>JAWRVZ010000007.1:9342500-9485000 GCA_037043235.1 Rhodeus uyekii
ACCGCTGGCCTGCTCGCCGGGGATTTAAGACACTGATGTCAGCTTTGTGACAGCTGGTTTAAGTGTACAGCTGAGTTTTACAAGACAGGCCCTGTTGTCTGCCCTTAATTAAGGCTGAGAAAATGGCCCTGATTCACAAAAGCATTACACACAAGTAAAAGCTGTTTTGCTGAGCAAAAGGAATATGAAATTATGTGAATGGTTTAGGCATCTGACAAGCCCCAATCACTGTTCTTTTAATGGCAATTTAATGATAATTGGATGTAAAAAGTACAAGTACTGAAGGATTTGAAAAGTCAAATGCACTGAAAGAGCACTATATAATCCTAAAATGAAGCTGGAACTACTGACAAACGGATTCGTGCAGGGAACATATTCACTAGTTAAAGCCTCAAATCTTCCAGGCACTCACACATTCCACAAATACGGCCGTAACACCAACTGGTTACCTTAAGTTAGTATATTAAGAACAAAAGGCAAGAAGAGATCAGTCTGAACAGGAGAGCCGTGGGTAGGGGGTTAATTAATACACAGCATTTTTAAAAGAGAGCCCAACACTTCCGCACTCAGAAGCAGCGGGGCTTCGAGATAAGCGGCTCATCAAACACACAAGTGGAGCTGTTTCTCAGCTGTTCTGCACCCAGATTAATAGCACCTCAGGTCAGGAGGCCCCCTGTGGTTCCTCAGCACCCCACTGTTCTCTCCAGCCAGATCATTCACTAACGCATTGCCACGGTGGATAATTGGGGCACGTTGCTGCGCTCCGCTCACCTGTCTGCTTGCAGGTGCGAAGGTGTCAGAACCTCTGGGTAACATACAAGATACTCAGACGGTGAAATCTAACATGCATCTTCTTACAAGCTGTAGAGTGCAGCTGAAAGCAGCAGGGGAAGCTTTTGGAAGGTAAAGGTGAATAGAAACCCTACAGCAGGATTAAATGGAGACGGGAGGGAGGCGAACCATCCTCTTTTTGTCAGATTCAATGCGGCAACTGGTAACAACCTGTAACTGGTGCCACCCAGTGCATGCCTCTTTCTTTTCGGTCTTCAGGGGTCCCACACCCTTTGACCAATGACTTTTCTGTTGCTTGTCTAATCATTCTTTATTACTGGATAAACATAAAAAATATTACAGTAATTTATTAAAGATAAAAATAAATTTGTATTCAATGAAGTATTTTATAGTTTGTTGGTTGCTTGTTCTTTTTTTGTTTTTTTACATATATTACTAACTTTAAAATATAAATATACACATCACCATGACTTTACTAGTAATGGATTAGATTAGAATATGGTTCAATCGCGTTAAGGTTCTGTTGTTTTAAGGGTCCATTATTAATGCATTAGACATTATAAACTAGCAATGAACAACAACTTTTCACAGCATATATTAATCTAGGTCAGTTTAATTCATGTTTATAATAAATAATGCTAATTTATACGTTACTAGAGCACTAAATCAGCACAGTAGAATGATTTCTGAAGTATCAAGTGACATTGAAGACTAGAAGTAATTAGCAATGCCATCACAGGAATACAATAAAATATAAAGTTTGAAATTGTAATTTTTACTGTCATATTTGTTGTGTTTTTGATCAAACACCTGCAGCTTTGCAGAGCATTGGAGAATATTAAATAAATGTTGTAAAAAAAAAACATATTGAAATCTAATACAATAACTTATGTAAAAAAAAATTACATTTTTTTAAAAGTTACCATTTTATTTATTTTCTTGATGTTTTCCAAGCATGTAATCTTACACAATTTCCTGATTTTTTTAATGTTTTCCATGTCAGTGGGAACACTGGAACTTGAAAAGTCACATCCTGTCTGATTTATTGCACTGCACTTGATAAAAGCCCAGTTAAGTGTGTCAAAATGCATAGTGGAGAGGAGGTGAGAAGGAGAGGAACAGTGGGAATACAAATGGAAGGAAGGCTGGGATTAATTGTCCGAGAAGCGAAATGGTGCGGTGCAGTTTGTGCTTTTGAGGGCTGGGGGTCTCACTTGTTGTTGGGGTTGAGGTCAGGAGCGGGTCGATTCTAATGGTGTCACCCAGCACGCTCACAATTCCACACTCATTACACCATTCACAATTACTGCTACCTATTTCCCCGAGAGGGCTGGGCCAACCATTATCACGGCGACTCAAATGAAGTGGATAATTGTGTCTCTCTGCGGCACATCAGGAAATGGGGGGGAGGGAGAGAGAGAGAGAGAGAGAGAGAGTGAGAGAAGATGGAAACAGAGAGGCAGAGAAGGAGGAAAGACAGATGGATCAGGAGGTGTAAGACAGATATCAACAGACAACAAGCCAGTTCAAACAGAAGGAACCCTTGTCACATTTACAAGCACAAAAACCGCATCATCACAGATCAAGCCATCTAAAGTTGGAACAACTTCACCAATTCATGAGGGAGAGAAGCTCCGATTCAAGCTCGCTAATAACACAACCGTCGCGATCGACTGATCTGAAAACACTCTGTGCCACTAATGTTTAAGGAGTCAGAAAAGGGAATTCATTCATGGGAAATGACCAAAAATAGAGGCGTCTCTTGAATGCTATATTTATAAGAAATGGAGGCCAACTCTCAGACCGCAATCCTACACAGACTTGTCAAACTGCGTACCATTACTATCCCTTGTCTTAGCGCACTTGTCATGTAAGACTTGTACTCAAATGAAATATTTATTCTGCATAATAACTTTCAAAGGGGAATAAAGTATGGAATTAATTATTAATCATATGTATATTCAAAGCTTTTCTTTTTTGGGAGTGTTAGATATTCCCAGAAAGTCTCAATCTGATGAGAGGCCCCGATTAAGTCTAAGACTCTGAAAAATATAAGCTGAAAGATGTCAAAGTCACACAAAAAAAGAGAGAGAGAGAGAGAGAGAGAGAGAGAGAACCTTAAGCTTTTGCCCCTTGATTTAACTAGTTCACAGGTGTCAGAAGCGGGATGTTTTGCAACACAAATTACACGCCTCATTTGGCGGATACTAACTGTGCTCTAGTTCTGTGGAACAAAGTACATTTGCTGTGGAAAAGGAGTCAAGGTCAGGTCACCAGCAGACGTCATAAACTCCCATTAACTGGAGTGAGGAAATAAAGAAGGCCACTGATGAGAGGAAATGCGATCTGAAGCGATAGATATCTCATTTACTGCATTCTGCCCCATTTTGACACAATTTGCTTCAAGCCAGTTAATATGCAAGTTATCCATCTGAGAGGGCGTGAGACAGACCATTTTAGTGTCAATTTACAGCAAAAAAAGAGAATGTGAGTACCCTCCATTCTTCAGAGCTCTTTAGTCTAATTCAATTGTACCTTTCAATACCTTATGATATGCAGGAAGTGCTTGGCTCACTATATCACATTATGGGAGGATAAAATAGTAAAACGGATTCTTTTTTAAAGGCGGCAAGTATGCACAGGGATAAAAGCAGATAAAAAGTCAAGCTTACTTTTGCCTTGTCTGGGGGTTGAAAAGTGGCTATAAGTGCTTTAGCTAGTGCTTAGCGGTAAATGTAAGGCATCCATCATCTAACCGCCTCAAATAGTAATGGGAGAAGTTATTCCTTATTGACTTTATTCAACTCTCTGCTTGACAGACTATTCATAACCAGCAGTGGACATCACAGGGGCTCAAAAGCATGCACTGAATTTGTCCCATATTCACACTTCAAAAAGTAAGATAAAGAGGTACAGTCCAATTTGCATACTTGTGCATTATACTGTCCACAATCATCAAAGATTATTAAGAATTAGCATACTGTTTGGATTGGTGGTGTGGTTCTGTTCTGTGAATTCCCAGCCCATCCATGCAGCCTAAGAGTAGGGAGAGCAGCAATAACCAACCTTTGGGTAAACAGAACACAACCAACATAAATGTATTGCAGTGTTCAATAACTTAAAGGGCCAGTCACACAGCCGATCACGCACAAATCACTCACACATCACGCACAGATTGGGTTTGTGCGTGCTTGCGTGTCGAGAAATTGATCAAAGTATTCCACGAACATTCGACGCACGTCCGACGCATGAATCACTGACGGAGCGCGTCCAAACAACGTACACGCACTTTCAGAATCCACATTGTCAGTGGAATGAACGTGATATGTGCGTGGTTCATGAGTGATATGAAGGTGTGGCGTCAGTGGACGTGCGTGGTTTCGAACCAGTTCCGACGCATAAGCACTGACGGCCGGCGCGTGTCCCGCGCATAGTCACGCATACTCGACGCATAAACTACACACGCCGACTCATGAATAACGCAAAAAAAAATTTTTTTGAACCGTTCAAAAATCAAAATCACGCACAAACCGCCTTCGACGCACATCCACTTACAATCACTGATGGTCCACGTTCATTCCACCGACGAAATACGCATACGACGCACGCTCCGCGCAGATGTGCGTAATTCGTGCATGATTCATGCGTTTTCGCTGTGTGACTGGCCCTTAATGTACACCATAATTCAATAGAAATTAGTCAGATTCAAAGAGGAAAATCAGAAGGACAATTCCTGACTGGATGAGAGGGGGAGCTAAGGATGGAGGAGGCTAATTAGCTCCTGGGAAACCTTTTATATAGGAAGGTGTGATAGGCATCATATCCCTACATGTTACTGAGAGTCAGCTGATGTGAGCTTGACTAACGTGACCTGCCAGAACCAACGCTATTCTTAATTTCTATTGTCCTTTACTTTGCCCTTAAAAAAATGCACTTCAAATACATGGATGATGCACTTAATTTACTGAAAAAACTGTTAACTGTTAAAGCTTTGACAAAATAAGGTGTATGAAACAGTACATTTACTAGGGTGGGTTAATTTGGACGAGTAATTACTTGACACAAGCACAAGTAACTAGTGTAGTGCATAAAAAGGCTTGGCAAGTAAAGATTATTTGAGTTGCAATTTGCAAGACATGCGAAGCTTGGACATGGCCAAAGCAATAAAGCAACAAAGAAGCACATCCTGTATAACAATAGCATTAAATCAGGACATTTTAACACACTGGATTTATTCCGTGATCTACTAAAATAAAACTTTTTATGCATTTGTGTGCAGTGGTCCAAGAAGTCCAGGACAGAGGAATCCCGCAGACCTGCAAGTAGTGCATGCATTCATACCAAGGGATACGAATGGAAATTTGGAGCTGACTTTAAATAATCCTTACCTAAGCTGTCAGCAGGCATATTTCATACCATTAATATTTACATCACATCAGAGTCGAAGGACTAAAATCTGAAGATGTGTGCTCGGACAAATTTAAAATGCATACATAAATAACAACAGCTGGTTGGAAATCAGGTGTCCTACACTTGACATGCATGGAGATTGGTCAGGCATGGAAAAACAGAAAACATTTTAAACAAACTATATGCTGTTTACAACGATAAACGATAGCATTTTCCCTTCAATGCTAACTTATGTTCTTTTTTAACATTTCACCCAGGGCAGCTTGTGTTTTCTATGTTCAATATACATCTGGTTAAATGCTCCTCATAATGTCTGTAATGTTATAATATTTTGCCAATATTTAGTAAGGTTAATCAACATAGTTGAGCTGTATTTGTATTACTTATTCCTTGACAGTACAATGCAAAAGTCTGGCATTAGAGATTTATTTTACTTGAAAGAAATCAATAAGGATTTATTAAACTGATCGAAAATGACAGTAAAGTCTTTTGCATTGTTACCAAAAAGTACTGTTTTTCAAATTAATTTTCCATTTTTGGCTGTATAAAGGTCTCCACAAAAATAATAATCAGCAGAACAGCTGTTTTTAAAGAGAAATGTTTCTTGAGCACCAAATCAGCATTTTAGAATGCTACTTAAATGAGCACAAAAATATATATATACATATATAATAATTGTAATTATTCTTCCCAATATTACTGGTAGGTTTACTGTATTTTTCAACAAATAAATGCAGCCTTGGTGAGAATAAAACACTTTAAATTTGAAGCATTTTTAAAATATCACTGACTATAGTGTATGTTGACATTAACCGCCCTAGAATATGTACCAACATCCTCGAAGAGAAGTATCAGGGTTTGTGTAACATCAGTTTAGCGCAATGAGGCAGGCTGAACTCTCCATCTTGTGATACTGGTTATTGGAGATGATGAGCCTCTCACGTCGATGAAAATAGCAACTGCTGCCGCAACCCAATTATGAGCAGAATCTTCCCCGTTTTGTTTTCTTTCTTTTCTTTTTTTACCTTGCGAACAGTAGGTCAGATGAGATCGACCGGGCAGCAGCGTTCAAAACAGACAGCTCGGCCCCTATTTGAGGATCAATAGCAGTGGCTAATGTCTGATCTGTTTCTGTCCATATTCAAATACAACGTGCTGGGATTGTAGCGCACATCGTCTCCTCAAAGTCATGTACGATTAGGCACGCCTGAAAGACACAATGAGAAAGAAACAGTGAGCGAGACAGAAAAGGAAAATACGTTAATTAACGAGGGCCTATCCACGGTTCTGTGTCTCTGATTCAATATTAAAGGCCCTAACTGCATACATTTAAATGAGATCTCTACATATACCGCAATAAAAAGGTAACAGAGAGGGTACTTCCAAATGTGAAAAAAAATTGAATGAGATGAAATGAAACACTGACTAAGAACACATTTTCTAGCTCAGTACATCATGATATAGCTCCAGGCGCTACCTTTTGTCTAAATCTCCACACTGACTTAAACTGCGCATTGTAACACGACACCTCTGATTTCATGCAATATGGAGGATTACTGAATTGAATTGAACGCTCAGCGTTTTTGTTCACATTTCTAAATTAGGATTTTCTGTCTACATAATGACAGAGAAGTCTCTCTTTTTGCCGAATCAATGCCAGCTATTTATATGAACGGTAATCCTTCACCCGGCTCTGATCTGCTAGAGCTGTGATGGTTTAAAGTAATGACTAAAAAACAAAAAAGGCACGGAATGAATGGAAATTGGCTTCATTCCATGTAAAATAAGATTGCGCTCGGCATCAGGAGACGTGTACAATGCTGAAGTACAAGAAGTCTGAAATAAGACAAATCAATGTGGGTCAATATACGTGTGTGCGATTGGGGCGAAGGGGGAAGAAGCTGCCCCGCTTCTCTACAAGTAAAGTGTAAATAGCTTGTAAGGAGATGTTATGGTTATGCTAGCAATTCAAATATCCTCCTTGCTTCTTGACAGAGCGAGTCAGCCTGACAAGTAGGCTATCAGCCAAGAGATCATTAAGCTAAAGGGTTGAAGTGCCATTGCCAATGTGTGGGGGATGCCATGGCAACAAGGGTTCACCCTGCTTGAGAGACAAGATAAAAAACAATGAGAGGCAGGGAGCGGGCCGTGTAACGATCGGCACTGATCGATGCCTCACTCTTTCTCCCTCACGCTCTGCCTCTGTTCTTCCCTCTTTAGAGATGGTAGGAAAAAAGAAAGGGCAGCATCGTTTAGGCTTTGTGGCTAGTAGAGCTTAGGGGGTCCTTAAACACACAAGAGTGGGAAAAATGGTGAGGGCAGACGCACAACGAAAATGTCTGACTGTGATGATATCAATCGGTGAGAAAATCCTTCACACATTTACGCTATTAAAAGGCCAGTTCATCACCATTTACAGTGAGTCATTCCACACCTGTATGACGGAAAACACTAAAGAAGATATTTTGAGGACTTTTTCAATGTATTTCTTTATTTTTCTCTACAATGGAAGTATACAAAGTGCATCAGTCAGATTCTAGAATTAAAAACACTATTCATATTCTCAATAGGGGAACTGATTTTGAATAACTAATATTAAACTTTTCAAGACGCATGCTGTGAGCGACTGGGTGGTTCATTGATGGCATATGTTTTGTCGAAGCCATCCGCCTGTGTTATTATCCGCCAAATTATTATTCATATTTTTGAAATAACTACATTTCTGGTGAAAAAAACATTTCCCATTATTCTGTGAAGAAAGTCCACCAATTCGAGAATCACAACAAGCAAAAGAACCAAAGGATGTAGAGTCAGTTTCCCTCTACTTAATTATTATTATTTTTATAATATATTTACATCATTTTAAATTGAACTTATTTTACAAAGCTTCTTGCAATAGCAGTTATTTCCATTATTAAAATCTTGTACCTTTGTCTTTTTGTCTGATTTTTAAAGACCTTTACATTTCAAATCAAAGTTTGTAATGTTGTAACTCTTAAACTAAGACTTTTTTTGAATCCCGATGGGAAAAGTACTTTCAGAACCAAATGTGGGTGGATACTTTTGCACTATATTTGCGATTGCTCTGTATATTTCTACGGCATTACTGTCAAAGAGTAATTATTACTTTTTGTAGAGCTAATGAAAGTTATCATGAGAATTGCAATGTTTGAAATGGATGTCATAACAGATAACAGACCGGGAAGAAAAGGAATGGTTCATGATCTTACCTTCATGCTGTGAAAATAAAAACCAGAAGAAAGCAAACAAGCACAGTGCTGAAATGGTGCAAAACCAGTTTAAACTTGACACAGTTCTATGAAATATCTTCTTCTTTCACAGAAGGAAGAAAGTCATAGACTTTTGGAATGAAAGGAGGATGAGTGAGTGATGGCAGAATGAAACTTTAAGTTCTCCTGAATGAAGAACACATCTGCAGGGCTTTCGTATCAGGACAACCGAGCGTTTCCAACCGTTCTGCCGCATAAGCACAACGAACGACATCAGACACAATCGCGCTCTCGGAGGCTGGTAGAAGCTCCTTGAGACAAGCGATAAGCACCTGCTAACCGAACACCTCCCTAAACGTCTCTCTGGGCGCGCTCACTTACTAGCAACATGTCCTGATCAATCCAGTGAAAGAAATCTGTCAGGAAATCTTTAGCATTAGGTCTTCCTCCTGAATGAGGATCAGGTCCTTTCAGCGGGGCAGGGTGCGGATGGGTCTTAGGAATCTTCCTTTCCGCATCTCTGAGTGTCAATACGGATTATGAGCATAGCTTTTATCTTTTCAAGCACACAGACTATTTACTCATTTAAATGAATGAATAAGTGTTTTCCCCCCTTCTTCGATAAATAAAAAAATAAAGCGACTTTGAATGCATTCAAATCCTGCTCCAAATTCAAATTCGGCTCCCTTATGCATCCTTTGAGATCTAATCTGTCTTTTTAATCCACACAATTCACTGAGGGCAATTTTTTAACATACTTCCTTAAGACCTGAACGGATAAACACAGTCTAGCTATTGTCAGAGGCAAAGCACCTTTCTTCACAACTTAAGACCAACAATTCGCTCGACGATTGACTGCTTGCCAGCACATGCAAAGCAGGTGAGTTTAAGAAGCGTTTTCAGCGAAACGCCTGAGCAACAGAATCATAAAGAACTTTATTTACTGGTATTTCATTGGCTGCAAAAATAGGCCTTTATATCACCATGCCATCAACATAAAAAGAGCCAATAAAACCTGTGAAGAAGAGCCACAACGAACAAATAAAAGCAAATTTTGACATTTCGCATTCAGCACATCTCTTTATAGGTCAGAGGCAACCCTGGCCGACCCTGCATTGTTTCTAAATGCCATTTTGTAAAAGAGGATCTCAGGAATTAATTAATGCATGGGTAGCTGCCACTGTCAAGAGGCATGCATTAAAATCAATGATTAATAAATTCAAAACACACAACAAACTCAGAGGGGAGATGAAACTAGTATTGTGTTCCCCAGGAAGCGGCCCCAGTGCGGGTCCTCCCACCAGCGAGGCGGCCACTCAGATGCCTAATGGAAAGTCGCCGATGCCAGCTGTGTGCCTGTGAATAAAATCACTTTAATTAAAGGCATTACAATGAACAGAGAATACACGCGGCAGAGTCGACAGGAAACGGCCCTCATACTTGACACACACACACAGCCAAAGCGGCATAATACCTAAAAGGAACAGAGGTCCCAGATGATCTAAACACAAATAAAACGAAAAACCTGCAGCTTCTTTCTGAGGCTATCAAGCACAACAATTACAGTAAAACACACATAATTACATTACACAGATCTTTCCTGATGTTCTTTATTATCAGGTAATCTGAGGTGGGAAGCCTTTGCGTTCTTATGAAATTTAATTGCCGTTCAGACATCAGATCATTTATTTTCAGACTTGCACAGACCACGCAAATCTTTTTACTCTAAATGCTTAAGCATAAAAAGAAATCAGCATAAGGATGCTGAACAGCGAACCGCAAATTGTTCATTCTGTGGCAAAAAAGATTTTCAATTGTCTGTATACTTTTGAAATATCAAGCTGTCTTGCAAGCAAACAAAACAGCAAAATTACTGTCCACCCCCATAGAACAGACGAAGGGTTCCTCTTAATCTGATATACAACAAAGATGAGCCCTGATTATATTCACCCTCCTCTTCTTGTTTTAAATAGACTGGGAGCAGTGCCCAGAGACAGCTGGGGTAAGCTCAGCCCAGCTGATGCCGGATCAGTGGAGCAGTTTGTCTATTCAACCATAAGGGGGCGGCAAACACAAACTCACCCAGACATATGCAATTCATTCACAAGCAAATAACATGCAAATGAAGAAATTTGACACAACACATGCATAACCCTTTTGCTCTATTCGGTACAGAAGGACTGCACATGTTTAAAAACAGGCTCAACAGTTGTTCTCTGGCTCATAAGCTGCACGAGAATGTGCCATTGTTTGGAGGAAAAATAGGGACCGGGAACTAATGTGACAAACTCTTGTGGAAATGCATATAAAACAAAGTTGATCTTGACAGACTAAAAAATAAGGGTTTAAACGCATAATGGGTTCTAGTGAGACACAAGACATCATTTCTAGAGCATGTTTTACCACTTTGTCACAAAGACCACTACGTCAGCTTCCAAGGCAATATTTGAAAATGTATTTTCTGCACTGAACAGGAGGGGGAGCAATAGAGGAAGGGGGCAGGTAAAGTCAAACACGCATAAAGCGAGACACATTTTAACCATTTGGTTAGCATACGGAAGCACAGTTTTAACAACAACAAAAGTTATGAATATTTTCAGGGTTCGGGTATATGCAAATAAGAATATATGTCAAATGCTAATCTGCACAAGAGCTTTGCATATGCCAAGACTTTGAAGCTTGCTAGCTGCCTAACAACATCCTTTCAGTTCAAGAAAATATTTCACAGATTTTCTAATGAAAGTTGGGCTGCATTTGAATTGAGGTAGCACGCATGAAAAATGTAATTAAGTAGAATTCGAACCGCATGAAGCTAAACTAAGCCTAAACATGACCCATTATCATAAACTAAATAATTGTATTAGTTCTAGATGCAAATAAACAACATCGAAGGGCATTTCAAGTGTCGGCTATTTAATATCAAATATAATTTTAATGAAAATGGGTGAAACTAGGGTGAAAGAACATTTAATTTGGCAGAATGCCATTACTATTGTTGATGTTATTCAGCAAATTACTGAATAAATTACTAAACAAATAAATAGCTTCCCTGAGCTCAAGCAGTAGAGTGTGGTGGTTGCAAAGCCAAGGTCATGGGTTCGAATCCCAGAGAAAGCATGAATTGGTTAAAATGTGAGTGTGTAGCCTACCTTTAATATCCTTTGGATAAAGCATCTGCCAAATGCATAAATTAATTCCTATTCCTATCATTCCAGTCAAAATTCCAATTCAAGTCCTGTGAGGCCTGGCAAAACAACTGTTGTTACATTTTGAATTGGGACGAATCTTGATTAAAAGCACGTTTAAAAACATTCACCCTGGTCATTACTAAACTTTATTTCGACGGTCCCCAATATGTTTTAAATATTTGTCTATGGCAAAAAAAAAACATGAAGAGAAAAATATTCAATACTGAATTTGAAACACAATGAATATCATTTGGTGACAATGGATAGGGGGGATTTAAATAATCCGCTAAAATCTCTTCTAACTGCGATTTACTTGCGTTTGTGTGCATGACACGCTGATTTGAGCACAAACCGCCCCGAGCTCGACTTTTGTTGATGACGTTATAGTGGGCGCCACTCAGTGAGTCACGTGTGTAAACAAAGTTGCTGCCACGTGTTTTTTACGAGAACGCTTCCGTTAAAGTGGAGTTTGACAGCTCTGGAGACAGTTCCTGTCACACGAGTGCTGAAACTTAAATTGATATCATTCTTTTAAACTATATATCTGTTTTTAGAAAATGAGGGAATCAGAAATTATTTTGTAGCCAAGTAAGCAAAGAACATCAATAAAAGAGTTTAAAAAAAATACATTAACAATGCTTAGCATTAGCCACTGCCCGCTCCTTGTTAACTTAATTGTTACATAGCAAATGTCTTGGGATGTTGATGAACCATAAGTAAAACAAAACAACAAAAACATACAATAGCAACAATATTAATATATAAATATATTATTTTAAAACAAACGTTTTTGTATTTCAATTAATTTATGTTATACAATACGTAATATTAATGTTGAGTGTCTTTGTAGATTTATGGTTTGAAACCAGATTTCCATATGACGACAATAAAGTATTTTTTTTTATAAATTATAAATAGATAAATTTGAATAAGCATGTTTACATATTGTGCAAAAAAAAAATATATATATATATATATATTTTTTTTTTTTTTTAAGCAACTTAGCAACTTACCAGGTAAATTCTTGTTTTTATAAATGATCAAATATTTGCATATAGACTTATATTTGTATGCTAATAAGGATTATTAGACAGTTTTGTGATTACACTAAACTATAAAGAGACCCACTTAATCATGTTCCTTTTATTGTAACAGTATTGTATTAAAACACACAATTACCCCCTTAGCTGAAGTTGTTCTAGGTGAAAAATGAGACCATGAAGATTGAATTTTATCATTTGAACTGAAGAAAAGTTGTGTGAATATAGCTTTTTAGCCCCCAGCTCTAAGAACCGTCGCGGGACTTTTGATGAAGACGGCTCGACCCAAGAAAGGTCCTAAAACTGAATCATCTAAATAAATTATGTAAAACAATTTACTATGTGGTACAAGTGACAGAACACAACAACACATACTTATTAATGCATGTAGGCTGATTATACATTTCAACCCTGACAGCACCTGAACTACTCAATTAACAATTACAAACAAGCAATTCACTCAAGGACTGGAAAGCTGACCCTTTGCCTGAAAAGAAACCCGCTCATGCGTCTTCTATGGCACTGCATGGAGTGGCTTACAGACTGTAGACTTAGATCATAAACACACATTTTAAGGCAGTAGACATTTGACTGAAACCGGTTGATCTGATATCCAAGATCAAAAATATAACAGCTTCTTGAGGAAAAAAAACACTTCATAACGTTCTTCATCCTAAATAAATCAAAAAGTAAAACAACATAATCATCATTTATTTTAACCAGAAATTTGCTGAGAACTCTTTTGCTGGATCATGTTGTGGTGGTCCACGGCATTATGAATATTAGTGGCAGACAGAGGGCACAGAGCTCCGACTAGGTGTGACTTTTGGCAGTGACGACTGGGAGATCGTCCAATGGGCACCTGCTGCTGCTGCCACCAGCGTCTGTGCGCAGGGAACAAAAGGGGCCATTGAGCACATAACAGCTGTTGCGCTGTTGCCTGCCTGAGGGCCCCCTCGCCCCCAGGGTCTGTCTGCTGGGGGAAGCCCCCTCCTCCTCAATGTTGACCTCCATACAGCTCTTTTAAGAGACTGCATGGATGCCATCCTGCTGCCACATTGTTAAATACAGAGCGGTGGTGTGTCACTGTCAACCTCAGTAAGGTCTGGAGCTTAGCATGAGGGACACAAAGCTGCACGAATTGATCGCTGAGATTGAGAAGCTTTCATCTACCTCATATGTCATTCTTTTGTACTGCTTAATCTGCCATAAATGTTTTTTTTTATTAGCCCTGATCTGCAATGTATGTTGCACGACAGTCATTGTTGTAGAATAACAATGTGCGTGCGTAATGTTTCATTGAAATAATACAAAGCATATTCAGCAGTTTGCCATTTTCAATAAGTGAAAGAATCAAACCCAAACCAAAAATTGCCTTAAGCAGATTCCAGTCACCAACACGGCACACAAACACTGCCAGACCAAGGCAGCAGAGCGATTGTCAGTGTGCAATGTAATGAATTACCCTTGTCTCAGCAGCAGCTGTTGAGGAGCTCACAGACCTCAAGTCCAGCCTTCTGATCGTGACAGACAAAGCATCACACTGACATCTAGTGGATCATGTCCTAGGTCTCTCCGTAACTCGTTCTCAGGCTGCAAGCAGAGGGCACTGTGTATGTAGATGCACGAACGAGACAGCCATTACAGGCCCTGTTCACCATTTTGTTTCATACATCACATACATGATGTTACACTGCTACTTTTAATTGCTATTGTAAAACAGTCTGGAAACGCACGCATTTTGGGATAATTTGATGACTTAATATTCAAGGCTGCTTATAATGCAATCACTCCAGTTCCATTAAAAGCCAAATTAGGCTGCCTCTGTACACGAATGTCACATTACACATGCTGGAGTTTTGCCCATGAAGTTAAACACATCTAAAACATCCATTTATCCTCAGTTATCCAATTTTCCCTTTTTCTGCAATGTATTCATCTAATTGGTTGCTCATCCAGCTCTCTTATACGATGTTAAAAACGAGTTTATTTTAAGTAAAAAGTTCTTTAGATCTAAAAAGAAAAGAAAAATGTTTAGTGGTGTTTTACAAACGTCAAGAAACATAAGTATGGTAATCATAAAAACTGTCTGAGACAGTGGCTTTATTTAGACATTTGATATAGAGAAATGTAGCAGCATCTTGTTTAAAAAAAACAAAAAAAAACACACACACAACTATAAAAAGTGAATGGTCAAGTTTGGTTACAAACACACAGGAAGCTAAAATCTTAAATATAAAATAAGATAACCTAGCTTCTGAAGCTGGTGATTTCTGGCAGTGGAGACTTGAGTCCCTGTGACAACCTGTCAGGATTTTGCTGGTCCAAATGGCAACCTGAGCAACAAAAAAACCCACGCACATTTGTGTAGAGATCTCTGTGGTCATCTTTCCATCTGCTCCAGTCCCACCCTCTTTTAGCAGCAAGCAGAGCCAGTTACAGCTCTGAGATTTTGGCAGGTAGTCTACATAAGGGAGTTAAAAAAAAAAACTAACCATTTAAAAATATATATGGTACATCTTTCAAGTCTCGTACAGGGGAAAAGAGAGAGAGGAGAGAAAAAAAAAAACCATAAGACATTTTTGGTCTTTTGAGTCTTATGCCAATGCATGTGACTTGATGATTGGGTTTTTCCTGTAATGCCATTCATTAGTTGATTTACATTTAAAATCATCAGTCAGGGACACATCTATTCCGTATAGAAAAGTAAGTCAGGAGACCGTGTTCTCAGGCTTCTCACTGCTGTGTGGTGGTGTGAGCACTCCAAAAGGAAGTGGAGACCTCTGAATGCTCTCAATGTCCGCTAGCTGATAGGAGTGCACCTTTCCCTGAAGAAGAAAAGAAACAAGAACTTTAGGCAAGAGGAAATTAAAGAAACAAATGTTGCGGCTAGGACGTACTTATGCAAAATTCTTTAGTCAGAACAAGATAGGCAGTAGGTTTAAAGCCCAAGTTTTGGTTGTGTGTGAGAGCATATATAAAACTGTCTTGAGAAAAATAAGTTGTGGCTAAGCTTCAAAACACAAAAACTTACCAGCCATTCTAAGTAGGGCACATGGGTCTGGATATTATGCATGTCATCTGCTGCTATTCCTTTGAATGTCTTGAGGGTTGAGCTGCCTGCTTCACGAATCGACATGGCAAAAGGAACCATCCATTTCACACACTCCTCCAAATCACACCATTTCAGCCCTGGAACAAAAACAAAAAGAGACAACAACATATATGCACATGAATAAAAGGTCACTTCCAATCATCAAAGTCCATTGTGTACTGTACATTCTCCGTTTAATAGAGCCATAAAGAAGAAATTCACACAAAAGTGTTACACTTACCTGAAACTTTCATCACCAGCTCTAGAGAAGAGAAGTGGAACAGCGCAGAAGCTGCGAGAAGGCTGTAAGAGAACTCCAGACTTCTTGCATCCAGTACACACAGATCCAAGAGCTAGACAAAAAGACAGACAAAATAAGATACTAAAATCATAAGCAAAAGAGGCATCAGCAAATCAGCTCAAACTAAATGTGCAAAAACTACAAGTATAATAATACTTCTATAACTAGAAGTATTACCAGGGATGCTTTTTGTCTCATGCCGCTTTTTTTTTACGTTTGATTGTATGCACTGAATTAGTAATACAATTATTAGAATTTCCATACAAATAATAGTTTTACTATAGATCCTTTACCCTTCAAAATCTTTGACTAAAGACATTGGAACGTTGGTGTTGTTCACAGTAATTATGTATGAGAATTTGAATGAAGAACACATTAAAGGCTACAAACTCCTATTCGGTTCACAAAACAAGGTTTTATTTCATTATATAGGAACTGAAATCTGAAAAGCTGCGTTCCTAAAGGGATAACTCACCCAAAAATTGTCATTACTTAGACTCATGTCATTCTAAAATATGTTAGTTTGTGTTCCACAGAAGAAGAAAAAAAAAATGCTATGCCTTTAAAGAATAATTTCACAGAAAAGCCCTAGAAATGCACTATATAGTTATGGAATATATTCATATATTGGGAGCAGCTTTGAGAAAGCTAAAATCAGAAGCCCAATATACACCTGCGGTACTTAAAGTAGAAAACAAAACTGTGCCAGGCCTTCACACCGCAGGACACAACACGTGCAGAATATAAATGTAATGGAATCACAGCTTTTCAGGTAAATATAGTCACACACCATATTGTGATTTTAACAGGATTAATTGTGCCACCTTACCTCTGCAATCTGCACAAATGTAGCCTGTGGGTACTGGGCTATGAGAACTTCAGCAGTCTCCTTTAGATAGGCCATCTGCATGTAGATGTTGAGCCAAGCCACTGGGGTTAAAGGACTCAAATTCCAATTCAACTCCTAAATAAAAAAAGATAAAAGAAAAATGGGAGTAATCATTGCATCATATAAGCAGCAGAGGTTAGGCACAGTATTGAGGTTACATGATGATAATCTACCTTCATGATAATTATTTCCATACTAAGAATGTCATTCTCAGAGCAGGCCCCATCAGTAACGTAAGCAAACTGATGCACCTTAGGAGGGTAGATTTCCTTTGGAAAGAACAGAAGTGCAATTACGTTTCAGGTTCATATTCTGCCGAGTGCTGCACTTTCGCTATGAAATGTTCTTAAAACATGAAAAGCCACTGATAGGATATTAAAGCACTTATCAAAAGTTCAAGGGCAGATAAAAGTAAAACTTACCTCCATTTTGGCAGCGATGAAGAGACAGGAGATGCCAATAAGCTGTAGTGTCGTTTTAAGAACATTCTCTTGTGTAGCCATGAAGCGATCGAAATAGTCCTGACCCAAGTAAAATGTTTCTCTGTGTAACTTGTACACCTCACAAACCTAAAAGACAGCAGATGTCAGTGAGTGTCAAATACCACCATTCAACATTTAAGTGCTTTATAAATAAATCACCTCATCACCTCCCCTCCCAAAAAAAAAAAAAGTCTACTTCTAAATCATTCATAATTATACATTCTATATATCGATTTTTTTTTTTTGGGACGTTAGGCTTTGCGTTCAGTCAGTGTGTGTGACGGTACACCAGTTACAGTTCGGTAAATACCTCCATTTTGAAGTCAAGTTCAGTATGTTTGTTTTCTGTACAGTAGAGGGAAAAACAGAAGATTGTTTTTTTTAAATCTGTTTACTGAACAAAATATAGCCCTATTTAGAAAGGACTAGTTTCCATGGAAGATGTTAAGAGAAATGCATGTTTCACAGATGTAATTGGTAAAATCAAACAAGATAAAAATCACGGTGGTGTTTCTCACATTACCGCAGTAAAAATTCTAGGGGAAATTTCCTACTGTTTTTTTCAGCATTCCTCTGGGAAATCGTATCCCGTCCGAATGCAAATGTCTATTACTGCAGTTTTAATATTTTACTAATGCTTCTCTTGTTTTTTTGACCTACCTGAGCTCTCGTTTGCACAGCGCTCTTTCGCATGCAATTATTTCATTTCAATATGGATAGTATCCAACAAAACCATAAAACATTAATTTATAATTAATAAATAAAGGCAAATCACAGAAACTGCAGACTGGCCATTTCAATATCAGGTAAAATATTAGTTTTGATATCTCTGCCTACTAATGTGGGTTTATTATAAGCAGTCACTTTTAAAAACTTTACTCAAGTTCATTTAAATAGGGATTTCACCGTTTTATTTTTTTCAAATAAGTTCAGAAGTATATATATATATATATCCTATATCAGAATTTCAAAGCGAGTCATGTAAAAGCAGATCTTTTGCACACCCAGTGGTTAAAGCACATTTGAGCTAAACTGACAGACCATGTGTACTGTATGAGCATGGCCAGATATTTCTAATCGCACATGCTCTGTACACTCTTGAATATTAATGAACGAGATAGACAAACTTCTAGAAACTGCAAAAAATACACGGCCACATAGACGTGTGGCTGTGTGAGACTTGCGTACAACTGTGGTTTAAATAGAAAACACTTTTTTTCTGGAGAGAAATGCCACAGACCCTGACTAAAGATATGTCCTAATAGACTAACAGTCATGCATTTAAGCTATTAGTCGACTAATTGCACGTTTATGGTCACATTTATGCATTTGGCAGATGCTTTCATTCAAAGCGACTTGCATTGCATTTAAGGTACAGATTGACATTATAATCAGTTCTTCCTTTCCCTGGGAATCGAACCAATGACCTTGCAAAAGCTAAGCTCTACTGTTTGAGACGAAGGAAAGCTGTATATACTGAGGAGAGTACTGAATGTGTTGGGAAAATACATTTTTATTTATTAATAAACTTGTTTCCTGTAACAGTGTCAGCTATAAAAATTAAGTCTAAGCAGTATAGTGCGTTGAAGAATTTCATATGGATTACATAAGCAAAGATTTGAATTGTTTAAAGAGATATATACACATATACACACACACAGTAATGTCTTGAGATACGAGCAAGCCTGAGCACATTTTTGCTTTGAGACACGAGTCGCTTACAGACGCCGACGCTAGGTAGTCGAGCACTCAGAGCCGCTCAAGCCGCCTCATTTATAAGGTAATTGTATATGATCTCCACTAGAAGACCACCTTGGTTTTACTGCAGGGGCTACCGGGGGCAACGAGTGATTCATGAGTATTATGCTGGAAGCAGCACAAATTATAAGTGTTCAATAATAATAATAAATATGAGGTTCTGCAGTACACTTCTGTATTGTGTTTGAATAATCTACATTATCCCTCCCTCCCTCCCTCCTCCGCACATACTGGCATTAGCCGCTACTGTATTGTCTGTCTCAAAGCTAAGAACTGTGGTTTTATTTTACATCACAGGAATCCTTATATACTATAATTTGTATGTGTGTATGTCTCTATAGCAATTAAAAACGTTTTTTTTTTGTTCCATTGTTATTAGCACTAATAAGGGAGTGTTTTTAGGGGACCGGAACGGATTAATTTTTTTTCTTCTGTTTTTTTTTAGGGGGAAAAACTATTTGATAAACAAGCAATTCAAGTTACAAGCTCAGCTCTGGAACGGCTTAAGGTATCACTGTGTGTGTATATATATATATATAAATAATTTTTATTATAATGTATATATAGTTTTAATTTATGATGATTTTATATAAATCAAATGTAAGTGATTGTGCCTCCATGCCATGCAGTAGGTGCACTATACTTCAGCTTACTCCACAAAAACACTTGGATGCGAGCTAACGTTAGAGTGAGCAGCCATATAGAGCTACTACTTGCAAAGTTTCAAATGATAAGACATATTTGAGGTTGATGGATTATAGGCTGACATACGGTAACTGCCACAAAGAACAGCAGTCAACGTCCCCTCACTGACTGTGTGACTACGCCACAAGTTTTTTTTCTACGATCAACAAAATTTGGGACAACTACACCTCTTCTAATTGAGAATTGTTCAGTTGACAATTAGGGGGCAGCACTACCAAGACTGTACAAGGATAAAACAGTCTGGTCCACTTGTTGATCACCTGTGTTAACGCACAATCAAATGGATGATGCATTCACATAAAAATGCAAGTGTACTTTGGATTCTAATTGCTGTTAGATTTTAATTACAAAAGAACCCGAGAACTTGAAAAACCTTTGTAAACAACTTGAGGTTTAGACAAGAACCTGTGGTGTCCCCACCCCTCTTAATGAGATTAGATTAAGACATGTGAATTGTTAAGCAATGATTACAAACCTCCATTAACCAGTCCAGCAGAATCGCTCTCATTTTGGGTTGGAGATTTGGATGTCTCTCCATAACGTGTGTATCTCGCAAGTAGAGTTTGTCTTTTCGAAGTAGGTTGTTCCACACATCATCTTTGCTTGCCCAGCTATTAGAAATCATGGGGGGGTGAAAATAACATTTTCCAGTGCATCCATGTATATCATGATATCTCGTCAAAACATTCTATTGGCAAGCATTTAATCATATCAATCTAAGGGACTTAAAGGCAAGAGTTTGAAAATATATAAATCTCTCACCACAGGGCAGGCAGAGGAGTACAGCGTGTGGGGGTGACAAAAATGTTTTCTGAGGCATACTGTGTGAATCCCAAGCTGCCAACAGCAACCGGTTCCTCGACTTCATCAGGTGTGGGGATCCGCCTGCATGGGCTTGTGTAACCCGTGTCAGGATTCCAGCAGGCCTGAGCAAGAGGACAAGGTGAGAAAAGAAGAAAAAAAAAAAAGAGAGGGAGAAAAAAAGAAAAGGTTAAACTCTCTAACGGATATAAACAAATACAAAAGCCCGCCTCTGCAACTAGGACAGGCTTCAAAGGCAGTTTGAAAAGGACCTTCCATGATACAAAAAGAGATCCAAATGTAAATTCAAGACATGACATTTAACCCAGCCACTCACAATACTAAAGCGGAATAGGAAGCAATGATAACTATTAGGCAGGACTGTAACCACCGTATACATTGTGGGGGACAAGCCCTCTAATAGTATTTTTTAATATTCCTGACGCCGGTCGGTTTCTCATTACAATTACAAAACATTTTAAAGTCTTTTTTGATAGTTTGCCTCCGTAGTCTAGCAGTGGTCACCAATGCCAAAAATCAAAGGCTAGAGCCAATACAGTTCATAGACACGGTACACGAACCCCTGTGTATCGCTTCAGTTTTTAACAGAGAAAGAGTGCGAGGCAAGATAAGCAGCTACACATAATATTTGCCTACCTACAATAGAAATGCTACACGACCAACAGTAATAACATACTCAACTTTTTTTAAGTTCACTTTCAATTGCTAATATAGGATAAATTGTTTAAATGATTGAATTAATTCTTAACAAATGTGTTTAACATATAAATTAGGCCATCTTTCAAATAAAAATATTAAGTGGAAATGGTTCATGACCAAGACACATGTATGACCTTAATATTGGATCTAATGTCTATATATTTACTACACAGGTAAAAGTGACATTTTTTAACATTTTAGATTTTAAGTCTCATATGCCACTGTGTGAGCTACAGAAATGTCCACAATAAAGGTGGCAATAGCTTTAGCATCACTGATGCCTAGTGAAGCCTTTGGATACACACATAACATTCATGGATACCTGGGATGCACATGGTTTCTTTCTGGTCATCTGTGTGATCTCCTCATCTGGATCTTGTAAATGCTGAAAATCCAAAAACAAAACCGTCAGAAACTTCACCTCTCATTGTGTTTTGAACATTGGAGTATTAAGAATAATTTCCTTACAATAGCCACGTCTGCTTTCCTCTTCCTGGGACGCACTGCATTGGTTTTGGGAGGTTCGTATGTGTTAATCTGCTCTGTTCGTAGCCTGCATCGAAAAATTACATTGTTACATTTCCACATTGAGCTGAAACGCTGACTAACTGAACAGACTCGCTGCTGCAACTTTTTCCACGCATGCTCATCCGATCGTCAAAAAGCGCCTTAAAAACACATGAAAGCGAAACTTACACTTTCTTGCTTGGCATGATATCCACGCGTGAGACCTTCTCGAGTGTCGAGAGCCTAAAAGATAAAAGTGTTACTTTATAAAAGTGTCCGTTTTGTGGCTTTTAATCCCAACCCCCTCACGTTAGTCTTCACAAAGCGCTTTGAGCGCGGGGAAGTAGAAATGAGCACAATGTTCAAGAGGCCAAAACCACAACCGACCACTCCGAAACCGCAGATATACACTTTAAAGTCTATATTTCCAAACTAACTCCAAAGCATGCCGATATTTCAATTATTTGTTCCTAAAACTATACGTTTGCGTTGCTTTACCCAAGGGCGTCAGAAAAATGGCCGAGCCGATCATTATTCCTCATTTCACTGAACCCGCTCAAATAATCAAAAGTCTCGGCAATCCAACATCCCGAAGTAAGCTTTCCCAAGCACTGTTAATACATCCACTTTGTTTGATGTCACTTTTACCGATTGTTAACAATAACCCTACTATTAAGCAACACGCTTACCTTAATGCGACGCTCTCTGAAAATGTCTTCTCTCCACAGATGTCCTCGAACGCAAAAGTTAGGATGATGTGACACAAGGCATTATTTAGAAAAACCGATCAAATGTTCTGTAAGCTTGCGGGTACCGGACAGGCTGTGATGTGTTCCGCAGTCCGCTCGCTCTGAGCTGGCGCCAGTAATTTTGCGCCTTGTCTTATAACCCGCCAGCAGTCGTTAAAAGGGGCCGTCAACGCGGGTCATTTAAAATCCCCGCTCTAATATAACGAAAGCGAATCAGTGCGATCGATAACGCCGTGCGACTGACACCGGCACGGACCGACAACGGAAAACCCAGACGTTATTCTTCGAACTTATAGTGGTCAATAAAAGAGTTTAGAAACATAAACATTTGCCGGCAAAATGAGGCGCGTGTTTGGTGACGTCACTCAAGCAGCGGAAGTGCGTCGAGCACGTGGCTAGCAGGATCAAGAAGTAAACAATCCCGGTGGACGCGTTAAATAGATGGATGTACTCGCGCTATAATGTCAGAGATACGTCAAAATGAATGTTTTTGTTGCAATCTGGTGAACTTTTGAGATGTCACGTGTTGAAAGTCTGATATTACGCATTATTTTCTCACAGCTGCTGCTGTTGAGTTACACAGGAAAACCAGTTTCATTATATTGACTGGCGCCCCCTTAAAAACAGAGAGTATTGCAATATACAGCAGCGTTTTCAAATATTATCAGATGTGTATTGTACATGTTCTTATAGATTATTCATGTAGCTTGGTTGTTGTCATTAGATCAACAGTTCTGCCGGTGTTTAACCTTTGGCCGGTCACGTGACCATCAAAACGGACACATCTGTTTTTTTGTTGGTTTAAGAAATGAAGTTTTTGAATCTTTTCGGACGCGTAAAATCAAATGTCATTGGCATGGTTCACGTCGGAGCCTTGCCAGGTAACGTATTTCACGGGAGAACAAACTTAACACGGAGGAAAGGCTGAACTTTTTGTTACTTTTCTTTTGCAGGAACCCCTTTGAGCCGCGCTACTATTTCAGAGATCACAGAGGAGGCATGTCGAGAGGCGGGAATTTACCACCACGCAGGACTCGTATGTGCTCATTAAAAGTGAAACGTACACGTTATCACATATGTCTTTGTGTAGAGTTATAATATACATTCTGAAGTTCATAATAATCTACTTTTAATGTGAGTGATTCTTGATTTGCGAATGAATCATTCGTTTAATTCGGATCTTTTCGATGAATAACGGTGTCGAATCTTGTTTGGCATCGATTTGAATGATTCATTAACGAATCGGAAAGATTCGGTTCGAGCGGTTCTCGAGTCGTCTGAATCATTGAACTGAGAATCATCTCCGAAAGGCCTGATTCCTAAAGACTCGATATCGTTTGGGCCTGGTTTCACAGACAGGGTTTAGATTAAGCTAGGATTAAGTCTTTGTTCAATTAGGAAATTTAAGTAGCTTTTATAAACGTGCTTTAGGAAAACTGGTAGTATATCTTGAGACAAAACAATTGCAGTGACATATTTTAAAATGTATACGTGCAAATTGCTTTCAGTTAAAACAGCTCAATCATGCATTGTAGTCTGGAACTAGCTTTTAGCCTTGTCTATAAAACTGGGGGTTTAAGTGAACTGAGAATTAATTGCGTAATCGTGACAGTTCATTGCTGACTATAGGGCTGTTCACACCAAGGACAATAGTTCTAACGATAACGAAACTAAAGTAATTGTTTTTATGAGAATTTGCACTATAATGAAAGCGACACAGAGGGACGATATCGTTGGAATCACTTTCAAAGAATGATTTTTCCAGCTAATGAACAATAAGAAATGATAGCCAATCAGAATTCATCCTGCTTTAAGAGCACAGAAACCTGCAATGGGAAACTTTATCAGTTATTGGTGGAAATGTCAGTATAGTTATCGTTCTTGGTGTGTGATCGACCCTTAATGGCAACAAACTGATAAAAAAGGACTGAGCTTGAAAAATCTTAAAATTGTTGTAGAAAAAGACACATAGGGTTGTTGGACCGTTTCGTTTAGACCCAAACATGTAAAATCACCCCATGATTTCAAGTATATAATGACGTAAAATCAGAGCTGAATCAGATTCTTAAAACGAACTGTCCTAAAGAATCAATTCGTAGAAATTGGTCAGATCAGATCTTCGTTCCAGAACATGGGCCTGCAAGAGTCACAACTAGGTTTCCATTTTCTTTCAAACCAGTCTTTCTGTTAATGTTACCAGATTTTATATTTCTTTTTTGTCAGTTAGGCTTCTGGCGAGTGCGCTCAATGTGTAAATGCTCATTTCATACAATTCTCTGTATGACAGGATGGGCTGATCATTGAAAACATGCATGATATTCCATACACCCTTGAGGTGGGTCCAGAAGTGTGTGCATCAATGACAGCTGTGTGTGCAGCAGTCAGGGAGCTTTATCCATCTTGGCCACTTGGTGTTCAGATTCTCTCAGCTGTGAACCAATCAGCACTGGCTGTTGCCCTGGCGTCAGGTGTTTGCATGACTGTACAAGCCATCATGAATGCCATTTCAAACCGAGGTATTCTCTGACAAGACATTTAATGAATATTAACTTCTGCCCCTCCACAGGGCTAGATTTTATCCGTGCAGAGGGGTTTGTGTTCTCACACGTTGCAGATGAAGGCCTGTTAAATGCTTGCGCTGGTGAGCTTCTGCGCTACCGTAGACGCATTGGAGCAGAGCAGGTTCAGATCTTTACAGACATTAAGAAGAAGCACAGGTATAATCAGATCCGAGTGCGTCACGTGCTGGCTGACTACAGAACTCTAACAGAGGTGGTTTCTGCTTTATCTGTGATATTTGATAATGTCACAGTGCTCATGCCCTGACTTCAGATGTGAGCATAGCTGAGACAGCCCAAGCAGCTGAGTTCTTCCTCTCTGACGGAGTCATCGTCACAGGAACCGCCACTGGAGCACAAGCTGATCCAGAGGAACTGAGGGGTGAGTCTGGCAGACTGAGAGTGTAAAAGTGTTGTGTGTATTCTTTTTAAGTCCATACTTCGTCTTCAATGTATCATTAAGTCGGTTTTTAAGATACTACGATATCCACTATGTCCTATTAGTCGGTAAGACTTAAACATTTTTTTTTTTTTAAATGGGTCTCTTATGCTCACCAAGGCAAAAAAAAATATAGTAAAAACTATGATATTGTGGAAATGTTATTAAAATAACTGTACAGTAATACCTCGGTTTACGAGTTACTTTGTATACGAGCAAATCGGTGTACGAGCATGGAAAGTCAAATCGGTGTACGAGCATTGAATCGGTGTGCGAGAAATTTTTTCCCTCGCCCACGCACATTCTTTTTGTGTAAAAGTCCTAATGCTCAGCATCTTCGCGTGCATTTTTACTGGAAATACCCTAAACGACAGCCTCTCACAAAGCCTATCACACCTTAACTCGATCATTCTCTCAGCGTCGCTCGGTTTGATTGCATCATTCACCACAGTGATACTTTTATAAGTGATTTACAGCGGTTTTACCTCAGGTTGTTAACATTAATTGTGATCGCTATTGTTCACGTAGTTAAATATATACGTACAGTACAGCATATAGACAATGACCTCAAGATGAATAAGAAGGTACAAAATTCTCCCTCCCCCTCCTCTCATCTCCATCACGCCAGCAGCGACGCTACTCAAAGGTAAAGTATGCGTTACAGTTTAATTGTCAATTATTAATTAGTATTTATATAAGATCTTAATGGTTATAATTTTAACTGTAATTAATAGGGTAAAACCCCAAAAATATTTAAAATGGGCATTTATGGTCGTGTGGAACGAATAAAGTGATTTTTAGTGCATTCTTATGGGGAAAATTGTTTTGGTGTACGAGAATTTTGAGTTACGAGCTCACTCTTGGAATGAATTAAACTTTTAAACCGAGGTATTACTGTATAGCTAAAAAAAAATTAATATGTTTTAAATGCCATTTATTCCCGTGATGCAAAGCTGAATTTTCAGCATTACTCCCATGATCCTTCACAAATCATTCTAACATGCTGATTTGGTGCTTAAGAAACATTTCTTCTTATTAGCAGTGTTGAAAATATTTTTGTGGAAACTGTGATCATGATGATTTGAGTAGAAAGTTTAGAAAAAGCATTTATTTGAAATAGAGAAGTGTTGTCACTTGTCACTTTTGATCAATTTAATGTGTTTTGATCCACTTGTTGATTAAAAGTATTTTTGGCCTCTAACCTTTGAACGGTAGGTAGTTTACCTCTTGTGTTTGCTGTATTAGGCCATACTGTGATCAATTCTTAGTATGCTATGTATGTTTGAATCACTCAACTTTGATCTGCTTCAAATCATGTCATCTCTCATGTCATCCTGACATTTGTCTGGAACATCTGAAGTGAACAAACTGAAATCAAACTAGCCTCATTGTTACCTAGAAATTTACGGATGTAAACATCATTTGTTAGTGGTTTCAGGAAAACAATTTGAATTAAAATGTGATACATGCTCAACAACATGTATAGTGTGTGTCACACGCGCACACAATTTTCCAGGGTTTTCATGCGAACAACATGATGTTTGAGCTAACAGGACTTCAGCCTTTTGTTTTTCTGTCCCTTTATACTCCTACACTACCATTTAAATATTTGTTTAAAGACAATACATACTTCTATTCATCCTTTTACACAAAAAGGACTCTTACAAAAAAATACATTTACACAATTTCTATTTCAATAAATAATGTTGTTGTGTTTTACTTTGTAGTCAACAAAGAACCCCCCCCAAAAAAGTATTACGCCATCACAAAAATATGAATCAACATAACTGTTTTCAACATTGATGATAATAATAAATGTTTATTGACCAGAAAATCAGCATGATTATTTATTAAAATTATTTCTGATGGATCATGTGACATGTAATGATGTGGAAAATTCTGCTTTGCCATCACAGGAACACATAAGTCTTTAAAATATATTAAAACAGAAAACAGTTACAGTGGAGTTCACTTATCTCGACCTCGGTTAACTCGCCAACCCTATTATGTCGACGAACCACCAAACTCCCTCATTGTCTAAGCATTTTCTTATCGGTTATGTCGATTCTTTTATGTTGCCGAACCCTAATATCTCGAGCACAAAAGAGGGACAAATTCGCCACTTCACATGGTTATCTCATGACTAATGAGCGTACCTAGTTCACTGCGTATGTGCTGAGTTCGCGTTGCACGTACAGCCATAGTCTTCTAGATGCTCTTGGAAGAGGAGGCGCAGGAGTTAACATCACTGTCCAGGAATTCCCAGATTACATTGACATCGACAAAGACGTTACTGATAGAAGCATTTGTTTTCAAGCAGACCGTTAAAGGCAAAAAGCAACTAAGCATTTTAGAGTTTGTAAAGAAACCATAGTAACCGCATGTGCAAAACTATTCAGATCTGTGTCAGAGCGAAATTACTGTTATGAACAAATGTGTTTACACGTGTGTTGTGACTGTTTATGCTGTGAGCGAAATTGTGTTTGCAATGTTGGATAATATAATTAAATTTTGTATCGAGAATCAAAGCTGTTTTTATTGTATACTGGTAAATCTCTGCTGTTAGTTGGTGCACATATGCCCTTTGTTGTTAGCAAACATATACAGTGTGTGTACATTTTTATAGCATCAAATAAATAACCATAATGGCTGTTGGTTATCTCTATGCTTTTTTGCAATCCCGAGGCCGTCGACATAACCGGATTCCACTGTATTTTGAATTGTAATAATATTTCACATTATTTTTGATTTAATGCATTTTTGGTGCAGCCTTGGTCAGCATAAGGGACTTAATAGACAAAACATTACAGACCCCAATTGCCAAAGGTAATGTTTTTGTGCAAAGTCCAGGAATCATTCATGTTAAAACTGTACACTTTTGTAACACTCTCAGCATTCAACCTCATTCAGAAATAAAGCTGCTAATTTAGAGGTTAATCTGCTTCTAATATCTAATGGGGCCCATCAGCCAGGTGTAAGACCTTAAAGACAGTGGTGTCCTTTGGAAATAGAGAATGCGACGCAGTCTCCTGGCCCTGGTGACTGCCCCGTGTAGGCAGATGGCCTGCTTCCTGCCCTGCACCAAAACCAATGGCCTTGTATGGGCTAACAGACACCAGCACTTCCAGCTATTTTAAATCCCACTTCCAGATGGCTGGTGATCATGGAAGGCTGTAAACATAGGCATGAAAATCAGGCCCAGTCTAGTCTGCCACTGCCCTGCTGCCTACTTTGGACTTGTGCCTATTGCCTTCCTTAGTTCTGATCCATTGGACTGGGGAAGTTGTCAGATGGAGGATGAGGCACAATCTGCCAAAATCCTCATTACAATAAAGGAACAACATGTTTTTGTATTTTTATGCTTGCATGTAGCAGAAAGATGTCCTCACACTCATGTTTTGGGTCCTATTTGTTTAACAGTGGTTACCCAATCTGTACGGATCCCTGTTCTCATCGGTTCTGGAGTAACACATGATAACATGGAGCAGTACCTTCAAGCAAGTGCCATGATCGTCGGGTCGCATTTCAAGAAAGGAGGCTACTGGGCAAATGGTGTGGATGCTGAGAGAGTCAAAAGGTTCATGGGGAAGATGCACACACTTCGGGAGTGACTGTTGTGACTAAAATTGTACACAAAAATAAAGAAGAGCAAAGAAGATACAATATTTATTTTTCACTTTTTAAAAAGTTTTATCAAATATAGTCATTAACATAAAAAATCAACTCCAAAACTGCATTTAAATATAGAGAATCAATAACAGTTGTAACAATATGAATCACAACATCATCAGATTTAGTTTTTTTTTAAACAGTAAACCACAGCATATCGCTTTGTCATGCGAGTAACATTAGGATACAATTTTACTTTAATACTTGATGAGAAACACTGCATTGCCTTATACAGTACATTTATCAACACTGAACTATTTTCAAGCTTTTTTTTCATTACTTTCACTTAATATTCACCATTCACATCTAAACTAAAGCACACAAAAGTCATTACATTTCCTAAAAAGGTTAAAGTACTAATAATACAAATTACTACTGAAAAATAATACTAATAACTAAAAAAAATACTAAGAATTTAACGTATGATTTTCAGTTATTTCAGTGTCAGACTTCTTCCTGAAGATAGTAAAACCACACTGCATGTCTTACAGGGGAATGGTTTCATGTCATAATTTGCAAACATACCCCCTTAAAACAAATCCTGTATGTTCAGTGGTTTCAGATTTTTCTCAGTAGTTGTACAGGCGCTGACTGGGCTGTTTGAAGTAGCCGTAACGGCGTTCAGAAGGTGAACAGCGTGTTCTTGCGAGGTTTTGCCTGTTGAGGGCGCCACGGGTCAGCTTTCTGTGCTCGTTATAGACTCTGGCACGCTGCACTGAGAGCAGAATGGTGCTGCAGGGCAAGGGTCTGCCCCATGCTGCTAACCGCCAAGAAACGTGACGTCTGATTGGCACAGGCCTAAAGGGGGAGATTGGCAATTCACAAGCCAAAATAAAATATAGGTTACATGTCCATGCAGCATCAATGGATGCATTTTCTTCATATTTCTCGTTCATTAAAAAAAAAAAGTTACAAAAGTTTTGGGGAGGTTGCTAAGACAATGCTATATCAGATATATACAATAATAATGAATAATAATTCCAGAAAGAAAGAAAAAAATTCAATAGTACATTGAGTTTAATGGATCAACAGAACTCATTTTTAATGGGATAGTTTCATGCTTGTTTGTGTGTGAAGACGAACGCTTTCTGCACTGATAACAGTGGCAATTAACACACAGCACGATTTCGTGATTTAACAAACTTATTCATATTATTCATATCTAATAAATGCAGCTTTAAGCATAAGAGACTTGTTTTAGAAGCATTACACGTATTATAGACTATTAAACGCCTAACATACAATTTTAGGCTTGTTTAATAATGAATATTAGCTCTATTCTAGCTGAAAATGTTAAATTGTCTTAAAAACGTACCTAGCCACATCCTCGGTTTCTTCATCCGAACCAAGGTCTGCCTGATCGGGCCTCATCTGGTACACCGACATGCTGGGGTGCTCGATTAACAGGTTCTCAAGAATGTTTGTGTCAGCTGAGCCAAGTGACTGATTCTCTGCACAGGAAGCATAAATTACTTCAAGTCAACAACGTAACTAATTATGCAATTAGGCACGACTCAAAGCAGGGTTGATATGGGGTATGGGCCTCCTAATGGGCCTCGGTCCTATGGTTGACAGCCACTGGTGTGTTATATCCAGAGGCTAAAAATGTAAGTAATGATTTAATGTAATGATCACACTTTAAGCGTTATGAGATGTGATTTGCATTATCATCAATAGTTAATGAACTGAAAAAGTTTTTTTTTTTCATCAATAACTGCTCACCATGTATATTTATGATAACCCATTCCCCATCGTCAAATTCAAGGAGGTTTTCATAGTTATCAGTTTCTTCTGCAACATCCCTGTCCTTCGTTTCCCCTCCCACCAGCTGTGCAAGGATCCTGCTGATCATTTTCTGTTATGGCTTACGCACACCTGTTAAAAAAATAAAAATTAAAGAGTTATGCTGCCCTCTAGAGGAATCGAACTCCATTGCAATTTTTTTCCCTTTGCAATTCCAAATGATTTTGTAGAGCATATTTAGCATGCAAATATCTGCTGCTGCTGTTTATACAAGTTGTTGATGGAAAGTAATGTGCAGAATTTTTCAGGTGTCACTTCAGACAGCCTTATGTAACAATAAATGTAAGGTCATGTACTCCTATCCTGGTTCAGCTGATGTGCTTGGTATGTTCCAGCTGGTTGAACTGAGACATGGTGTTCCTTTCCACAGATCGCTTATTTTTAACACTGTCTGGAATTCTGTTCTAAATTTAGCTTTATTTTAGACTAAATTAGTATATGAATCAGGTCATCGATTGACTCCTGTACAGGATCAGATGTGTGCAGGCATACTCTGCTAAATACAAACTGTAGGAGTTTTTGCAAACTGAATTCTAGGAGTCACTGTACAGGCGCAGAACTGACATGTCACAGGTTTGAATAGCATCACCATTACAAGGATAACTTATTGTCATATAGCAGATGACTTTAAGGGATAATTATATATTTTGAAGAATGAAAGTAGCCATTGACTGCCAGTGTTTCCCCCTACTATGGCAGTGAATGACTACTTTCAGCTGTTTTGAACCACATGAGAGTAAGTGATGACAAAAGAAAAAAATCTAATTTACCCTTTTAAATAGGCTACAATAAATTATTTACAATAAGTGATCATTATTATAACTTTATTTTTTTTAACTCTTTCCAAATAAAAGGAAATGTTTCTTTACCCTAATAGTTTGACTACAATGATCGACGCTGTTATGCTTATTTTTGAACATCCTAAAATTACCCCCCACTATACGTCAGTGACGTGGGACAGGAAGGAGTGATCAGCTGTAGTCCTGACCATGTAAAGCATCCAGACTTGTTTACAGTCGAGCACTGAATGTTCTGCACTTTTCTTTATAACAGCTGAAGCAGCTCTACCACAAACACAACAAAGTGTTTCTTCGGATTGCAGAAGAAACTAATGATATTAAGGCACAACAAAACAATAATAAGAAAACACTTTTTGAGTCTGATCTCCTTCGGAAAGTTTAAAGGGATTGAGTAATTAACAATGTTAAAATAGATTCGAGTGTTTACACACAAAACACTACGCTTAAGTTATATATACAAAGAAAGCAAAACACATTTACTAATTTGACAATTCAGAAAGATGCGGTAAAAACCGAATAACAATTTTTTTGTTTTGCCCACCTTATTAGCTGTCAGAAAAGTAGTTTTTGCAGCTGAAATGTCTGCTTTATGTAATCCCGTCGCTGCTCAGTCCGGACTTGTTTATGTTTCTGAAGCTCCTCCCCCTTGCTCATGAACGTCCTCGCGTTGACGTCACAAGCTCCGCCCACGAGGCGGGGTTTCAATGGTCTTCGTGCACGCGGATGTTCTTGTTTACATAGTAAGTGTTGCAGGTGTTCACAGACAGATAGGCTTTCGTATACAATACTAAAGAAATACAATACTTTTATCTATTCAAAGCCGCAGACGTTGGAATATTTTTATCTCTTAACTGTTCACATGTCAAAATGACTGATCATGATGCTGCATAATGCACTCAAGAGTGTGAATGGCACAAGTCTTTAACTCTTTTTCTTTTGCACCGAGTCAGCTAATATAATATCCATGTAAATTAGTGTCAAATAGCTTAAGAGCAGTTGCCAACTACACTACCAGGTTGTGACTGAAAACATGGACATTGTAAAGTGCAGTCATTGTGATTTTGTGAATTTGATTGCTCAAAATAATTAGGTCTAGGCCATCCCCATCATCAATTCATTCAAAATTCAAACATTTTCATTTTTAATGTTTTTAGACTTTTGCTCCTGATATACACACACACAAACACACACACACACACACACACACACACACACATACTGTATATGTGTGTGTGTGTGTGTGTGTGTGTGTGTGTGTGTGTGTGTGTGTGTGTGTGTGTGTGACTTCATGTGGCCCTCTAGAGGTTAAAACAATTACAGTTCTTTATTTTACTGGTTTATCTGTAATCTCAAGGACCCACCTTATGATAAACATATTGGCATGAATACATTTAGATAAAAAAGTAAGCTATTGGCCTGTGAGATGCCCCGTGTGACATGTAGTTCATATTAACAATGTTATAGAGATAACCCAAATTAACGCGAGAGGACCCACAAGTCAACAAGCTCCACAGCAGACTGGAAAATTGGGCAAGTAACTTGAGCAATTCCACACTGATTTCACCCAAAGTGACTGTAACAGGCGTCTTCTAGCTCCCCTTTAAAGAACAAAAGGTAGGATAAACTCTTCAAAAACAAGTTTCATTAACACCGTTTTTTTTATTATTATATTAATGTATATTACATATCTTAAATGTCATATCCTAATTACTGTCTTAATTACATTTTTAATTATTGTCCTGATTATTTTTCTATATTATTATTATTATTATATGTTCTAATTATTTATTTACATATTATGTATCTTGTAAATTATTTATTATAACTGTATAGTCAATAAAATATTCTTAGTTTTATGTTTTAAAGTTATATATTTCAGTTTTTAAAGATAATATTGTGCAATCCATAATGGTGATTATTTCACAACTGTCCTAAAAGAGTAGCCTTAGTTTCTATTAATTGCAAAATCTGAAATATAATTAATAAAAACTGGTTATTAATCGTTTGAAATAGTAGGACTACAGTATATGCTGCACGTGAACTGGCAGTTATTTTGTGTATCAACGTATGCTTCAGTTCTTCTCAAGGGGAAATTATTTATTAGTGTTGATTTCTAGGTTTTCCCTTGATATCACAATGAGCGGGCGAGTGGATGACGTTATGCAGCTTTGCTGTGAGGTCTCAGCCAGCAGGAAGATGAAAGCAGCGGTGAAGAGTTCTGGAAAGGGAGCTGCAGCGGCTGGTGGAGGTGCTTTTGTCGGGGGAATGGTTGGAGGCCCAGCCGGTATAGCTGTTGGTAGGATCATGCATCTGTTTTCCATGCAATCCATGAACTTTCATCTACTTTCATCATAGGGTGGTGTTATAATATTATCTTTAATTTATCTTCTTTTTTTTCTCTTCTCACAACCCCTTCAGAAAGGTGACACCATCAACACACACACACAAAAAGAATTAAAAACACTTAGGCCTATTATGTACATTATATTACAGACATATATTATAAACACAAGATTATTTTAATCATTTGATTGATTAATATTTTTCACATTAAATTTAAACTTCTTTATGTTTAACTCTATCACTAAGCTTTATAAGTTGAGCTTTAATATCTTTACAAACAGAGCTATAAATGAATCATATTCTGTATGAATCTCTTGATATATGACTCTAGGTGGCACTTTGGGAGGTCTTTTGGGAACTTGGATGACCAGTGGCCAGTTCAAACCTCTTCCTGAGATCATCATGGAGCTGCCACTTAAATATAGGGAGAAACTGTATTCTGAAGTCATGGCTGCATTGGGCACATTGGACTGGACAGATGTCGCTAGCCTCATTGCTCTGGTTATGGGCAGCGCCACGCTGCAAGAACAAGTGCTTGCTGTTCTTCTCTCTTATCCCATGAAAGAGCTCAAGGCCGAAGTGCAGTACGAGAAATGACCACTTGATATGTATTGGATAACCCTCTTGCTTGTGTACTCATGTTTACCTGCAGTGCTCCTTAAATCTCTCTCTCTCTGTGTTTATGTGACGTACTTTGAATAAAATACATTATTTCTGTGGGTAATGCAGGTTACTCTAATACAGTGCGCACTGTTTCGGTGAATAAATATATTCTGTAATAAAACATCTCTCATCTAGTATGTTATATGTTTTATATTGTGTGTGTGTAGTTTATGAAGATGTAAATGTGTAAAAGGACGGTTTATGAGGACACTCCAAACCAAGTGGCTTAAAAACATACTAAACAGTGCATTGTTGTTTTTTAATTAAAAAAAAATTCAGAAAGTGTTCTGTGATGGGTAGGTTTAGGGGGGAGGTTAGTATAAGGGAATGGAAAGCATCATTAAGCATATGGAGAATCCCCGTAAACCGTAAAAGTATAATATATGTGACCTTTTTTCCCTGTTTTTGTTTTTAATGTGACTTTCTACTTAATTCAAATTGATTAAGCTGTAACTATAACGACCTGAAATCAATCCAATACATATGTGAAATGAAGTACGTTTTCAAGAGGGTGATTTTGTTTTTTAAAGCCCAGTTGCATGTGTATACTTGCTACTTTTCACGCCAGGTTAATTCTATGTTGGATAATATTTAATTAAAAAATACCAAGGCCTATTTAGTCTCTACCTGACTAATGTCAGTCAACATTCAAATGTTAATCGCAACGACAACAGCTATTATCCGAGCAGAGCACGGAAGTGCATAAAGGCTATTCTAAACTCATGACTGTGATATCGAAAGTAACTCGTTTTAAACGTGTTAAGACCTACTTCAGTTTAAAGAAAGGCACTCAGGTAAGACCCCTAAAACCCCGTTTAGAAACGTTGTTTGTGTTGTGATGCAGTTTTATCAAGTAGACCTACTGATGATTTTTTATGACAGTTTATCGACTCTATTTTCTCAAAAATGAAAAGTGTCGAGTCCAAAAAAACACGAAATGATTAAAGAAGTTTGTGTATCATTGACAGTGTTTCCTTTATACATGTGAACATCATTGTTTATTGCAATTTTCAGCACTTCAAAATGAGCAATCGAAAAGATGATATTATGAAACTTTGCTGTGAAATCTCCGCAAATAAGAAGATAAAAGCAGCATTTAAAAGCTCGGCGAAAGGAGCTGCAGTTGCTGGAGGAGGTGCTTTTGTAGGAGGTCTGCTCGGAGGTCCAGCTGGTATAGCTGTTGGTATGTTTATCCGCGATTTCTTGTCAAGCTCGAGCGTTTTATTAACTTATTAACCGCCAGATGGTGCTATGGATTAGTTTAATTGATTTGTGTTGCTTAAAGGTGCTGCTTTGGGAGGTGCTCTGGGAGGATGGATGACAAGTGGCCAGTTCAAACCACTTCCTGAGATCATCATGGAGTTGGCTCCTACACAGCAGGAGAAACTGTACTCTGAAGTCATGGCAGTTGTGGGAACTCTGAGCTGGACTGACCTTGCCCAGTTAATTGTTAAAGTTAATGGGAATACCGCTCTACATGAGCTGGTTCTGGGTGCTATAGTCAATTTTACTAAAAACCAGCTCAAAGCAGAAGTGCAGTATGAAGATTAAATAGGCTATAGTCAAAATAGGCTAATAACACACATAATAATATGCAATCACGTAAATACACATGACCATGTAGGTAATTTATTGATGTTGACATAATGCAAAATGTGTAATTTCTGTATCACTGTTGAATACATAATGATTATTGTGTAAATGTGAGTATCTTTTATTCCAAGCCAAAAAGGTGCAAAATATGGAAACAGGTAATAAAAAGGTAATTTTTCATAGATAAAAATAAAAAATCAGATCAAATTGTGGGTTTACTGTTTGTTGCTTTTGGCTTATTGATGCAAATGTTCACAACTATTGTGTTACTTACTCAGATAAAAAGGCTATAATGTAGAATTCTGATGCGATGGCTTCCCGTCGCAAATGTAGCACACACCCAACTGACCATGCAATGATCAACATAACTTGATATCCAATACATCATACACTCCTGTATAGGACAATATGGCATCTCAGCATCTTCCACTGCCCCTATACATTTCTATTGCTTTCTGTTGAGCAACTTTTTTTAATACACTCATACTACAGTGACATACCACATCTGTTATTCTCCCACATCTGTATTCCTCTACAAAGACACTCTAAGTTTTAAGTTCCAAGCCATTATATAGACAAAACTGCAAAAAGAATGATCCAAAGTCTCTGTAAACATGTTTCAAAAAACCTTTTCCAAATTGTTCACTCAATGTTTTCATAGGCTGATTGCTGTGTATTACTCGTGCCTTCCCTTTTCCTTGTTCAGGCTTTATCTCATAAATCGTCACATCCTCTGCAACCCGGTGTGTCCTGTCAAACGTTTTCCCCGCCCTCTTGTTACCTTGCTTCCCTTGAGTGTTGTCAGCTGTTTCTGATCACTACCTTCCCTCATGTGCCTATATAATCCCTTTGTGTTTGCTGTCCATGGTGGTTTCGTTGTCTCTCCACGTCTTTCTAAGCCTGTGTTCCTAGGTGTAGTGCTCCCTAATCTCCTGGTTTGTTTGTTTGTGTTGTTTTTGTTTGTGTCTCATTATCGTGTTTAAGTTAATGTTCCCCCCTCATGGGTTGTTTTCTTTATTTTTGTCATAATAAATTCCTTATCATTTCACCTGCACAAGTGCAAAATGCTTCCCTTCGCCTTCCATTCCGTGACACCCCCCAAAACAAAACACTCAATGTCTTGCTACACATGGGGCCAAAAGAAGCAAATCAAATTTGTGGTCCGATCGACACCTTAGGGTCCCATTTTATCATGCAGTTCCTTAAGTACAATTTTTCTGAATTCTGCCAGCAATACAAACTGAGATCTCTGGGCTGCTTTCCTTTGCAGAATACAGTCCTCATTCAACATCAGCTTATCCCACCCTCTCATCAAACCTTCACTGCTTAGAAGAAAGGCTTTATTCTTAACTGTAAGTAATGAATTACCAGCTCTATGTCTTTGTCTTCCCTCTGAGCTCTTTTGGTCTCATCTTTGAACAGGTAGTACTGCTGTAGTACTAATCCCGTACTAGTCTAGCCAATAAGCAGCTGTGTGGTGGGCGTTCTGGCACAATATAGTCGCCGTCACATCCAGGTGGATGCAGCACATTGGTATTTATTGTACACTGTAAATGTAGGTGTATAGTAAAGATAATCCCTGAATTTCTCTGTGATAGCCCATTTAAGAGTCAAGAATTAAAATTTTCCACTGTGCAAACTGCGTGAACCATTGTCTGCAACAAGTTTCAAGTTATCTGTGGCCTCAGTCATTTTGGATACATCTCTCACCTTTCTTTCAGGAATGTAGTGACCCCGCTATCGTCTTTCTACAATGTACGCTTGGGATCCTGTGTCCCACAATGCCTCTGTTTTGTTTCATTCAGGTAACAAGTCAGAAAGCATTGTTTATCAACCAGGGAAGTAACAGGTGAATGTTTGTTGACTTGACACTCGGAAATTAAATTACACTTTTAAACAAATGTATAATAAATTCAAAGAAATTGTACAAACATCAACTTAACTTGTATTCAATATATAACAGTGAAAAACCAATGTATTCAAAATCAGTTTACAATCTCTGACTGATATTTAATATGTGATTGTTATTTGTAATATCCCTAACCTTTTGTAAAAATGTGAGATACAATATAAAAAGCAACATATATGGTAACATCTGCCAGAGTGCATTATTGAAGTGCCACAATACCTAAAATAATTCATTCTGAGACAAAAATAAAAAAATATGTATAACATAACATTTCCCCTTATACATGCTAAATGTCTAATTGCATGCGACCTTACAGAGGATAAGGGCTTTGGGGAATGGATGGATTGATAGGCTGACTAAACCTCTCTCTCTCTCTCTCTCTCTCTCTCAATATATATATATATATATATATATATATATATATATAGTTTTTTTCTTATAACATAGGGTTTACCTGGACCGCACGCGCCTTTAGGTAAACTGTTAGATGCTTTTTTTCTTTTTCTATTTTGTCCAGCAGATTAGTTACTGTTACTGTAACTAATAGTTGCTCTGTTACTGCTGGTTGTTTCGACAATTGTTTTATTTTGATGTAATCCTCCGATATCATTTAAAAGTATTATGAAGCGTACATTAAGCGTTACTAATTAAAGGGACAGGACGCCGCAGCAGAGCTGAGAGCGGAAGTGGGATGTCACTCGATGTCACTTTCACTCTCTCAATCTTACAGTGACGTCAACAGAAGAAACAGAGGTAATGTCTGAAAGTTTTATGAGAGCTGTAATGTAGTTTAAAAATCTTGCCTAGTGTTAAATATTGTCAAAAGCAGATTTAGGTCATGGAAATCTACATATTTTATGTAAATTGTTTAGCTTTAACATATTTATTTCCCCCCGTTTTCATAACAACTACGGCAGCTGTTTGTTTAATAGAAACCACATATTATATAGACCTACGACACTTTGCTCAGTGTTAAATCTTAATGCATTCGAGAGTACAGAGCTTTGATTCGTGTTTCTCTTCCCCAGGCAACGTTTTTGAAAACAAGAATGCAGCATCAAATAAATGATGTAATGGGGCTCTGCTGTAAGATATCAGAGAGTCGGCAGATTAAAACAACAGTACAGAACTCAGCCAAAGGAGCTGTTGCTGCGGGCGGAGGGGCTTTTTTGGGGGGCTTGCTCGGAGGGCCACCCGGTATATTTATTGGTATGTAATGACTTGTGTGTTAGATTTCCTGTAGTCCACAAAATTTGACCTACTGCACATTTTAACCACAGGGTGGTGGTATAATATCATTTATAAACCACTGAATGTTCTCTGAAGCCATACTGCAGGGTTATATATATATATATATATATATATATATATATATATATGCTACTAAACTAAAACTGAAATAAAATTGTAAAAATAAAATCTAATTAAAACATTCAAAAACACTAAAATAACTAAAATTTAAATTATATAGAATTATATAGTATGATTTTAAATGTAAATGTTATAGTATGTTGACACACAAAGTAGACCTAGTTGAAAGATTAATAAAGTTTGACAATGTTTAGACTATGCTGTGTGATCAGATTAACATGTAATGTGAAGAAAGGAGGTCTGTTTCCTACTTGATGTTCTATTGTCTTATGTAGGTGGTGCTCTTGGAGGTGCTGTGGGATGGTTGATGACTAGTGACAAATTCCAGCCTCTTCATCAGATAATAATGGTGATGCCTCCTCACCAAAAGAAGAAACTGCACTCCGAGGTCATGGCAGTACTGGGCAATCTGCACTGGGTTGACCTAGCTCAACTCATTTTTCTAGTGATGGGTAATTCCAATCTGCAGATGCGAGTGCTTATGACTTTAATCTCTTTTGCCACGAAAGAGCTTGGAGGCAAAGTGGAGTATGTACAGTAATAGTTAAAATAAAATTAATCTTACTTATACTCTAAGCCAAGTTTGACCTCAGTACCTGAAGCTTTTTTGGTTAAGGCTTTGTTGTCACTTTTATTTTTTCATATTACGCATATTATTACATACGTGTTATCACATTGTTCTCTTTTAATATTTTAATCCAGTTTACCAGAGTAACAGTTTCAATGTAAACCTTAAAATGTTTAAAAATACTCAAGTAAATAGCTTCTGAATAATTAAATTACCAACTGATGAGCCATTTCAGAACAGTACATAATTTACTAAACCTTCATGTTGTTGCAAACCTGTCTGATTTCCTTCTGTGGAACATAATTATATAATAATACATTTTTGAAGAATGTTGGTAAGCAAACAGTTTTTTTTACCATTGGTTTACATTGTATGGAGCGAAAGAAAAAAGGACAGAAAGAAAGTCATACAGGTTTGGAAGGACATGAGAGAATCAGAATCAGAATCAGAAAGAGCTTTATCGCCAAGTGTGCTTGTCACACACAAGGAATTTGTCTTAGTGCTGAAGCTTCCAGTGCACATATACACACAACATGAACAAACAAACAAAAACAATCACTGAAGAGCTCAAACACCGAGACGCCATTTGCAGCGCCAAGAAATGAGTGCAGTTTAGCAAGCATACATAGCAGCAGACACAACAAAAACAAACATAATATACAAACATGATGCAGTTTAACATGCATACATTACACATAAGAACATAATACTGCAATTTAACACACACATATAGGGATTTTTTTTCGTTGGAGATTTGGGAGGGAAATAGATAAGAACAGATAGAGGCAGGACACGCAGATGGGTGAGAGGTAGAGTAGTCACAACAACAGATGTTTTGAGAACAGTTTTGTCCCTGAAGGAAGATAAGGGAGACCAGCCTGTCATCATGCTTTCTTCCCAACGAGAGATAGGGGCAGAAATACAACTTCTTTTTAATAATCCATTCGTTGATCGGTAATTTTGTCCGGATCATAATCAGTCAGTTCAATCAAGTTCATTTCTGGTCCTCAGCACCGTGTCCAGCCTCATAGCCAGACCGGATACCATTCGTGAAAGTTCACCGATCTGGCTCGCTGTCCGGACTGTGTTGTTACGATACAGTTCGCATAGGTTACGATTCAGTTCCTCAATCTTTATCACTCGCTGATCTAATTCCTTCAGACGGTCAGACACGGCCTCGAGGCAATTCTTCATTTCTACAGACAGCGGCTGGGTGAATTTGCTCGCAGCTGTCTTACCAATCTTTCGATAGGTCAGGATAATCCCAAAGCCAAAGAATAGGAATCCCGCTATCAGTAATCCAATCACATATAAATCGCTGATTGACCAGTTGATCAGTTCCATTTCAATATTGTCAGGAGTCCAGCAAGCAGCGGGTCCGAAGAAGAACAGACAGATACTAGCGCAAGGGCAAAGCAGGTCAGAGCCAGAGTGAGAAAATGATTTCAGAGTTTTCATTCTTTTTGATGAACAGTATTGTAGTTGATTGCACTTTTAGTTTTATTATTGTTGTTTCTAAATCTATTTTCTAAATTTGGGAAGTATATTACCTGAATCAGGCCTGTATATTAATATACAGGAAGTAAAATTACCTGAATTTTACCCCAAGAGTGCACTAATCACTATTTAACAGTGACTTAAATGACTCTACTCATGTTTTAATAATAACAATTTACTCAACCATTGTAAGGCCACACTGTGCAATACATAACGTAACAATAGTTGTAACATAATTAGCGCAGTGTTATTTCATAAATGGAGGAATAAACCATCATCACACAGACCCTTTTAAAATTTTTACTTTATTTTCCCATTAGCTTTTACCTGGCACCTCATATACACTACAAATCAAGTTTGGGGGCCTCTTAACAAATAATATAGTGAAATATTATTACAGTTGTTCTATTTAAATATTTTTTCTCATAAGTCTTCCAAAAAGGTTTGAATATGCTAATTTGCTGATACAAAAAAAATCTTATTATTATCAATGTTAAAAACAGTTATGCTGCTTAATATTCTTTGTGGAAAATGTGATACTCTTTCAAGATTCAGAGTTCAAATGAACAGCATTTTTTGAAAATAGATTTTTTTTTGTAATATTATAAATGTTATCAACATTAATGTTTTATTTTTTTAAATCATACTGACTCCTAACCTTCGAGTGCTTGAGTATTGCTGTATATAATGAATTAATTTAAAAATAAAGGATTGTAAACACTCTGCAACCTCATGTATGTCATGTTTGGTTTTGTTATGTACATTGAGATTACAAGTGGGTGTTGAATTGACTGTGAATGCAGTAAAAACCTCAGTATTGAGTATAATTTATGTGGTAGCAGAATTTTGTTTTATGTTTAGTACAAAGAGGATTGTCAAGGTGATTGTATAACATCAGTTGTTAGCCAAGAAAAATACAGCCACTTCCTCATATTAAGGTAGGTGTTCACTCTCTGTCCTCTAAATGGGACAACATTGTATAGTTTCAGGCACAATATGAAACGACACATTAAAACCTTTTAAATCTATACGTACACTCAGTGATAGCCTTACCTTACAGGTATAGTTCACCAAAAAACAAAACAACACTACTACTAACAGTGAGTTGGATTTAATGGACAGTTTAGGAGTGCATGGAGAGATGAATTCCTTATGTTCCATGATTTTGACAAAATGTGTGTCGCCCAGCCTCCCTCTCCCATTATACTCCCTTATAGGATACGGCAGTTAACCAACTGGCCTATTGTCGCAAAATGCAACACTCGCTGACTCAGGTACTGTAAAGAGTAGAGGAACGACAAGTACGTCGGAATTTCTTCCCTCCCTCTGCCATCGTTGAAGATGCTTCTGTGGAGAAACTTTCAACTTCTTCAATGCATCCCGTGTCTACTTTTAGCTAGGATTTAGAATTTGTGTGGGTCCCATCGACCCAGTGGACACGCACAACCACTGCATCGCCTGCCTGGGCCTCGCTCATGCTTAGGCTGCCCTCTTAGAGACCACCCGTGTGCACTGCACCAACTTTCCTGTGCGCGTGTTGAGATCCCGGAGCCGCTGATGGGCCTTCTTCACTTTCAGGATAGCAGTAATGATGCAGCATGGGCCTGTCATCCTCTGTCGTCGGCCGTATCCCCAGTCTATTTCTCCTTCGGCACTGATAAGGACGAGGATCCCACGCTTCATTCTCTGGCAGTACTGCAGGGTGGCGACAGATTTCGTGGTCATGGCCACTAAGCGCTCCTCCCAAGCAATCGGCCATTTTATGGGGTTCATGGTGGTCCTTCACCAGTACCTATGGCTAACTCTATGGTTAACTATATAACTATAACTATATATTACACAATATAAGCCAGCAGCCATATCACCCTGTAGCCTAAGACTGGTTGCCCACTGAAGCTAAGCAGGGTTGAGCCTGGTTAGTACCTGGATGGGAGACCTCCTGGGAAAAACTAGGTTGCTGCTGGAAGTGGTGTTAGGAGGCCAGCAGGGGGTGCTCACCCTGCGGTCTGTGTGGGTCCTAATGCCCCAGTATAGTGACGGGGAAACTGTACTACAACAAGCACCGTCTTTCGGATGAGATGTCCTAACTCTCTGTGGTCATTAAAAATCCCAGGATGTTCTTTGCAAGAGAAGGGGTTTAACCCTGGCATCCTGGCCAAATTTGCCCATTGGCCTTGGTCCATCATGGCCTACTAATCCCCCCCCCCCCCCCTACTCTAATTGGCTTCATCACTCTGTCTCCTCTCCACCAATAAGCTGATGTGTGGTGAGCATTCTGGCACATTATGGCTGGCGTCGCATCATCCAGGTGGATGCTGCACATTGGTGGTGGTTGAGGAGATTCCCCCCCCTACTATGTGAAGCGCTTTGAGCTCTGGAAAAGCGTTATATAAATGTAACATTTCATATATGTTCTCTCAGGGGAGCAAGAAGATTACATCCCTCTCGCCATCCATCTTAACCTCCGTAGGACCTGGCGAGGGTTCTGGCGAGGGCTCTCTCTTTACCCCATTCAAGCCCTTGGATTGCATCACTGTTATGGAGCTCTTTCGAAAAACTGCTTTACTTCTTGCCCTTGCTTCAACCAAGTACATTTGTGCAGGTGTTCTTAGTGAACAACAATTGTATTTGATTCGAACCCGGAGACTGTTGTGTTACTCTCTGGCCAAGACTGGGATTTGTGCCAAAATCGGTTTCTTCGCCCTGTAAGGCACATGTCGTTTCTCTACCCACTTTGTCATCAGAGCGATCAACCTTGCGTGATGATGGGGCTAAGAGGGCTGTTTGGTATTGACAGTCGAACCAGTTCTTTGTGTTTTACAGTGGCTGTGCTAAGGGACACAGTAAGAGAAAGTCTCTACGCAGAAACTTTCTCACTGGATAGTCGACGCTATTGCTTTGATTTATGCAAATCAGGAAAAGGAATGCCCTCTCAGTCTCAGAGTTCACTCGATGAGGGTTGTCACCTCCTCATGGGCTTAAATTCATTTTCATGGATTTTTAGTTTGTTTATCTTCAGTCCATATTTCTTTTGTTCTAATTTCCTTCTACTCTTGAGTTACTATGGTAACTGGTGATTAGTCATCCTGTTCAGTTGTGCCATTAATTAGCCGTGTTTGCCTTACTATTTAAGTTACTGTGTTTGCTCTTCTCATTTGTCTTGTCACATTTTTGTTAAGTTGTGTTTGTGTGCCTGCCTTTTGGATTGTTCATTTGTATGGATTATTAAAGCTTTTTTGAGCCTACTCTTCATCTTCTTGTGCTTCCTATTACACATTTAACACAGAAAGTAATACAGGTTTGGAAAAACATGAGGGTGAGTAAATCATGACAGATTTTAATTTTTTTTGGTGAACTCTTTAGGATCAACAAAATATTTAAAATCTGTTTTTATTTTTTCACTGCAAAAAAAAAAAAAAAAATTTGAGAAAAATCTAAAGTAATGTTATGAGAGGGATTTTTATATACATATATTTTTTCCTCCAAGTTTTGACCAGTATCACATAAAAGACAATATCTAACATGGTGGGGATTTTCTTTATGTTGTTCTGTTTTGATGTGTGTTAATTGTGTTGACCGTCTTCAAGAGGTTTGCCACTACCTTATTGGCTAAGAATTAACAGTTGCTTTTTCAATCTAAATATAGTACATAATGTTATTTAGCATTTTATATTTTGCATTTATAGTCCCATTTATTGCATATTTATTGTTTTGCCATTCTCACTGCCCTTGGTCACTTTAGCTGTATACAATACAGATTGAATTAAAGCAGCTTTACAGTAATAAACAGGAAAATTAAGATCAATGATGCAAACAATTCAATTCCACAGTCAAGCAGTTCAGTGTTGACTTTGCAAAATTCATCAAGCGTGAAATTAGTTAAATTCCGCTATAAGCAGCAGCACTGAAGACAATAGTGTCTTATTTATAATGCAATTAAATTTAGTTTGTCGTAAGAAATAATTTTTCTTTGAATTTTAGAAAGAACTTTGCTTCACTCTGAGACTTTAGGTAACATGCTGGAGTTTCAGTACAGTCTCTGATCAAGTGATTTGCATTTTTTCTTTTACAAGATAGGTAGATTTCTTGTTCTATTTTTATCTGTCCAATGATCGTAAACAACACGGATTGAAACAGGAAAGTTGATCGCACAGGCTGAACTGGTTTTGTTAGTTATTTTCCAGACAGTGTGCCAAAATGTCTGTCATGGAAGTTTTTAAGCAAAAAATAATTGTTTACTCCGACAGCTCGGTAAATCTGCTCAGCTTGTATTTGCATATAACACTCTCATTCCTGATCACTTTAAGAGTACTTGCCTGTTTTTGCTTTGTAAGCCACATACTTTGACCTTTTCTTGATCAGTTACACTCTAAAAATAGAGGGTTATGCAGAGAACTGTATTCTATAAAAAAAAAAAACTATTTTATGCTGAAATGGTTCTTTGTGTTGGAAATTATGCATTATGGCAAACATTCAAGTAAGAAATGGGTTACTTTTGTTTTTCTTTGTGTGTGTCCTTGTTACAGTGTATTCATACTTATGGTACTTATCAAACGTTTAGAATGTGAGGGAATTAAGACAGAACCAGATATGATGATGAAGACCAGGAGTCAATTGCAGTCAATTGATGAGATTTTCTTGAAGAATAGTTTGCAGTTTCATCAGCAGTAGCCAGCTTCAAGTCTCACAAGTATGTTTGGCCGCCCCACTTACAATCACATTATTACAGCAATTATACTCTAACAGAGGCTACTAACTACATTACTGAAGGTTAAATGATTCTGATTGGCAAAGAAAAAAAGGTAAACACAACTAGTAATTTTCCACAGAAGAGCAGATAGTCAGAAGCATATCTTCAATCACATGGTTGACAGCAAGGCATCTGGTTTACGCATTAAGTGACCTTCCGGGTTGCAGAAAAGTGTTCCTCAGCGTCAGTTTGTCGATAACAAGTAATCATTCCATCTTTTTATGGTGCCAGTTAATCACCTCACCAATAAAGAGCTCATTAACGCACACACAGATACAGAGGACTCCAAGGCTGAAGTTGGCCAAGGCTCCAACTATCAACAGAAAGACTATCTAGTGAGAAGTACAGACAATATTCATCATTATTTTGTGGAAAAATACAGAAAAGCAAAGTAAAGGCTTTAATTAATAATTGGTTATATAAATTCATAAAATACATAAATTCATTTAAAAACATAAATTATAAATCACTAACTTGATTATAAATCACTCATTACAAATCATTAGAAGAAAAGGAAAATAATATATAAATGTATATAAAAGAGACAAGGGATTTTGATTTTTCTGTCTTTTGGAAACATTAGAATATTTATGTAATGAATGAGCAAATGAATTAGATAATAACACAATATTAACACTGTAGTATCTACTATTAACTAACAAGAATCTCTGATTAACAAATTAGTGAGTAAGTCTTCTAGTTTCCATACCTCCCAGAGCTATGAACCATTCAGGACCTCACCGAAAGCTTCAACTGCACAAAGGCAATGCAAGTATTGTATGTTTAACAAAGTGCTTTGAGAATAAGCTGATGGTTCTTGTCATGTGGTTAAAGGACTCTTTTTCATAAGTTTAAGTTTAATTGTGATCATTTAGTTAATACAAATTTGTGCACAATATAAATGAATTTTTTGCAAGTTGATATGGTCTGCTTGCACATCAATGTAAATGTAATGTTAATGATCACAAGAAAGTTATTTTTCTGTGACCACGAAATATATCCTTTCTGATGAGGTGCTAGATGATCAATACAGAGAATAATTTTTAATTGATAAAATTATTATAATGTTAAATAAATCAAGTTAATTTGATTAACCAATACAAATATTTATGAGTTATGATTAATTATTCAGTTCGGACGGTTCTACTGTCACAGCTGATGAGGTAGTTAACAGAGTCATGACAATGAAGTCAAATATTACATTTTAATTGTTTTATGAACACGAAAAGGGCATGTAGCAACATGCCATTAAATACAGGGGGTTCAAGAGACGGAGAGTATAAATACACAGGGAACTTAATGACAGACAGGAACACAAAATAATCCTGAAAATAACATCTAGTAAGATCTAGAATTCTGATGGGGCGAGTAGGGCAGAGCCAAGGGTCGTGGGAATGGCATGAGGTCGGTAGCGTGATTGATAATGAGGGCCACCTGCGTGCCAATCGGCGTCGTATTTCATAGAGGAGCGGAAACATAATAAATAATTGTGTCACAGTCTCGTTGTAACGCTCGGGGTTACGGTGCGAGAACGAGACGGACAGGAACTCAACTCAAAACGTGTTTATTTAAAGTAAAAGGCAAAAGCACTTTAAATATAAACAAAACGGCACAAGTTGTGCAAAACTCAAAACACGGGTAAACCAAAAGACTAGAAAATAAACACAAAAGGCACCTTGCGTGCAAACCTGGGAGAACTCGGAGGGGGAAAACATCCACATGAAACACCGGCAGGAAACATCCACAAAACGTCAATCACGGACAAAGACAGGGAGGAAGCCAAGGGGTGAAATACACTAGGAGATGACGATCACCTGGGGCACACTAATGAACTAGAGACGAGACAGGTGCAGGGAGGGAACGAGAGGCAACACCCACGTGGTAACCAACACACCCACTAACAGTGACTAGACAACCAGGAAGTGACAAAGACCCGACAGCTAGGAAGTGCACACAAAACACCACACCCAGGGCAAAATGGTAACACTCGTCATGTCTTTCACACCGGGTTCCTTCTGTGTATCTCCGATCCCTTCCCACACCTGTCTGCTTCCCATTTCCTCATGTATAAATTCCCTCTCGTATTCCCTTGTCTTTGTCTTTCGTTAACGTGAAGTTGTCGGATGTTCCTCAGTGTTTGCAACATAGCGTGCTGTTTTGTTTATAATTAAAGTCCTTTTCTTTTCTGTTTTCTAAATAAAGAGAGTTTACATGTGAAACCTGATTTCCCCATCTTCATCCTTGCTAAACGCTAACAAATTGATAAGAGAGGACCAGGCCTGTAATTTACATTGTGTTTTGTTTGTGTGCGCAGCAGTCATTCATGAGGGGCTGCTGCCATTACTTACATTATTTTACTTTTTTTTTTACTAGTGTTTGAATGTTCGCCGATTCCCACCTCCTTCTTTTGAAATCTTTATACATCGTTACATCTGAGTTTCCCACTTAGAAATATGATTCGCTTGGTCATTCATGTGCTTTAAATTTGTATTTACTCTATGCAAAGGCCAACGTTTTTTTAAATGTGTAACTGTCAAAAAATCTTTTGAAGGCCCTCGTATTGTCTTAAATATTTTACTCTTAAATCTTGTCTCTTACCACTCAAACTCTCAAAACTGAGAGCACTTCTAATCCAAAGTCACTGTCTTTGGATTAGAAGTGTAATCATGTAAATAATGCAATATATTAAAGATACATGATCAGTCAGATGATGAAGGCTAAAATTCTTCAATCAATGTGATGGTTACGTTTGATCTCTTTAAGGTTTAGTTTGCCGTGATTTGTTAGTTACTTGGAAAAGTTCTTAAGGGCAGCATCTTAATCTATCTTCCCTTTGAGAATTCTGTGTGTATATTTTGTAATTTTACGATAGTATATAATGCAGAGCATAATGTACATTTTAAAGAAAATAAACAACTTATGTTTATAACGAAAGTGGACTTAAAAGATGTTTCCTATCAAATATTTAATACAATCACCAAAGTACTTTATAATAATGATTTTTATTATATTGATTGCAAAAGTCACATTGTTCCCTTCATACATAATATAATACAATATGTAATACTAAGCATAATGAAAATACAGTATATATTTAAATACTAAATAGAAGTGCAAAACAGAAGTCATAGGAGTGACTCACATACTTTAGTGCAAAATACTTAATAACAGCTGGCATTCATCTCTGTGCATGAGATCTTTGGTCAACTGACACCAAACAGGTCAAACTGTTGGTCAATCATATGTTCAATTTCTGCATAGTTCGTAGATGCTCACGTCACATTTAGAGTCCAGTGACAGGAGGATTTATGTGCTCAGGCTTTATGTAGCAGTAAGGGGAGCAATCCTCCCCCTCCACCTGGTTGTTGAACCACTTAGTGGCCACCTGGTACTTGCTCTTGTCTTCAAGCTCCTCGTCGCTGGATGTCTCAATGTCAGGTTGAGATGGCGAGTCCTCTACAGAGTTCTTCTTCCAGTGCTTTACCCTTTTCCGCTTCTGCCTCTGCTCCTGTCCTGTCCTATCTTGTCCTGATCTGCTCACACAGTTTCGACAAACTCTTACCGGCTTGGAGGAGATATTGGGTAGCAAGTCCCGGCTCTTCGAGCAAGCTTGACATACTATATAACCACATCTCCGGCAATGATGCCTCCGATTGGCAACGTTGAAGCGCTTTGAGCAGCGCATACAGATGGCTGAAGCCATGTCAGGGATCCAGGTGGCAGCAAACTTCCCTGCATCATTGTAAGTGGGTAGGCCCCTTTTTTGCATGTGGAGGGCCCTGCATTTCTTAATGTGCCCCATCCATGCAATTTTTTCCTCAGATGAGGCTGCCGATACATAGAAAGACTTGTGTGGCATGCGGATGAGCCATTGGTTGGGCATGGCCATTCCGTCTTCCAGATCTTCCAGCTCCACCTCCTCCAAAGGAATGATCTTCTGCCTATTGTTCCAGCGACCAGGCACCACAATGCTACCATAGACCAAAATGTCATTGAAGAGGAAAAACACTTTAGGTTTGGGTCCACGTCTGCACAGCTTCAACAAGGACCCCTCTCCCACGAGAATACGCTCAGGTTTTAAAAGCATCTTTCCAGCATGGCCAAAAGACCTGGCCACTGCCCGGATTCGAACCTGGTTCTCAGTAGTAAAGGTCTGATGTTCTGCCATTGCTGGTACCTGTAAAATGTCAAAGAGTTGACATGGTCAAATTGATTTCACACCTAATAAGTTAAATTATACAATATAGACAAAAAACACATGTATAATATCTTAAATATGAAGCCATCAAGGAGCTGCCAAATACCTGATTGCCGTGAAATGCAGATAATTATCGTTGGATAAAAATAGTTTGTATCTGTTCGTAGTTCCTTCGTCGTTTGAGCTCCAATAGAAAAGAACGATATGAAAACACACCTGTGTTCAGCAGTGCAAATCAACTCTTTTAGTTGGCTGGTTGGTGAGAAGGACCTTTTATACAGTGTCATAAACTGGTCTTTCCTGTTTGCAAAGGGGGAAATTCCAGTACTAGGCAGAAATGCTACTACGATATTTTAAAAGTGTTGTCTTCCTTGTTCTTGCCTGACCGATACACTCGTCACTGTTAAGTCAACTGTATTTATATAGTGCTTTTTACAACACAGATTGTTTCAAAGCAGCTTTACAGAGATTAGAGGAATATAATGGAACAAAGGTTGTTTTGGCTGTACATCAATATTAAGGGACTCAAGACAAACTAAAACAAAATAAAATGTTTTGAATGAATGACGTCAGATTCAATTCACTACAGTTGCAGAGTCCTGAGAATTAATATATGCTGTTATGACATTAGACCTAATATTCAACAAATAGAATAGTACATTTATGATAATACTTGGTATTGTATTTTTCCTCACAGTGCACGCAATTTAAAACATAAATGTAATATGTTTAATGCAAAAATGTATGTTTATTAAAAAAGGGTTTCAAGAAATCATATACACTGTTATTATGCAAGTGAACTATCAGTAGAAATGAACATTCAGGTTTTAGATTTTCAAAGCAAGTGTTTTTGGTTTTTAATTACTCATATATTTTTAAATAACTGGTCTCAAACGCAGACAGGTTTGTTAAACCATTCTAAATAATGTGGAACAAACTCTTTCCATTTGTCTAAGCAGGTCAGAGTTCTCATGCAATATGGGGAAGAAGAAAGATCTTGCAAAAGGCATGAAAACAACTCAAATTTTCCACAAACTCAATAGAGATGACTGAAATACCAAAAGATTTTTGTGATTTAGAGAACAGAAGAGCCGGTTCTGTAGAAAATTTTCTGCAAAACAAATTATTAAAAGGGTAGCTAACAAAGCCTCTTATTTAAGTAATACAATAACACAGGCATAAGACTTCGTAGGAGTTTGAATAAAATCTGTAGGTACTGCTGTGTGTGTTATATTTATATCAATTGTTCTATTCTTTCAATTGAATTTGAAATTCAAAATTGTTACATTTGAAGTTATTCCGACTAGCTCTGAAATTAACTCTAGTAGATTATGTTGTATCCATTATTACCGCAGTGGCGTCAGTTTTATGAAGACTAGTTTCGGGTGGAGCACAGGGGAGTTCCAGCTGACAGTTGGCACTGGTTCAAGTGTATACTGTAAAAGCTAATAAAGGGAATTTCCTTTCAGGACAACAAAATGTTGACCGACCGACCTAAATAGCATGAGCATTACCTCTGTTTATTGTAACATTAAATGTACGTGGGAAACCATGACATGAATAAACCAAAGTTGCTATATGTTAGGGTTTTATCTGTATTAGTGTTCCTTTAATTCAAGTGCATTATGATCTATTGGGACTAAATAAAAGTATTTTAAAAGAGAGCAAGCATGGCAGCGGCCCTCTAACCAGTATCAATCAATAACCTCTGTCCAGTGACTCAGATTGGTGAATTTGTGACCATGAGATCCTCATAAAAGAGCGGCCTGCACGAAACCCTAAGAGGAATTAGTACCCGAATGAATAAGAGTAGAGCAATAAGAATAGAGTTGACTAAAATAATTGAATATTAACAGAAATGTAGTTATTATCAAACATAATTTAATACCTTTTTATTATTGGAGTCATAAGAAATAAAGAGGTAAGAAAATGTATGTAATTTAATCTTGTGCTGCATTGGCTGCTGTCCTTGGACAAGTGGGTATGGCCTTAAAAACTCAAGCACACTTCACACGTCAAACAAACACTAAAACCAAGAAAAGAGAAATATTCTGCACGAGTCTGCTGTATACCTGTGTACATATAGAAGCTGTTGCATGCGATATTTGAATAAAGGGAGATGCTGTTAATTTTCCTAGGCTGAACATCACTTTTGGTCACTACTATACGTGAAGACGTTTATGAATGTGCTTAAAAATGCAATTCCCTTAATATGCAAATTGAAAAAGTGTGGAGTGAAGTAAACAGCTTTTGTTGTTTATCTGATTAGGAGTCTGGGGTTGGATAGCAAACAACTCCTTATCTGATACATTAAGCAATAGCTTCAAAACAACAACAGAACTTTGTCTTTTAAACAAAGTGGGATTGCCAGTCTGACAAGTTTTTTTTTTGTTTTTAAACAAGAACATATGCAGCGACTGTAAAGAACATGCTTGTTATTTGAGCAGGGCACATTCATTTAGCACACAGAGAAACCTGAAATATTTTATTTGACTATTATATGTGGCAAAATAATTTTTTTGGTATAAATAGGGTGCACACCCTTATGATGCAACATTATGTACACATTGAACTCAGAGGAAGAGACATTAAGTGTAAAGAACCTCTTTTCTCATAAAAGACATTGCACATCACAATGATGAAAGGACTTCATGTGTATTTGCAAGAATGGTGACATCTACAACGGATGTTTTTTTAGTACATAAGCAGGCAGTGTAACTCAAAAACTGATGCCAAAATATGTACAGAGCACTAAATAATCTAATAATTCTAAGCCAATATAGTAAATAAAAAAAAATATAACATACATCAACTGCAAAACCTGTTGTGTCTAGAAATGTGAAGATTCCCTGCCATCATACCAGAAAAGGCAATGATGAGTCACTTAACATGAGAAGGAAGAAAAAAAAAATTCTCCAAGAATCAGGCTGTTTCCGAGAGGAAAAAAACTAAAGATTTCCTTGTTTTGTAAGCAAGCAAAGATTACAAAACACACCACTGAAACAAAACCAAAATAAAATACACATAAAAATAAATTCCCCTCCGTATACACGTTGAACTGGAGATCCTGTTCTTATTCAAGTACACTGAACAGAATTCATCTAACTCATGATGAATCTAATTCATCTAACAGTATTCTGCTTATTTTAGACAACACTTTAGAACATACTTAAATACTTTCTAAAATGAGTTGTAAAATAATTGTACAAAAAAACATTAATCTGTGAATGTGAATCTGTTGTCATTCTGTTTCTTATGAGATATGGTATTTCTTATAACTTATTTGATTTTATTTGTACTGTGGTGATTTACAGTTCTGACTACCCTTTGACTGCATAACCAAGAGTTTTATATAATATAAGGGAGTGGCAGTAAGGAAAGAGAGAGATAAATTCTTCCCATCTTCTGCAAAAAATAAAAAAATAAAAGGGCTCCCCCTGCTGGACAGTCAAATAAAACTACTTTTCCAACAGGGCCAAATTAGTTTTATGATTGGCCAGACTTTTTTTGTTTGTTTGTTTTTTTACACACGCACATACCTTGTGTCTGATCAATAAATAAAACAAAAATTCTTAGTCACAAAAACAGCAATAATGGAGAAAAGCAAAATCCATAATAATTGAACATCTGCTCTCCCAGGATCCAGTATAAGCCCTCATTTAAAATTGACAAGACTTTACAAGTCAATGGTTCCTTTTACTTTGAATTTCTTTGCTGACCGCTCACTGGAACGCAGTTCAAACTTGCTGCCATAGATGTGCGTTACGAAATCACCAATCTCCACACTGAACACACTATTCCTCTTCGGTATTACTGAAGAGAAAGAAAGAGAGAAAAGAGGGGAGAAAAAGTCAGTAATCCAGAGGGAATTATTGAAGAGCATATTTCTACAATAAATAAGCAACACTACTTGAAATGTTAACGTGGCCTGTTAAGCAACAGTCAAACATAATGGAGCAACTGATCTTTTTAGACATTATCTGTTGAGTCACTTGGCTAACAACAGATGTAGGGAAGAAGTTAAAAGTGTGTTTATGACACAAAAAGAGGATTTGACTTCTGTCTGGACTAGGGCTGTCATGATATCAGATTTTCACAACTCTATTATCATGGCCAAAACGACTTGTAATAATATTACAGCAACATCTATAGAAATGTTGAAAATAATAATGCAATCAGTCAAATTAAACTTGAACTTTGTTTCAATCCCTCTAAACAGGAGTGTAGGGAAAGGGAGAAGAGTTTGTATTCATAACTGTACAAATAAAAGCTTTTATTTTTACAAAACGGATTGTCAAACACAATGTCAACACTGTACTATACTGGAGTGTCAATGTTACTGGTGCTGGATTAATTTCAAAATTAAGTGTAGCATAATGTGCTATCAATATATCATATCGCATAACACATTTGCAAATAAAGCACCGTTTCCTGTGTGTTCAAGAGAACAAAATCATCACTTCCTAGGCAATCGGTGCAAAATATCTCAAAAGTTGCTGCAATAAGGGAGGCCACTGTGGATATAAAATACAAAATACACCCTGTGACGTTATCTTGTGTTTGGGAATGAAAAGTTCTGGGTGGTCATTATACCCAGATACTTTGATGATAGATTAAATGTTTGTTTAGTTATTTGGAATTTAAAAATAACTAAACCAACATTTGAGATGCAGAAAAATGAAATTGGTCCACAGGTTATTGCAGCTATCCAATCAGAACCTCTGTTGAGGCAAAGTCACAATTTTTTGTTGTACATTAAGGAATTTAAAGTTTCCACCATTTTATGTTCAGTTTGTCTTATCGTATAAAAAAAATTATAATTATCCAGCAACATTGAGAACATACGATTAAATTTTTATTCTATTTTATGTACATTCTTAGAATTTAATAGCGTTTCTGTCAAGCGTTTTTAAATGCAATATCCTAAAATTCAAATCAAAAAAGGTGGATGGAAATAGTCTGGACAATGATAAAAATAACAACAGCTGTATTTAATTAGCAAAGTAAACTTTTAGATAATATTTTTTTGACTTACCACAACAAAATGTGTTAACAAAATGTGCTAATTTCTCATATTTAACTTTTTTTGTGTGTCCTCATAGGCTCCTCCTTTCTTTATCTAGTGTACAGACGTTTAAGCACCAACACACTCGCTCACATTGGTGAAATGCTGTAAAACCTATATTTATGCATATACCTTTTAGCTTGTCCTCTTTTGTAATGATTTTGAAGATGTGCTTCATTTCCTGTACCAAGATGCCAGATAGACCCACATATGAGGGGCATTTTGACCTGACAACTGAGGACAAATGATGGGAGAGAGAGAGAGAACGAACATGAGGTTCTAGCATGCACTCAAAATAACACCATTAAATCGAAAATCTGGATATGCTGCTGCTAAACCAAAAATGTGGTCTTTTGTGCACAGACATTTTCAAATGTCCATGACGTTGTACCTGTTAATACAGCACCATGGAAATCAGCTTTCAAGAGCTTCTGCTGGATCATCTGTGGGTTGCTGTATTCAAAAGAAACAGGTAGCACATCCATCCATGACTCTTAGCAAGACTAATGCCAAATTCTGAAAATTATGACATGCAGCTTACCTTTCTGGTTTCAATCCATTACATAGATCCTCAATGTACTGTTTCCATAGCTCATGCAGAGGCAAGAAAAGCTCATATCTACAATCATGATATTTAGTGATATAACTTGCATTATACAATGCTATAGGAGTATTTTAATAAAATGAAACCTCTGATACATACTTTTGATGTTCAGGTTTGAGCTGGAATATTTTCAGCCGTCTTCTTTCTTTGGCATTTAGTCCCTTGGCTTTTCTTTTCTTTACGCTCTTTTTCGGTCTTTTATACTCCAGTACTACCGCCTTGTGAAGCATAATTCTCTCAATGGCTGCATCATTCATTTGAGGGAGGCTATTTTTCAGGAACGCTGTGGTGAAAGCCTTCGCTTTCGTTTTACCTGAAGACTGTGAAAAGTGGCATTTAGAATTTTTTGACAAAGCACACATATATTTCAGAGACGTGTATTAGATGCACACGTTTACATCTGGAATCGGTCTTTAGGACGTTTCTTGTCCGACGTTAAATAGACATTTAGATAATCTCTTTAATATGTTTATGATTTAGAATGGATTTAAAACTGACATATTAAAAGTATCTCAGATGTTTGTACAGAGCAGACACCTTCCAGATGTAACAGACACCTTCTCCTCTTTATCAGACATCTTGCAGACTGAAGTACTTTGTATAGTTTCTGTACATCAAACACAATGTGTGCCATCCAGAGATCTAGACATTCTCGGTAACACATCAGCAGAATTACTAACATTACGAATGCTTAGCAAATAACTCATTAGAAAGTTGACCCTGACTCTAAAACAAGGAACAGCTTGAATTAGTAAGATAATGTTAATGACACTGAACACGAGTCACCTCCACTCCCAAAAGCTCGCTTTGCTCTGATGGGATACAGGATTGCACCACATCTGTGAACATGAAAACAGATCAAATATAACATATACGGGATTACGCTTATCCGTCATTTTGTTTTCTTTAATAATAAACGAGCTCAGTGTTATATTTAGCAATGGGATTATAGAAATGGGATTCAATATAGTAACAATATAAGATTAATAGGATCATAATCAATTATAATACCACCATCAAACTTACGTTCCATAGCTCAAAACATTCAGGATCTAAAAACACAAAACGCTGTTGTTAAATTCACACGTGCTGACAGGACAGACGAGCTGATCACCGATGCAGACCGAAGAAATCGAGAACGGCTTCATTAATCACTGATTTACAGTCTAAAATAACAATAATAATGTTGTGAAAGGAGGATTTATTTATCAATTTCTCTTACAGGAGTTATTAAAGATTATTTAATAACATTTAACTTAAAAAAGTCACGTTAATCAAAAAAAAAAAAAAAATATATATACATTAGCTAACGCTAAGATAATGCTAAAGTCCAGCTGTTTCAATGTATTAAATGTAGTGTGTAAATACATTACTAGTATTATAAGTATTTAAGTAATATGCCTTTATTCACCAAGTGGTCCTTGGCATGAAAATTGTAATGAAACATGAAGGTATTTAGGCTAATTCTACTGTGATGTGATGATGTGATGAGTAATGGATTATTGAAAAGAAATTCAAAAAGTGGTTGTATTGTTCATATAGGCTACTTGTTCTTCAATAAAGAAAACCAAAAGAAAAAAAAATTAGGATGGAAACTTTAGTGCATACAAGTCCTACTGGAAGACATTTTTATGCGTTTTTGGCATTAACGTAATTACGAGAGTTAGACTTATAAAAAGTGTACACTTTCTCATTGAATTCGTAATTACTACATGTAAACTCAGATTGCTCTGACTTGTACCTACATGAGCGCTGTATCACCTAACCGCTGCAAACTCATTTTGCCATTGATAGTGTTGCCAAAGAAAGTTTGGGGATGTGAACAACACTGAGTAGAGTGTCACATATTGTCATCTCATAATTAAGATAATAATTATTATAATTGTGAATGTTGTGAATGCAGCATATCAATTTGGAAGTTGTACTTCCCATGTGAGGTGCATTTGGTCAGAAGACACTTTGTGCAAAAAACATATATAAAATAAACAATGATGAATAAATAATGTGCATGTTTATTTTATTTGTATACATGTTTTTTTTCTAATAAATAACTAGATAAGCATGTTTGGGGTGTGAGCACCTATGAACAGTTTGTGTTGTAGAACAAAATGTCCAAGTATCATCAAGTTATAACTTTATGTTCACCATAAACATGAGGGCACATGAAAAAATAATGATGTGTACAAGAAAATTATTTGCATAAATTATGCAAATAATAATTATTTCAATATTTCATGAAGAAAACAACAACAACAACAACAACAACAACAACAGGGATTGTCCATTTTGATTCCAAGGTGACTCTGAAAGGGTTTAAGTGTGTACTGTCCCTTTAAGAAGGCTTCGGTTAGCCCCGCCCTGTTAGTTCATTGGGCTTTTTGTTCCGCCCGGGTAGCGTTTGAAAATACAAGTGAAGGGAGGAGACCGACAGTTGGACCTACTTAACGAAATACGCTTTATTTATATCTACACCTGGTTTACTGAAGCTAGATTAAAGTTTAAAGCTTTAGGGATGGCAGAGGAGCTTGTGTGTTCAAAGCCGGAGGAGCTGAGAGACGCTGAGACTGAAAACAGCGTTGAAATCATCATCCAACTGAGCAGCGAAAATCCACTAAATGATCAGGATCATAATGTCAACCAAGAGACAGAGACTCTCTGTAATGAGATCAGACCAGACCACAATCTCCTTTCTAAAGGTTTGTGATGTTTATACACTATATGACTATAATTGTGTGATTTGTTGTGATTTCAATTGAATTCTTCTAATATGTCAAGTTACCATGTGCAGTTCATTGAATGTCACACGTTTGACTTTGACACTACGAGTTTAACAATATCACATTGGCCAAAACACGTGTGTTTGTGTGGGTCTATAATGCATATTACTGAACTGCCAGTGTTGATGTTTTCAGAGTTATTTCAGACAGAAGAATATGATGATGATGATGATGATGATGATAGCGGCACACATTACCTGAATAGTGATGAAAAACCATGCACTCATCTACAGCGAGCAGAGAGACCAGGACATGGAAAACTGCTGGACACCTTCCAGACCGATCATCTTCTGTACTATGAGAGATTCAAGGCATATCAGGATTACATGCTTGGTAAGCATTTAAAAACGTATGAAAGTCATTCACAACATTACATGAGTTAATAACTATTTCGATGCCTGAAATGTTTGACAGGTGACTGTAAAACATCCGAAGTAAAAGCCTTCACCTCTGAGTACCTGGAGAAGATAGTGGAGCCATGTGATTGGCAGGCCATATGGCACACTGATGTGTTTGACGTGCTGGTTGAAGTAAGTTCATTGAAGCATATGGTGGAAAGTGCTGTCGATACACAAACAGTCAACAGTGATTGAAGCTTACTCTCAAAAGGATGTTTTGAAAGCAGAGGATTGTTGTTCTAGGTCGTTGACGTTGATTGTAAGGAGCTAAAGGCAAAGGTGGAGCTGGTGCTACCAATGCAGTGTGAAACCAGAAGCTGTGACATTGCTGAGGAGTCCATGATATCCCTGCTGGAAGCTACACTTCATAAAGTACCTCTTCTGGAGCTCTTGGTCGTCTACGATGAGTCGGGAGACTTTGATCAGACTGCTCTGGCCCTGGAACACCACAGGTTAGTTAAACATTAAATATGTTTTTTTTTTTTTCTTTCAGAATTCATCAAACACTTTCCGATGACCTAGGAAAAAAATGTTGTGACTATTTTTAACCATTCAGATTCAAGCGCTAGAAGACGGCTTGCGCAAACTGAATTGAGTTACTTCTCTTTACACTTGAATCTGAATACTGATAAAAATATCTATTTTTGGTCATATGACTCTCAGGTAAACATTAACTGACACCAGAGAACTGTGAACTTTAATTATATATATATTTTTTAAAATATATTTATATGGAAAATATTATTTTCTTATATTTAATTAACAAATTTTAAAATATTTATATTGAAAATATTATTTTCTTATATTTAATTAACAAATCTGCCACATTTTGTTAATCAAAACAATGATGCTACTGTATACGAGTTTGGTTTCTGATTCTGATGCAGTTCCTCTGTTATACTGGACTGACTGGTTAAGCAGGTTTTGGGGTCATTAAATCTCCCATCCCTCACTCTCCCTCCCCACCCACACGTAATATATTCCCCCTTCAACCCCCTCCTTCCCCAATATTAACTCTGGCACGTTTCTGTTATCCCTACAGGTTTTTTTATAAGCATATCTGGAGGAAGTGGGATGAGGAAGATGAGGATGATGACTTTGATTACTTTGTTCGGTGTGTGGAGCCTCGTCTTAGGCTGTAAGTGTCCTCTGTGTGTCCTGTCTCTTTCCCTGAAACATGAACAACACAGCTCATCGGAGTCTGTCAGTATCACAGCTGCACTTCTGAACACCAGGTGGCAGTGTGTACTCAGTAATGATCCGTACATTACTCAAAACAATTTATTGTGTTGAGATTTAATCTAAATAAATTTACTTTGTATTTTTTTTCAGTTATCATGAAATTAGATTTTTAATTAAAGCATGGGATATTTAGTCTTAATCTCACATTGGAACTAGAGTGAAGGAGATATCAGTCAAATTAAATGAGTCTAATGACCCCATTGTGATTCTTTTTACTGAACTTCTTAAGTTGGAATGCAATTCTTGTTAGCGTTGCTGGTGATGCCGTAATGAGAACTAAATTGTATGTCTCCTCACACATTCTATCATGTATTTTCCACAGTTACTATGATATCTTGGAGGATCGTGTTCCAGCTGGTCTTGTCGCTGAGTATCACTCGTTGCTGGCGCTCTGCTCTGAGAAGTTTCAGGAGTTCTCCAGCCTGAGAAGTAACCTGAACAGCGACTCAGAGTCTGAACAAGACAACGTGTCTATGGTGGAAGGGCTGCGCATGTACGAGCAGCTGGAAGCACTTAAGCGCAAGCTGCGCATTATTGAAAACCCGCTGCTCAGGTTATTATTACTACTTTGTGTGTTAGAGATTCGTCATGTATATGCAGGGTGTGTTTTGGGAGGGGGATTCCCCCCCCCCCCCCACAACAGTGATAAATGCTGTTTCACCAATAGACCATATAAAATATCTAAAATTAAGATTATTTAAAATAAATAACTAATTTAAATCAATGCACAGCTTTCATAATGTCACTAGTCGCATTATAGTCAGTTTCAACATGGAAGCTACAGCTAGCCAAATTGAACAAAAGTAAAAATGATTCAGATTAGTATGTCTGATATTTTACAGAAAATCTTACAAAAAAATCATTGAAATATTACAACTGAGAATAGGACTACAGGAGACACTGGGACAGAGTTGAATTCCTTGCTCATGCTCACACTATCGCCTATTCTTTGTTGACATTATCTTGTGCTATTGTGTTTTGTGAATTTGTATGAAATATGAACCGAAAATTGGTTTATACATGATGTATCACGATAAGAATTATATCCAAAAAGCTTGAAGAGCGAAATTTGAAATCAACATGATGTAATCCACATGAAACCAATGAGAAGTACAGAGGTAATCTGCTCAAACGTGGATAATATGTATGAGCGCTTCCCAATGAGGAAAGGACAAGGCATAAGAGTGAAAGTCTGGTTCTTGATGAATAGGAATGGATTAAAATATTCTGTAAAAAATGTTTTCCGATATTGTTTAATTAAAGTCAGTATTTATTCTGAAAATAGCTATTACAGATCAACAAAATGCCTTCTGTGGTTTGTGATTTACTTTCATGAACAAAGAAAAACGTTTCCAAATTCCCCTCTGCACTTTTATTCACAAATCGTCCTCTGTGTGTATGTGTGACCACAGTGTGGCTTTGCTTCTCAACCCCAAGTTAATCAGGAGAGTTACGTAATGAGTATAAATGTGATTAATATTGCTATCATGCATTTGTGGTTTTTGAAGTATTGACTTCTTTGCGTTTTCCAAACCTCTGGATCAATGCGCACTGCTCTATAATTAATCATCAGTCTTTCCTAGTTACCACTTTTCAGATCCGCTGGGATCAAAGGCGTGTTAATCTGAACAGCTGTGTTTGAGCAAGTGTGCATTGGTTCGCTCACCTGCACGTCTATTGCAGGTACGTTCTGGGCTACAAGGTGAACTCCGGCCAGCAGTCATGCAGGGCAAAGGGGCCACGTCTCGCTGGCGGCCGTGTGGTCCACTTGGTGTCTGCCTCGGCCACAGTTCACCAGCTTCAAAGCTTGATAACGGACAAACTGATGCCCAACTATTCAGGCGAAGAGTTTGAAGTCCAGGTGTGTGTATAACCCTTTCTCTTTTTCATGGCACTGTTATCAGTTAGCTGTTTAGAAAACCTGTTAGTATTCCTCTTTTAAGGATAATGGCTTTGTAAATGGGGATTTTGGGAGGAGTTTATGACATCTGGACTGTGAGACAATAGGGGAATCTCTTAGTTTTAATCCCTGAAAGGATAGCTGGGTGGGAAATGTGGTATTTGAATTGGAAAAGGTCACTTCCCCTATTGTGGGAGCTGAATCTGGATGGGGGATGGCCTGATCATTTTAAATGAAGTAGTTTCAGACAAGGCAGGTTGAGCGCAAATCCTGCCTAAAAGCTGATGATAATGCTCCTCTCTCCCGTCGCCTCTGATCACTGTCTTTTAATTTCCTGGGTTTACCTCCTAAAGGTTAATATCTGGCTGAGAGTGCTGGCTGCCTGAAAGCTCTCAGAAAAAGAAATCAAATCATTGATTTTTCTTGTGCTAGTATAATTTTAGGACTGCTAGGTCTCGGAGAATCATTTGGCCAGTAAAATCTCTCACATGCACTCGCTCACTTCTTCATCTTCCATATTCGAATAGTAAGATTAAAGAGTGGTTTGTGCAGAAATAAGTTGTTAGAATGGTATTACTAGTGTGCCAGCGTGCTGTAATGTAGGATTTGGAAAGCACAGTGTTCATGTATTATCTTATGTTTGATCTCCCTTGTTCTGTGAGCCAGTTTATCCCTCAAGAACTTGTTAAAATGGTGCAGATGTGTGCTCTCTGTTCAACCCCACAGTGTGTGTGTGTGTGTGTCAGACTGTTTTTACTCTGTGTGTTTTGAAATTCATTTTTATTGCTTTCTCTTTGTGATAAAGATGAATTGGATTAATGTGGTGTGTGTTTTGATCCCAGTTTCACAGTGACCCGGTGCTTGCAGTCAGCGCATGCTATGAGGGGGATGTGGTTATCATATGCCCCGGCCTTTACAGCATCACCAGCTCCATCAGTCTCGTGGATTCTATCGAGGTTGAAGGTAATCGCATGACTCCCCATGTTACAGATCTTTTTGAGCCATATTCACAGAGGCACTGTTCAAAATTTCTGACAAGTTTTTGAATTCATAATGTTTAATCAATAGATCTGAAATGGGAACTTCTGCTGAAAAATACATACTTTTTTGAGGGATGTCTTCAATACTTTACATTAGAACTTTTACTTGTTTCTTTTTACGGTAATTGTATTGATTTTTGGCAGGTTTCATGGAAAATAATAAGGGTTATTTTGACCCCTAACACAAATAGAGTACCTATTTTATTAACACAGCAGGAGTGAGCAAGTTCTGTTTACTTAAATTTATGAATTTATTTCATCAGTGGAACACAACAAATCATTAATTCAATTAGAAGTTAATTAATTAATTAAAAAAGAAAATGTATTAGTGGATTACCCATCACTTTTAAAATTGAGTGACCTTTTTCAACCTTTTTTGAGCCTAGGTACTTTTTTTTTTTTTCATTGAAAAAAATAAAATAAAAAATCACAAGGCACACCACCAAACTGAAAATGTTAAAAAATGAAACCCTGTAGCCTATATTAACAATATACAGTCATTCTTATGAAAGTGTCTTGAATGGGAACTAAATAAAGGAAAAAAAATATTTTATGATTATTTACATTTATTTAGTGAAATTGAACAATTTTCCACGACACACCTGACAATCTCTCACCACACACTAGTGTACCGCGGGCACAGTGGTTGAAAAACACTGGGTTGCCCATCACTTTTAAAATTGAGTGTCATTTAGTGATATCTAAATTTTTTGGACCGTTTTAACTGCAGATTTAGAAATATTGACCTTTATCATCCAGTTGATTGGAAGGTGGTACTTTTAACTTTTTTTGGCTCCACCTCCATCTTAAACTCAGAGGAAATCACCTTTATTTTGTACTATTCTTTTCCCTTTAATAAAACTCTGTGAAATGTCATGCTTCATAACAACAGTAAGTCAGTAGTCTGGCACCATTCCTTGTTTGTCAAAATGGTTCCCTGGATGTGTATAAAACGAACACCGCAGTCGGTGCGTGATATTAGGAAGCCTTCTGAGGTAATTGAGCTCAATGGCACAATAACTATCTTCCAATGATGGGTGGCAGAAAATAATGTATGAGGAATGTGGGTGCAAGCGAGCAAAGAGAGCATGGGGTCAGGGTCGAGTCTCTTTATGCAAATGGATGACCTGCAAAGTCAGATAGTGATGAAGTCAAATGAGGAAGAGGAAATAAAGCCTGGAGGCCGCTGTTTAAAAATGGAGGTTTTGTGTGCTTGGCAGTCCCTCCTGCAGCGTCAGTGAAGCCCTGAAAGAGGAGATAACACACAGGCGGCTGCTGGCTCTACTATAGGAGAAGAGCAACTCAATTAGACCACTGCCAGATTACCATAAAAGAACTCAGCTCCCTGTTCCCTAAAGGTCTTTGGTATTTAGCAAGAACGTCACTCTTGCCTCAGTCTCAGGCTACGGCTTTATCACCAAAATCATTTGAAGAAGCTGTAAATAGTTTTACATGTTTAAAAGAGTAGTGTGACGAGTGATGACACTTTTCTAGTTATTAACAGCATAAAACTAGCTGTTTTTTCTTTTTACCAATATTAATGTGAATTTATAGCACTTATAGAAGAAAAAAAAAATATATATATATAAGTGCTATAAATTACCTTTTGTTTTACAGAAACAGTTAACACTGCTGTGTGATTGTTTCTAATAGAACAGATGATTTAACATCTTTCTCTGGCCAACATAATCAATCTCTCTAATTTCTTGCTCTTTTGAAAATGTCAGTATGGATTTTCTTTTGCTATTGGACAAAATGGGAATGCAGAAATTATTATTTGTAGTTTCCGTTTTCCTAACTATGATGATTTCCGCTTCTTAGAAACTCGGAAATGTGAAAAAGGATCCAGTGAGACCTGCAACAGTGTCGTGTTTTGGAGAGCAGAAAGTACGATGTGTATTCTTTTTTCCCCCGTTCAAAGCATCCCACTGGTGTCAATTACGCTGAGATCTTCCAGCAAATCCACTCATGTTACCTGCAGGCGTAAAAGAGAAGATGGCACTGTGACCTTATTGGTCTATATTCAGCCTTTGGCATTTGAAAGAGTTGTTTGAGAGCTGACCAGAGTTCGGAAGTTCATTTGAGCATTGTTAGAAAACTCTGGAAGAAACCTGCTTCAGGACCATCTGTCAAAGAGCAGCGTGTAATGAAGCCGGGCTGTCAAACTCTGCGGCTTTGAACCGCTGCTCTCGCTGACCTGCCACCACTATCTCATACTGAGATGGTGCTAAGCTGACCTCTCAGTCATCAGTCTGCTGCATACTCAAAACGCTTGTTGATGGTCATTTAGCCACATTGTTACTTGGATACCATGCGTCTAGACTGAGAGACAGTCTGATTTCCATAGAGTATTAGGTCTTTTAAGGAGCGGCTTTGCTATAATGAGATGTTCTTTGCTGGATGGTAGGCATTGTGGTAAATGACAGTGATCCATCTGGGTTAAAGGCCTGTCAATTTCCCTTCTGCGTTTTTTGTCATGCAGGTTCAGAAAATGTTTTATTCAAAGAGGCAATTTTAACAGGTTCTTGTTACTGTCGAAAATGTCTCTGGCCTGTTTTATAACAAGGGTGTTTTAGAGTTTTTATTTTATTGAGATCAAGCATAAATATGCTTCTTTTCATCTTATTTAGTTCTATTTTATTTTGTAAAACACTTTCTTTTCTTTTTTTATAAAAAGAAAAGTCTGAAGTCTGTCATCTTTTTTGGCTTTGGATAAGTGTCTGCCAAAAATGTAAGGGTTGGACTAAAAAGTACTTTTCTCTCCAAAGCCATTTCTTTCCCTCTCTTCCCTCAGGATACGGTCTCCCGGACGACGTGGTGATTGAGAAGCGTAGCAAGGGTGACACTTTTGTGGAATCAACGGGAGCAAACGTCAAACTCTCAAATCTGAAGCTCATACAGCGCGACGCCATTGAAGGCATCTTGTGTGAGTCTCTGTCTCTTTCCAGCTGTTTGTTAAAGAGTCTTGAGGGACTGCTGCTGTTGAATGGGCAGTATATCCACCCAAGACCTTCATTTGGCCAGTAACAGGAGAGTTATTTTATGTTTTCCTTGTAATTTCATTGGTGAGCCGTTCTGGCAAGTCTCGCCTAGGGAGGTTTTAAATCTGTATTCCCGTGTGCAGCTACACTAAAAGTTTGCTTTCTGTGGGATTTCTGATTTGGGAAGAGCTACAGGTCTGTTTATTATCCACTAGATATCCTGCTTTCCAAAAAAAATTATGATAGACTTTTTAAATATTGTTTGATCAAACAGCCATTGTTACCAAATTTGACTCAAAATATTTAATTAAAAAAACGAATGTCCATCCATCCAGTAGCAAAGCAGTATATTTGAATGACTTCAAAAGGATCATGTGACACTGAAGACTGGAATAATGGTGCTGAGAATTCAGCTTTTAATACTTCACAGTATTAGTTACAGTTATGAAATTTCATTTCATATTATTTCATATGAAATGCTTAAATTGTAATGATATTTTACAGTATTAACTTTTTTGCACTGAACCAAATCTGTGTATCAATGAAAGCAAAGATTTTGTACCGATTCATACAGTAATACCTCCGTTTACGAGTTTAATTTATTCCAAGAGCGAGCTCGTAACTCAAAATTATCGTACACAAAAAAAAATGTCTCCATAAGAATGCAATAAAAATCACTCGATTTGTTCCACACGACCATAAATGCCCATTTTAAATATTATTTTGGTTTTACCCTATTAATTACAGTTAAAACTATAACCATTAACATCTCATATAAATACTAATTAATACTTGACAATTTACTGTAACGCACACTTTAGCATTGAGTAGCGTCGCTGCTGGCGTGAAGGAGACAAGAGGAGGGTGTTTTACTGCTTAGAGGGAGAAATTTGTACCTTCTTTCTTGCTCATCTTGAGGGCCATTGTCTATATGCTGTACTGTATGTATATATTTCACTACGTGAACAATAGCGATCACAATTAATGTTAACAACACAAGGTAAAACCGCTGTAAATCACTAATAAAAGTATCACTGTGGTGAATGATGCAATCAAACCGAAAGACTCTGAGAAAATGAACGAGTTAAGGTGTGATAGGCTTTGTGACAAGCTGTCGTTGGGATATTTCCAGTAAAAATGCGCACGAAGATGCTGAGCGTTAGGACTTTTCCACACAAAAATGCGTGTGGGCGAGGGAAAATTTTCTCACACTCCAATACAATGCTCGTACACCTATTGGCTCGTATACAAAGTCACTCGTAAACCGAGGTATTTCTGTTTACAAGTAAAACTTACTACTGTGTTAAAGTGTAAATAAAAGATGCCATGTCTTAACATGAAGGTCATAGGTATAATCTAATGTCTTAAAAATCATTGTGTTGTTATTTGAGTATATTCAATATAACCCAGCACTATTTTCAATCTTTATATGTGACTGGAAATCTTTCCTCCTCCTTGCATGTCCTGTCACCAGTCCTCCAATGTCTTTTTGATTTTTCACCCTATATCTTTCATCAGGTGTTCGCCAGGGGAAGCTGGAAATGGAAAATTGTGTGATGCAGTGTGAGACCACAGGTGTGATTGTGCGATCGGCAGCCCAGCTCTCCATGACCATGTGTGACCTCTACGGCTCCAAGGTAAGCTGCGCTAGCACACGGTGTAAAATAACTTCCTCACTTATGAAATGGGTATTATTATTTGAATTCATTGCTCCGTCATCTATCCTTTACAATAGTTATTACAGTATGAGATACAGGTGTGAAAGATCTTGCCAGCAGTACTCTTTGACTGATTTACCGCCAGCCATTTTACTAAAGATTCTCTTTTTCATTTACAAATACCATTATCATTTGTTCTGTGGGTTGCTCTGTGTTTGCTTCAGGGGGCCGGTGTGGAGATCTACCCTGGAAGTGTATGTAGTCTGGTGGGCAACGGCATCCATCACTGCAAGGAGGGGATCCTGATTAAGGTGAGCAAGATGGATGAGCTTCTGCTCTTCTAAATGCCTATAGATTAGCCCGCCTAGCTCCTGGTTACTGCTAATCGTTGCCCAGGCAACAGCAAGTATCTTACCTGACCCGACAGAAGCACACAGTAGAGCTGTCTTGGTATCGTATTAATGACCTTAGTGGATTAGAAGTGCATTTAGAAGACCTCCAGGGAAGTTAGCCCCTTTAGTGCATTAGTGGAGTGGGACTTCACTGGCCGCCATGGGGTATCTTTAATGGTAATGGCTCTAAGCTGTGTCACCAGAGGTCAGTACGCTCACACAGTTCAGAGGAAAGTTCAGAAAACCCAGTGAGCACCTTGCTGTCTTTTGCAGATAGGCTTCAACTGAGAAAGTGTTTCATGAGCTGCATTATTATGTGATGGCTTTCTCAAGTCAGTATTAGTGTTTCACCTGAGAGCAAATTAGATTCACACACAGGTAGCAGCATCCCAAAAGGATTTTTCCGTAATTAACTCTAGCAAAATAATTGGATTTGATTTGCCTTCCCAAAGCTTTGTGCATTTGTGTACATGCTGCGCCTTCCCAACCTCAGTCTTTCATTCTTCCTCACGTTGCTTAGGCCAGAACGAGATGTGAGGGTGTGCGTGCATGTTCATTTGTGTAGGCATGCTGCGTGTTTACCACCCCCTGCTTCCCCTTTGGCAGGATTTTGCAGACGAGTTGGATGTCATGCCTAAAATCACCATGGTGAATAACGTGATCCACAACAATCAAGGCTACGGCGTTATCTTGGTCAAGCCAGGTGACACTACCGTGGAGGATCTACCCGCAGAGCCCAATGCCGCAGGTGCCTTTCTCTTCTTCTATCTGCTCCTTCCACCTCCGCTCACCAGCAGCAGGGCATATTCTCAAATGAACACCAAGCTAGTTCATTAAGAAATGTCACAACACTGAATGATGCATGATAAATAGATGACGTTTGTGTTGGTTAGGATTAGATATGCACTGTATTTTTCGCCATATAAGACGCTCCGGAACATAAGACGCAATTTTAAAGGAGGAAAATCTAGAAAAAAAAGATTCTGAACCAAATACTGTAGTAAAATATTTTATATCAACTGTATAAAGTTAACAGCACAAAAAAACATAAAACAATTTTATGCCAACCATGTAACATATTAAGAACTATCTTTACTCTCATTAATAGTCAGTAAACAGTGAAAGTAACAAAAATAAGGCTGTAATGTTTTTATTCTAACTCCAATAATTTGTGTGTAAACCAGGAAGTGGGGTGTTGTACCGAAATCTGACTCCCCAGACAAATCTCACTCCCCTCACTAACATCCAGATTTTTCTGCAGCAGAAAAATACACCTGTAAAAATCTCACTCCCCTCACTAACTCTGGTTTAGTGGTTTAGTGGTTTAAGCTCACAGACTCACCATATGCTGAGATAATAAGATAAATATGGTGAGTATTTTTTTTTTTCTGTGAAAATCTGACTCCCCCTGCTAAACCCATACTATAATTGTTACAACCAAATGCTTTTGAGCAAAGAATGTCCATACCATAATGAGATAATAAAATAAATATGTTAAGTCTGTGAGCTTTTAAACCAGAGTTAGTGAGGGGAGTGAGATTTTCACTTGTGTATATTTCTCCTGTGAAAATCTGACTCCCCGTTAAACCCATAGGCCTACTATAATTTATTATAACTGTAATATAATTTCATTTTCTGCTTATTTAAGCGTACAAGTCGGTTTGTAGGCGAATATGCTCAAGGAAATGCGTTCACCTCACATATTAATGCGCGCGCATAGGGGAGTGAGATTTGTCCGGGGAGTCAGATTTCGGTACAACACCTGGCGAGACGCGAGTCACCACGGAAGAGGGAAATGAGGGAGAAAGGAGGCATGGTCAACAACAACCAAAACATGCGCGTTCGGCGCTCACCCTTCACTCTCTGTGTCACACCTCTTTCTCTCTGTTTCGTTTCGCTTCTCTCTTATGCACGGCTCGTCTCCCGACTCTCCCGCTGCAGACCTCGCTGAATCACGCCCCCCTCGCTACAGTCATCACTGTAAAGTCCACCATTGCCCCCCACTCATCATCTCCACGGCTACGGCAGTGGCCGCGCTCCGTGGATTCTTTATATTCGTCGGATAGGACGCACCAACCCCCCCCCAGTTTTGGGGAATAAAAAGTGCATCTTATGCGGTGAAAATACGGTAATACTACAAATGCTCATTTCACCTATTTTTACATTCAATTACATATGCCATTATGAAAAACTCTCTTAAGTTAATCTTTAAAAACACTAATAGATAATAAATGTTGAATCTTTTGTAAATACAGTGGAATCCGGTTATGTCGACTGCCTCGGGGGTTTCCAAAAAGCGTCTAGATAACCAACAGCCAATATGACGATTTATTTGATGAAGCGATCGGTATGCTATAAAAATGTACATACACTGTATATGTTTGCTAACAACAAAAGACATATGTGCACCAACTAACAGCAGAGATTTACCAGCATACAATAAAAAACACCTTTAATCATATTCTCCAACATTGCAAACACAATTTCGCTCACAGCATAAACAGTCACAACATATTTGTGAGGTCAGCACGCTGTACTAGATTGCATACTTTCTTGCGTTCTGCCTGTCTAATGTGCTTTCTCAACAAATTCGGCTTTGTCCCGTCTTTTAACAACCGGGTTCTTCAATCCGCAGCAGTGCTGAGCAGAACATGCGTCTGAACAGAAGCAGATGTGTGTGTTTATCTAAGCCTCATACTCATTGGTCGGTAACCGCTCGTCAATGTCAAAATATTTGAGAAAACCAATCAAATCAGATAAGGCGGTCTTTATGTGCACACAATAAACAGAAGCGGATGAGGCTTTGGGATGTGGGTGGAACCACGGCATCACCCGCTGTTCGTTGAGAAGTGTAAGAACGATATGTGCTTTCACTTCCGAGAGTTCTGCGCGGCGCTGTGAGAGAAGCGTCACCACAACACAAACACTGCGCATGCACAGTGAACTAGGTACGCTCATGAGTCATTATTAGGGTTCGGCAACATGAAAGAATCGACATTACCGAAAAGAAAATGCTAAGACAAATAGGGAGTTTGGCGGTTCCACTTCAAAAACGTCGACATAGTAGGATTGGCGAGTTAACAGTGAGTCAAGATAAGTGAACTCCACCGTATAAAAATTTATATCTAGTTTTCAAACTCCACATCAGTAAAGTAAACATGTCAAATACTCCCTGAGATTTTAAGTTAATATTTCAGTAATTTAACAACACATTTGCAAATCTCTGAAACCACATCATTGGGTCCAGTCAGGAACTGGATCAGTCCAATTATTTAACCAGATCAACTGCATGGCTTTAATGTAATGTCTTTAATGTTTCAAAGATCAAAGTACACTATAAATTAAGCTATTGTCTCAAAAGAAAGCTCTGATTCTGAACTGCCTGAAACAAGCTGTCAGTAATTCCAGTCTTACTTCCTTACGGTACTTAATTATAGTAATTTATTGGGAAATGTGCTTCAGCTTTCAAAGAATACATGCATGTGTTCAGGGCCCGTCCACTTCTCTTTTTTTCTGCTTCATGTCCTTGGTGTTTTTGTATGGGGAATACTGTAACCTTGATGTTTTTTTGCTTTCACACATCTCATCTTCTTTGCCACAAATTAAATAGGCCACGACCACTCTCCCCATTACTATAAATGGTTCTGTGTGTGCCCGCATACGCCACATGCCTATATAGCTCATGAAGGAACCCGCAGGACTCAGTCTGACTATGCGAAAAGTGCTCTACTTTCTCCTGTGGTAATATCTGTGAAAATATATTCGCTTGCATAAAATTTTTGTTAAAAATGCCCCCCTGGGGCTGTTGGAAGCCCTGTCTGTAATGACTGCCATCCCTACGGTACTTTTCTTCAGCAAGATTGGCTTTTTCTCTCTCTCTCTCTCTCAGCCAGCTCCATTTTGAGAAAAGGAAAGAACGGAAATACGCTTGACATTCAATGAAGGTCATCTGTGAACGCAGTGTGCTTAATTTCTGCATTATGCTCTGCAGAAGGCGTCTCTGCTTCAAAATACAAATAAACCCTATTCTCCCTCTGGTTCCTTTATGTTTCTGCTTCTAGCCGTCTGCCTTTCTCTAATGGACACGTTGGCATAGTGACTTTCTGTTCTGCATTGTTTAAATGGCTCTCTTTTTTATGTTCAGGGAGTATTTCAGTCGACGTTTGTTTGGGGGCTGGAATTCAGACCCTGTTTCTGCCTGAATTGTCTTTAAAATAATGTAAAGGCATTTGTTATTATGCAGTTGAGATGAGCATAAGTTGATCCTTCACTATTTATATATGTAGAGTAGATCAGATTGGTAGTAAGAGCCTTTTTCTTATTGAATCCATTTTAATTCTATATAATGGTAGTTATTTTCTTGCCTCTGTCAACAAGTCTCATAGCAGTGTTTGAAAAAAAAATGTTTTACACTACTCGCAGTATAACAGCTGGCTTTCCTAAAGATGTTTTCTTTTTTCTCCTAGAATATAGGAAATTTAAAAACTCGGTCTAGTATTACAGTGCAATTGTCCCTTGCGTCATTTGTTTTTCCAGGAACAGCAGGGTTCAGTTTTTTGTGCAAAAGCCATCCATTTAGGGAAGAGTCGTAGATGTTTCAAATACATCCTTTTATTGTACCCTATCATTTTCCGACTGACTATAACCATTCATATTGCTCTCTGCTGTAAAGTTGAATGAGAGTGTGTCGTGTTGATGCGCCAGTCTGCGCTGCCTGCATTTTGGTCAGGAATTAAAGGTATAATTTGCTGAAAAATTAATATTCTATCATTCACTCTCAGTCTCACTCATGTTGTTTTAAACCCACACATGCTTCACAACTGAGATTGTTCCAATCATATCTTGTAATGATTACATTTTTCTTTGAGGTTTTAATACTATCACTAAAATTGTCTCTTCTGTTTTGTCAGATGAGAAAGAGGAAGAGTCTGAGGACACAGGAGTAAAACCAGAGGTAGATATGGACGAAGATGAGGATGATCGTGATGATGTGCCCATCATTGTGGTAGAAGAAGTGTGTCCAGCCATCAAACACGGCTGCTCCGTCCCTCCAGACTTCACTGAGGGAAATTATGCTATTAAGCAAGAGTTGGTTGCTACGTCAGTCAAGAAATATGGGCTTCAGAAGACCCGAATGAAAGCACTGGGGGCCATGCAGGCTGATGAGAACCTACTTTCACAGGAAATGTTCATTTCCATTCATGGAAATCAATTCAAGCACAATGGAAAGGGCAGCTTTGGTACCTTCCTGTACTGAAGGCTTCTCTGGGGAAGGCATGCACAGACACTTTTCTGTTTAACTATTTATTCTGTTATTTCTTCAATTTTGCTTCAGGTTTACTTTGTGAGATTTTCATTAATTTCATTATGTGAGTGAATTGCAAAATGACTTAAACGCGTGCTAAAATGTGTTGGCTTTTAAAAATGTCTCTTTTTAACCTGTGCATTTTTGGATTTAAATTGTTTATTAGAAATGTTTTATACACTAAACCTCTTGTACACATAACACAAGTTTTTTTTTTTTTTTTCTCATATAGTTCATTTTTTTATACAAATTCTAGTTTAATTGTCACAATTGTTATTAAAAAGTTTATCAACAAAAAAATGCACTCGGGCTCAAAAAAAAAAGACACAAGCAGTTTTTTTTTTTTTTTTTTTTTTCTTCATAGCCTTATGGTATTTTGTAGAAATAAAGTTTTATTGTTCCAAATGGCAAAAATCGTGTGTTTTAGGTGTATAAGAGTTCCTTTTGTGACCATTTTTTATTTTATTTTATTTTTTTACATATATAATTCTTAGAAAATTAAAGGTAAATCTTAATACAATGTTGTCAGTTTGTTTAATTGCATAATATAGCATGACTTGTCAACACGTTTTAAATCTGAATTAAGGACCTACAATTTGACCTGCATTAGTCAAACGTGTTCCTCAACCAGCAGTCAGGCCAATTAATTTTAAATGGAGAAGTTAATGAACTGCAAAAAAGCATTATGAGATCTTTGAAGTGCATTAATTTGAAGTACAACAATACAAATTCATTGAAGAAAATGGGATTGAGAACAATTAAATACGTTAATGGTTTGTCTTTTCAGTTATCCATTTTAATGCCCTCGTCTAACACCATGTCAAATTCAGTATTACACCAAATTCTTGTATTAATCTCAATTAATTGTCCTTTTTTTTTTTTTTTTTTTACACCTAACTGTTGTTTTAAACCGCAACACAGAAGTGTGTGTAGAAAGGCCTGTTCTCTTTTTATGGAGACTTCATTCACCTTTTTTTTTTTTTTTGGTTTCACAAGATGTCTGTGTTTGTTGTATAGGTCAAAATCTTAGAGTGGAATCGATAATGCACACACACAAACACCTTTCTCTCTGAAGAGGAAAAAGGGTTATTGATTTTTTTTTTTCTTCCTTCGACTGATTCTTCTGGCATATTTGAGATGCAACAGAAATGGAGAATAAAAAGAAAAGAAGTGACGGGCTCTTTTGTGGCAATTGTTTTATCTTCAAATGAGGTGTCTAAGTCTGGGAAGACTAAAGCAAGAGCTTGCAGCCATAGAGGACTCTAGAAAGTGTCCTTCAAATCAGCGAGCGGTCCAGAGAACAATGGCAGCATCCATTGTTTTGGGTAAAGGTGACTGTCAAAGCCACTGAAGGTGCAGTTGAGTGTCCCCTATGACTGTATACCACCACCCTTACCTTTTTTCTCCTTTCTGCCTCACTACTAAGATGACCTACAATATATCCCAGTTGCTCATTAATCAATGAATGTTTCACCTTCTAAAGTTTGGGATGCTGCATTTGAATACCAGAGAAACAAGCTGCTCATGTAGACTTTAAATACAAGATAGTGGTGAAAACACTCTTGTTAATTAGTAGTTCTGTCTGTTAATTAAATGTAAAGGAGCATCGTCCTTCTCTTGAAGGTTGGAGTTTTCTAGGATACACCGTTTAAAAACAATGTATACTGGAAGAGATATTGTTTAGCGTTTTGACTGAAATAATGGTTAGTTTGTTAGACACATGCATATTCTCATTCTTGCTGATTAGTATTATATGAAGCAGGCTTATTCTTAGTAGTTCAAATCATTTTATAGTCGAATGCTTGATTCTGATTGGTTGATGAACATTCTAAGGTGTGCAATTATTTTCAGGGGAAAAGCACGGCTAAAGAAGTCCCCGGTCTTGACCACAATAGTTTGATGTCACTTCACCTAACGATTTCAAAAGTCATTACAGACTAAAACAGCAAAAGAACCAAAAGCCACAATGACACTGACCAAACTGATAGTATACAATAGGATAAAAATGACAAATTATTTGCATGTTTTTGCCACAAAATTATGTTTTATTAGAAACGGAAAGCACATACTCTCTCTCTCCCACTCAAACAATCAATACGGAAACACATTCACACAGAAACAACTAAAATGCTACATGACATTTCTCACTAGTGATGTAATAACAGCGCTGTTCTTGGAGCAGATAAACAGTTTCGCTAATAGTAGTGTGAGACGAACAGTTTCATAGGACTAATGGTGCCTTCATGTTCTACCGGAATTATTGTAAATATTTGCTCCTAGTTAAAAAAAATTGGATGTTAATGCCCTCTTAAGTAAACACAAAATATGAAATTTACGATAGCACACGAAGGCAGCATTAGGACTATGAAGTTGTTTGTGAGAAATGTCATGTAGCTTTTTTTGTTTGGAAGTAGGATTTCCAATAGCATGTGAAGGTAGGTATCTCTCTCTCTCTCTCTCTCTCTCTCTCTCTCTCGAAAGAATTTATACTTGCTCTTTTCACAGGTAGCTATCAAATCAAAGAAAATGTATAAAGTCACCAGGTAACTGGTGTTTTTGAAGTGAGAATTTAAATAAAAATCTCCGTTTAACTTGTATGGCAGCACAAAGTACCACCGGATCAGACTTTGATCCTGGATGACAAAATAACCTTTTAAATATCATACATATCGTAAGTGCGTGGTGTATAGAATGTTACGTGAGACACACTTTAAGTATACTAATCTTGTCAATACTATTATTGCAGAGATGTATGCATGTTTCCCAGGGGTTTGTCACTACTCCAAAAGTGGTGGGGCGAAATAAAAAATGTAATAAAATGTGAGCTATAAATAGTAATTTAAATATTATGTGCCACAACTATCCACTATGTTCCGCTGTAGTTAGTAGAACATATATCAAGCTAATATTCTTGAAATAAACAAACACATATCCAATCAGCATTAGTATGATTGTGGAGGAGAGAGAATGAGCAAGAGGAAGATTTGACGAACGACTTAAGAAAGGGAAAAAGAGAAAACCTCAGAGGAATATCACTGGAAAATGAAGGGTTATGATCAGGCAAGAGCTTTAGGACCCACGTTAATATTAGAAAAACTTAAGACCTAAGCGGGAAGGCCTGAAAATGGACGCTGAGGTTGAGTGTTCCTGCTCCATTCATGAGCAACATCGGTTGTGTGGTTTCACAGAACCTAGAAATGTTATTTTAAATATTAGCCGTGTTCAATTTAACAATAATGCATTGCATACTGCACCTTTCATTTTATTAAGCAGGAAAGTGTCTCAGTGGTTGCTTCCAAGGGTTGATTTCACTTATATAAATTAAATTACATAATTACATTATTGTAAATTACATTACTGAAAATATTTAAGGCGACAGCGTGTTTCAAATAGCTTAAAACCCATGACCAATAAAAATAAATTATTTGCATACCCTATGCAATACTATGGCAAATATGAAATTTTAGTGCTAATGAACATCAAATTGAATTAATTAAAAATTCTTTATTTATACACTATTTATACTTTTTACTAATGTAAAATGTTAAAACCAACTCTAAAAAGCAATGAGCTTCTTTGATTTCCTTTTTCAAGTTATTGCTTTAGAAAATATGCATCTTATATGCAAAATATAAAAATATTTATATTAAATATTTATATTACATGTAAAATATGCAGTATATATCAGTGACATTCATTCATCAGTGAGAGGATCAGGTCCATTGACTGATAGAGCTTGAACGTCTTCTGATCAAACCTCACCTCAAGGTTAATAGCTCATCTTGTAGTTCTGTCTGTAAATCTCTTCAGCTGATCCAAAATTGTCAGATGCTGCATCAGATTTCTTTGGAAGTTGAATAACCCTTGGTCTCTGAGGCTCTTTGACATCATGATCTGCTAATCTTCCCAAACAGTCCTGCCAAACAGCTGCAAATCTTATGCCTAAATGAAAAGCAGTGAGAATTCCTGTGACAATTATCATTGTTGGTTTTACCTCATTAAGATACAAGTGGGGACCTTGCAAAATAGAGCTATCAGTCTCAATTGGCTCCAATATCTTCTCAGTTAATGTCACTGTCATGTCATGTCTCGTCACCTTCCTCCTGTTTAAACCTTTTGTGTTCTCAATGAACACACATGGCATATTGGCTCTTCTTAAAAACAAAACACAAATAAGATGGACTCTGTGATCTAACAACTAACCAAAGACTGATTTACAACAGTTATATCAGTACTATTTCTATAATTTCAAGAAAAGTACATAAATCTGCAGGTTACCGAGATGCTTGAGGTGAGACATGCAAATGTAAATAGATATACATTCATTATTAGATTCATATACATTCATTATTAGATCCTCATCTTTTTGTCTGAAAGAAAATATGCATCTGTCATTTGTCTATAAAAACATAGAGACTAACTCTATGGTTTGCTTTTAGCGCTATATGGAGGCAAAACTGATTATCATACAAAAACAGGGAACAACATGACTTTTAATGAACATCAGAGTAGTATGTTTCAACTTTAAATGTTTAATTTTTCATGCCCCCCTCAGGCAGCTATTAACAGCAACAAATGGTTACGCATTCTAACTGATTAGAATGTCAGTGTGTTACTTGACTGCAATGCAAGTTGCTTTAGACAAAACCATCTGAAAAATGCAGAAATGTAAATGTAAAAATGGTTCACAAAGTTAGATAGCAATAATTCCAAAATATGTTTTAAAAATAAAAGACATGTTCACGTTCGGCTGTGTCAATTTAATGACTATTTCGGCAAACTTTTTTCCAGCATTCTTAAAAAAGGGGTCAAATCGGTGTACAAGCACCCACGTGCATTTTTGTGTGGAAAAAGTCCTAACGCTCAGCATCGTCGCTGGAAATGTCCAAAACACAGCCTCTCATCACACAGTCACACGGTTCCAACCCCTTTTTTATCACCCCTTAACTCATTCATTCTCTCAGCTTCGCTTGGTTTGGCTGCATCATTCTCCACAGTAATACTTTTATAAGTGATTTACAGCGGTTTTACCTCCTGTTGTTAACATTAATTAATTGTGATCGCTATTGTTCACACAGTGACTGACACACCTGATTCACTGACACACCTGATTCTCATATCATCTGCCAATCTCCCGTGCATTCGTTCACGGCTCCTGTGTGTTCGTTCGCAGCTTCCCGTCTCCCGTCTCCCATGTTCCATGACCTTCACTCTGGATTATCACTTTGTTTTCTTTACTGTTATAATAAATTCTCTCATTTGCACTTGAATCCTTGCTTTCCCCGCTCCCCCCTCCTCTCGTCTCCTCCACGCACGCTGCTCAAAGCTGAAGTGCATTACAGTAAATTGTCAAGTATTTTTAGAGTTTAAGAAATTTGTTTTGGTGTACGAGCATTTTGGTTTACGAGCTCGCTCTTGGAACGAATTAAACTCGCAAACCGAGGTATTACTGTGTATTTTATACATTTATTTTGTGTGTATATATATATATATATATATACATATTATTTTCCTCATTTGGACACTTCAGTCAATCACCTATGTAACCAATTATTATTTAAAGTCTTTCTTTGCTTTTCTGTATTTTTTCATAGAGTAAGGATAAATATTGTCTGCACTTCTCAATAGAACATGTTATCAGAATGTTTTGAATAGTCTCTCTGTTGATAGTTGGAGCGGCTGTGTATCTATGTGTGCGTTAATATGGTCTATATTGGTGAGGTGATTAACTGGCACCATAAGGAGTTAGAATGACTTCTTGTTCTCGACAAGCCACGTGGAAGGTCACTAACCAATCAACCACGTGATCAATGAAGATATGACTGTCTGCTCTTGTGTGGAAAATTACTAGTTTTGTTTATATTTCTTTCTTAGCCAAACGGAATAATTTAACTGTCATCATTGACAGTTAGTACCCTCTGTTAGATTATAATTACTGTAACAATGTTACTGTATTTGGGGTGGCCTACGAACTTCTTGTGAGACCTGAAGCTGGCTTCTGCTGATGAAACTGCAAACTAAACTTCTGTTGACTGCACTTCTGACTCCTGGTCTTCATTCAACATATCTGGTCCTCAGGTCTTAACTGTAAATCCCCTACAAAGGTTTCTTAGTAGACAGGGTGTAACATGTTCATTGCATTTGGAGGCAGCATTTTTCAACTTTCGTGACGCAGCCAGCGTGTCTGCGTACACTGGTCAAATTAAATGTTTCAAATCCAGTTGCCCTGTCGTTAGAAGTGGCACAAGCATGTAGAATATGCCTGAAATAAAATGGGGAATCAGTTCCTCATGTAATGTTTAGTGCGATTAGCTTTGAGCTCTGAGAAAACCTGTCACAGATGGTGGCCCATTATCTAGGCCAATGTGGATGAGTAGTTTGAGTCCTCTGTGGACTCCATTTAAATCTCCATTTTGGCTCAAGCTGACTCTTATTGCCAAATTTCAATCAACTCAATAGAAGTGACTTCACTCCATTATTATGAGTCAGAGTATTTTCAAAGTACAAGAAAAAGCAACTGAAGATTTAAAACAAAACCTTTCTCTCCCCATCTAATCCAACATGCAACTGAATATATGATCTGCATATGCCACATTTGAATAGAATACATTTCCAGCTAGAGAAATGTGAACAGCAAAAGATAATGCTAAATTGATGGCTTCATGTGAAGCTCAAGTTGCTTTTCTCTCATGCCCTCCATCACCACTCGCTCTCTGTTATTAGATCAGGGGGGTCAAGTGTAAGGTGTCGAGGCTGAGCTTGTTGCTCGCGTTCAGATCAATGAAGCCTGCGCACACTTAGAGGATTGCTTTGCCAGAGTTTCCGAGCCTTAATGACTGTAATATCTCACACCATCTGTCACTCTGTGCGGTACGAAGTGGGTGGTCCGATTCTGTTGTTCAGGATTAAAGGCTATAATTGTCAGCTCATATTTTGCGTTTCTTGCCAGCTTGTTTTGGATGCTATCGACATGCACACTCCCTCAATACCACCGCCCTGACCATTCTCTCCATCAGCCCTCTCTTCATCATCTCCGAGGAGGGATAGCAGCCAGGGATGGCAGAAAAATGTGTATACTTCCATTACTGCTCACGCTGTGAGTTCAATGAGTTTGGCTCCGGAATCTACAGTACCCATCCTGCCACAAATTACCACCCCCACCCCCTTCAAAGGCTGTTTCGAGTGATATAAAGTTTTCGGTTTCTTCAAGCTGACCCCTTTTAACATTTTTTTATATTTTTTTTTAATTAGATGACTTTGTCAGTCTGTCAAATTCTGGATCCTAATCATTTGTAATGAAAAGTTCTTGTATAACTTATCTTTTACAGATTTTCTGTCAAGTAAGTGTCAGATTATAGTCAGTGTCAGGTGTAAATTTGACAAGAATATTGATGGGCTCCGATGCCTGGGATTCAATGGCTGTACTCACACATTTGTAATTGGAACTGTGACTTTTTGTGAGAAGTGCTGCAAATATGATTTAATAATTCAATGTTTGAAAGAAAATGTGAGTTAAAAATAGGCATAAAATTGTGATTTAGCAAGTAAATATCTGTATTTTTTTTTTCTTCAAAAAGATGTTTGATTGAAATGTCAAATAATTAATTGATTCTGCATAGAAAAAGAATCTGGCGTAACAGGTGAGAAATCTTTTTATTGGATTTTGTATGTTGTACACCTAGCCGAACCGAATCATTTGCCCTTTATCTTAATTCGTCTCATAGCTTTACAAAATTATTTAATTCTCATCCCTGCCTTGCCGTCTGAAGAACCCAAATATGATATTTGACACATTTCAAAAAGCAGAAATTGGTATTGTGTTTCAAGCTCTTTGAAGGTCTAACCTCTCATTTTACCAGGTTTATTCTGTAGTCCCCATTTGTTATGAAATAATACTAGAACACAACAAAGAATGTTATAAAACAACAATTAATGTAATAATGGTCTTAGATATACACAAATAATTTTGTGCATTTAACACGTCTATGACATCAAGTAGTACAAAAAAGCAACATTTTGTGAAACTGTTCAAGAGATATGGCAATGCGTAAAACCATGCTATGACAAAATTAATTCATACTCTTATGATTTCAGTATTTAAGCATATTAATAATTAACAACCTTTGCCTGAGAACTGTACATGAGAAGTACTGACTTTTACTAAATGCTTTGCCTGCATGGGAACAGGCCAGCACAGACCTAAATATAGTCATGAGTATTGAGAGGTATTAGTATTTCATGCAGGATAATTGGTTACAATCAGAACCGACACATTTTATTGCTGGTAACCTAGGGCTCTCAACATTATTGGGATTTTTGTGAGATGGTCTATTTATCTTTATTCCGTCACTTGACCTTTTCCTCACAGCTATTATATCAATAACTCTCAGAGAAAAGAATCAATGGCAAAAGATTCAACATCAGAATTGGAATGCACTTTATTCACCAAGATTGCACAAGCATACAAGGACTTGATATGGGTTCCATACCAAGAAAACCAAAATACATTAATGGACATTTTCATGTGAAGTACATTTATTCCACCTATTCCATCTATTTCTTTACATGTACATTTATACACACACTATACAGTTATCCTTTTGAAAATACCCAAAATGGCCAAAATTATCATGGTTAATCGGACAAAAAGACTCACCAGAGACGTTTCTCAATACAAAAGACTTGCTTGCTTGGTAGTTCAGACTTGATTAAATATTAATATGTGGTTCAGGCATTATGTGCATATACTCTGAACATATTTGCTGTACATACATGTATAATAAAATGAAATATAGCAAAACACAACCCTGTCTTTTTTTGTTAAATGTCTGTTTTAATGATTAATAATAGCCATTATAAAAGTATAAGCAGACTATAAGAAACAATGGAAAATAAAATAAAGACAAGCAAAAAATTCAGTCAAAGGTACACATTCAGCACTCTAGCACAAGGTTAAAGTTAAATAAATATCTAAATGTTTTAAATTTATATTTGCCCTCAGTCAAAAGTATATGCTTGGGAAAACACAATAGATTCCTGAAAACAAAGATTGCCCATTAGATATACATGATTAATTTAAACTCATATTTAATAATTGTACAGAGGCATCAGAACCAGCAGCAAATATCAGAAGTTCTAGCTGAGGTAAGGCTGTTCTCATCACTGAGCACCCGCCGATCTCCAAAAATCTGCAAAATTCAGCTTTAAACAAGTACATTCTCACTTGAAAAACTCATTAACAGACACATTAACAGTACTAATTTTCTTTTTGGTCACTGATGATTTCTTGGTGGTGCGTGATGTATTCTGGAATGCCTTACTGTCCCAATTCCACACAATCTATGATCCCAAGTCCTCGATGTCTAATCAATATTATAATATAATGTATAATCGATATAAGTCCCAAGTCCTTGATGTACAATCAATAAAAGGGCGGATCAAGAACACATCTGGGGACTTGGACTTGGACTTGTTACATGTGAAATTTGAATTGGAACAGTACTGGAAAGATTGAAGATGTATTACTACAACCACAACAAAAATGCTTCAACCTTATGCTTATCAACAAAGTATACAAGCATACACACCTTTTCTCTGGTGTCCAATACGGATACACAACTAAACCCATGCTCTACTACCTGTGTGTTACTTACCTGAGAAGATTCTAGTTCTTGTTCTCCAGTTCCAAGTTCTCCTCTTCAACGTTTCTCTCCCTTGTCTCCATACACTTCCCATTCCTCCTTGGATCTCACCTGTTACCGGCAACTGAGGTGTTTGCTACCCATTATCCTACCCACTATCCTACCCACCCTTTCCATCTACTTCACTGGCTCTATGAAAGACAGAAAGAGAATGATAGTATCCAAGATAACAGTACTCCATTGCATTGCTTCTCTCTATGCTCACCTGCCTGCAATGCTCACTGTAAATAAACAAAATGCTGCTTTATACTTTCATCTGTTCTCTCAGTCTGAACAGTCTGAATGCTGTTACAGTCTATCTGCAATTGATTCAGCTACACTGCTACAGCAATCACTGAATGCCCTTGTCCATATTAAGGATTTACTGGAAATTATTCCTCATAAGTCTGCATGAGGGAGTCCCCCGGCATTGAGTATGAAGCATGTTTATGACAGTTGGCAACCAGCATGAAGGTACAATACCGACAGCTACTGTACATTGAGATGTTAATCGTATACGGTTTCTGGATAATTTACATATGATATTTACATATCATATCAATACATGTATTATTCATTTGAAATATTAAAGTTATCATCATTATCAGTATATTGAAACACCCTTAAGTGAGTCTGAAGGCTGTTAGGAGTAGGAGGTGGAGAACTTAAATATTGAATATCAAATATATTTGATATATATATATATATATATATATATATATATATATATATATATATATATATATATATATATATATATATATATATATATTTATATATATCAAATATATTTGATATATATATATGTGTGTCTTTGTATATAGTTCATTGTTAATAGTATTATGAAAACATAGAAAGTAACCAAAAATGCAAGTATGTATGAGGTGGCCTTCGTTAGGTTGTACAATAATTAAACAAATGTACTGTATAGCTTAAAGACCTGTTTGTTCTGCTTACTGTGTGTTTGTATGTTTTAGAGGTGATATCAAACCCAACAGAATGGCTTAGACAAATTTCACATATTACCCGAAAATTTGTGACAACCAGAGAACAAATTAGTTGACTATAAAACGACCAAAAATATAATAACAGCATATATAAAAGTAGCTAACTCTGAAACAATAGTATTAACACAGCAATCTGTATAATTTATTCATTCTACACCTTGCTCAGAAATGTTCAGTGTTCTCATTCAACAGAAATGCAGGAGGAAAAAATGGAAACACTTTGTGGTTATTTTAGTCTTCTTTGTTGTTCTTATTTTTAACGGTACTTTAAAGGCACTTATGCGTGGAAGAAAAACAGCTTGTCAAAGGTTAAAACTTTCAAGAATTATATAGATGCAACAAAATCAAACACTTTCGATACAGAGGTGCAAAGAAGTCATACAGAATTTAAAATATGAGCAATTAACCTTTCTGGAAGGATCTGCTCTTTAAGAGGTCTTTGTATATAGTTCATTCTCATTTTTTCTTTTGATTTAACTGCACTTTTGTTTCCTTGGACAAAACGTCTCGGGGTTACGTATGTAACCCTGGTTCCCTGAGGGGAACGAGACGCTGTGTCGAAGCACTAGGGGAAATAGCCTTGCGTGAGTCACGTGAAGATCTATGCAACCAATGAGAAGCGAACGCGTGTGAATGCGTCACTGCCGGCCGCAGCCGGTGACGTCATGAGGAAGAGCATAAAGCGCGCCTGAAACCGGGGCGCGTCAGCCATGAATGCCTGAAGCGGGCCCGGAGGCGCCAGGAGCTGAGGCCAAGACACAGCGTCTCGTTCCCCTCAGGGAACCAGGGTTACATACGTAACCCCGAGACGTTCCCTTTCAGGGAACTCGAGCTGTGTCGAAGCACTAGGGGAACGCTATGCCAACGCCACCTCAGCGAGGTCAGCATCCGGGTGTGTCCCAGCTCACTGAGAGAGCACCCTGGTTCCCGGGGCGGCATCGAGGTCTAGCTGGTAGAACCTCATGAATGTGTGCGGTGAGGACCAGCCAGCCGCAGCACAAACATCAGACAAGGAGACTCCGGAGAGGAGAGCCTTGGATGCCGCCATGCTCCTAGTGGAGTGGGCTCGGACCCTCAAAGGAGAAGCATGACCGACCGACTCGTAAGCTAAGCAGATAGCCTCGACTATCCACCTGCTTAGAGTTTGCTTGGAAGCTGGGGCACCCTCGGGGGCCCCAAAGCAAACGAACAGTTGGTCCGACTTACGCCAAGTGGCAGTCTTGTGAACGTAAGCGTCCAGTGCTCGCACTGGACAGACCTTGTTCCTTTGCTCCTGCTCATGATCGTCAAATGGGGGAGGGCAGAAGGCCTGCAGCGTGATAGACCGAGCCACATTAGTGGGAACCTTGGGGACGTAGCCTGGCCTCGGGTGGAGGAAAGCTTTCGCCATCCCGGGCGCAAACTCAAGACATGAAGGGGCCACTGAAAGGGCCTGAAGGTCCCCGACCCTCTTAAGCGAAGTGATTGCCAGCAAAAGAAGGGTTTTTAGCGAGAGGTACTTGATAGAGATACCCTCTAGAGGTTCAAAGGGTGGCTGGGACAAGCCTAGGAGTACCACGGACAAGTCCCAGGCAGGCACCCTGGTCTGGGCCGCAGGTCTCAGCCTTAGTGTACCACGGAGGAAACGAGTGACTAGGGGGTCCCTGCCCAAGGACACCCCACCCAGAGGTACGTGGCAAGCCGCTATAGCAGCCACGTAGACCTTCAAGGTGGAGGGGGACAGCCCTGCCACAAATCTTTCTTGCAGGAACTCCAGTACTTTGCCAATTTGACAGGTTACTGGGTTCACCTGCCTTTCACTACACCAAGAAGTGAAGAGCTTCCACTTCAAGGCGTAGAGTTTCCTCGTGGAGGGAGCTCTGGACTGAAGGATGGTCTCAACAACCTCGGCTGAGAGACCGGCCTCTATGAGCTGGGCCCCCTCAGGGGCCAGACCCACAGTTTCAACAGCCCTGGTTGCGGGTGAAGAATGCAACCTTCCGCCTGGGACAGAAGGTCCCTCCTGATCGGGATCTCCCAGGGGACCCCGTCGAGGAGGGACACAAGGTCCGCGAACCATATTCTGGACGGCCAGTGGGGGGCCACTAGCGTGAGACGGACCTTGTCCCGGCGCACCTTGGCCAGAACTCCCGGGAGCAGAGCGATCGGGGGAAAAGCATACAGGCGTAACCTCGGCCACGCCTGTGTCACGGCATCCCGCCCCAGAGGCGCTGGATGTGTGAGTGAAAACCACAGAGGGCAATGGGAGTTTTCTACCGAGGCAAACAGGTCGACCTGTGCCTTTCCGTACCTTTCCCAAATTTGCTCCACCACCTCGGGGTGGAGTCGCCATTCCCCTGGTCTCGCCCCCTGTCTCGACAGGGCGTCTGCTCCCACATTCTGGACCCCCGGGATGTAGGCCGCCCGGATAGAGAGCAGCTTTCCCTGGGCCCAGAGGAGGATCTGTCGCGCCATCTTGTAAAGTGGTCGCGAACGCAGACCCCCCTGGTGATTGATATACGCAACCGCAGTCATGCTGTCGGTGAAAACAGTGACATGGTGGTCGCGAAGGTCCGGTAGGAACGCACAGAGTGCTTTGCGGATCGCCAGTAACTCTAACATGTTTATGTGCCAGGTCTGGTGCCGACTGTTCCATAGACCTTGTGAGGAGCGGTCCCTCAAGACCGCCCCCCAGCCCGAGAGGGAGGCATCTGTCGAGAGAGAGACTCTCCGAGCCAGAGCCCCTAGCACTGGGCCTTGAGACAGAAACCAAGGATTCTTCCACATACTCAAGGCGCGTAGGCATCGCCCCGTGACCTTGATAATGCGAAGCGGGTTCCCTTTCGGGGAAAACCCCTTGGTCTTTAGCCACCACTGCAGGGGTCTCATGTGCAGCAGGCCCAACGGGATGACGCAGGATGCCGCTGCCATGAGCCCTAACACCCTCTGGAAGTGTCTGACAGTGAGTGGCTGGCCTAACTTGATGCTCTTGACGGCTGAACAGATAACTTGGATGCGCCCGGGGGAAAGCCGGGCCGACATCGCTACTGAGTCCCAGACGACTCCCAAGAAGGTGGTTCTCTGAGCAGGAGAAAGGACACTCTTCTTGGCGTTCAGCCTCAACCCCAGCTCCTTTATGTGTGCGAGCACTACATCTTGATGTTGCTCCGCCAACTGCGGCGACTGGGCCAAAATAAGCCAGTCGTCTATATAGTTTAAGACACGGATGCCCCATGACCGCAGGGGAGCTAGAGCAGCGTCCACGACTTTCGTGAACGTGCGGGGTGAGAGCGCTAGGCCGAAAGGAAGCACCCGATACTGGTACGCCTTTCCCCCAAAGGCGAACCTCAGGAACTTCCTGTGTTGCGGAAGGATGGAGACATGGAAATAAGCGTCCTTGAGGTCGACTGTGACAAACCAATCCTCGGATTTGATCTGCACTACGATCTGTTTGAGCGTTAGCATTTTGAACTTTAGACGCTTGACCGCACGATTCAAGAGACGTAAATCCAGAATGGGCCGCAACCCTCCATCCTTCTTGGGAACTATGAAGTACCGGCTGTAGAACCCGGACTTGCTCTTTGCGAGGGGTACATACTCGATGGCCCCTTTCGCCAGCAAAGTGTCTACTTCTTGTTCCATGACCAGAGCCTGCTGAGGGCCTACAGCAGACTGTAGGACCCCCGAGAACCGGGGTGGTGAGACCCCGAACTGAATGGCGTACCCTAAGGTGACCGTGCGCAGGACCCACTGAGAGATACCGGGTAGCCGTGACCACGCATCCCGGAACTCTACTAGGGGAACCAGCCTCCCGGGGCTGGCCTCTGGTGCTGATAGCATGTCCACCACTGGGCCGGGATTTCCGGATTCCCGGGTGGAGTGCTCTAGGACCCTCCTCGGAGGGGGTGGTTTTCCCATGGCGGGCTGACTGGTCAGCTGCTCCAGGGATACACCACCTTGTTGCGGCTTGGCGTCAGGGCCGCTTGCTCTTAGCCTTCTTAGCGCTCAGGACAACCCTCAGATCGCCCCTCTTGCCAGAGGCTTGAGCATGTCGACCCGACCCCCCGGGATTAACCGGAGGAAGACGGGTGGCGACACTTCGTTTTTGAGCGGCCCTGTGTGAAGAGCTTTGAGACCCCCTTTGACTGGCGGTCTCACGTGGAGGGCGGCGGGGAATAACTTTACTGAACGCCACCTGCTGTCGTGCAGCCTCCTGAAACTTGTCGACAACGCTTTTTACGGCGTCGCCGAACAAGCCCGAAGGGGACAGAGGGGCGTCCAGCAAAACAAATTTGTCCCTATCTTTGATGGAAGACAAATTGAGCCAAAGATGTCTCTCCGTAGCCACCAGAGCTGCCATGGAGCGACCGACAGAGTAGGCCGTCTCCCTAGTGGCCCGGAGAGACAGATCCACGGTCCGGCGCAGCTCTGCCACTGCCTCCGGACCGATACCACCGCCCTCGTTGAGGTCCCCCAGCAACTCAGCCTGATAAGCCTGCAGCAGAGCCGTGGTGTGCAGGCACGCTGCGGCTTGACTAGAGGCTGAGTAAGCTCTCCCCACCAAAGACGACGTGACGCGCATCGGCTTGGAGGGGAGCGCCGGAGCTTTAATGGAGGACGCAGATTGGGGCACAAGGTAGCTCGCAAGCGCCTCATCCACCTTCTGCATCCCCCCATAGCAATAGCTTTGAGCCCCTGCGAGATTCGTATACATCGAACTGTCTCGTGTATGAACTCTCTCAGAGGCTGGCCTTTCCCACGATCTGGATACCTCGGCATGCAAATCGGGAAGGAAAGGCATAGCTCGGCGCGGGGGAGTGACGCGAGCCGGCAGATAACGCTCGTCCAACATACTTCTTTTAGGACGGGCGCTTCTGGTCTCCGCCGGCCATTCAATACCCAGACGAGAGACAGCTCGCGCCACAACCTCAACTAGCTCTTCGAACGCCGGCGAGGAGAGTGGCGAAGCCTCCTCTGCCGGGTCAACACTAGCTAAGTCCATCTCACTATCGGAACTCGACAAAGCTAATGTTGGAGTCACAGCACGAACATCTCCTGAGGAGTGTCCGTGACTGGAACCCGTTTGGTCTCGTGAGGGCTGAGGTAAGGACGGACCCACCCCAGCAGCCTCAGCGAGATCCATTTGTGAACCCCAGGACTGAGAGCGCCGCAAAGCCTCGGCCGCTGCAGGTCCCGAACCCCGGGGAACACTAGCCTGGGCGGCCTCGTTACAGACCGCCAGGCGGGAGCGGAGAACATGCAGAGAAAACTGCTCACAGTCTTTACAGCCGGCGCCCTCAAGAGCCGACCGTGCATGTTCCACTCCTAAACAGATAACACACATAACATGTGTATCCCTGCCCGTTATAAAACGAGGACAGGGATAAACACACGGTCTGAAACTCTGTTCATCTCTCGCCACACTTTTCACACTCATTCTCTGATTTTTTAAGCTATCACAGTCTCAAAAACCACTCTCGCACAGACACAGCACGCTGAAGGCATTCAGAGCTGACGCGCCCCGGTTTCAGGCACGCTTTATGCTCTTCCTCATGACGTCACCGGCTGCGGCCGGCAGTGACGCATTCACACGCGTTCGCTTCTCATTGGTTGCATAGATCTTCACGTGACTCACGCAAGGCTATTTCCCCTAGTGCTTCGACACAGCTCGAGTTCCCTGAAAGGGAATCATTTTTCACTGAGGCCTTTATTCTCTTTTGTGCATGTCTCAATTATTGTTTGTTTAAATTCAATATGTTCAACTGAATGAACTTTTATGCACAGTCATGTAGAGTTATCTCACAGTGGGACAAATTTTCATGATCTTGCCTATTTTCCTACACACCCACGATCCAGCCCTGGTGATAATTATAGTAGAACATTTGCTTTATCACCAAAAGAGACATTTAATATCTCTAGGCCTGCAGAGCTGCTGATAAAAATCCAAGTTTGCTTGGTTGGTGTTTGTGTGTTTGGACTTTGTCCACAGCACATAAATTGTGGGGAAGGTGTAAGCCGTAGTATTCTTGTTATGTGCTTGTTATGTGTCTACTTATGGCAGGCCTCTTTGTCTCTGGTGGTATTGTACATTATTATACAATAACATCAGGATTGTGTTGCTTTGTCGCAGTGTTTTTTTAAAAAATTACTGTTATTTAATCTTCTCTATTCACTCTAAAACAACATATATACAGATAAAATCTGAATCTAGTCTTAAATGGAAACTGTCAGGTGGGAATGAGGAAGGAATGAGGCAAGGACTCAATTGTTGGGAAATGGCTTTTTTATTAATAATGAAAAATAAAGGTAAACAAAACTACCCTGAGGGGAAAACAAAAAAGACTAGACTCAACTGACTTCACTTGACAGGACAGGACAGGACTTGGCATCAACTTTCAAAAATACAAAGATAGCAAACACAATGAGAATAAATAGGGAACATAAGGCAAGTAAATGACGCAGAACAGGTGGGGCAAATCAAACCAATAACATAGAACAAGACGGGAGGGGTTACACAATAGACAGGAGAGTACATGGTACAAGAAAGACACATGACAAGCCATTGTCACGGACGTAGTACGGGGAGGACTCAAGTGCAGGGGAAATTAAGGATTTATTAACAAAGACACAAAAGAACATAACATGAAAACCAAAAACCCACGAGGGGGAAAAACATTAAACTGAAACATCATAACTAGAACAAACCAGGAAGCACAAACTAACCGGATGAAACGGCATGACAAGAGACAGGAACATAGAATGACAACGACACGACACAGGACAGCAAACACAGCAGGATTAAATAGGGACACATGAGGGAAGGTAACGAGCTGAGAACAGCTGACAACACTCAAGGGAACTGAGGTAACAAGATGGGCGGGGTTTACAATCACAAAACACAAACACAGGAGGAAGAGCAGTGCCACGGTTCTGTGACTAGAAACGGAACCTGAGAGAACCGTGACACTACCCCCCCTCTAAAGGGACGCCACCTGGCATCCCTACATGAACACCAGACTAACAGTACCAAAGTCCAAGGCAAATTGCCTCAAATCAGCTCCCTGCTGGCGGAGGGAACTCAACCTCCTGAAACGGACCATCCGTTCACGGAGAGGTCTGGACCCCCCTGAAACTGGTGGCAGAAGTTCATCCTTCCCCCGCTGAGTCCTCAGTTCATAATGAAACAATTCCTCAAAAACAGTCCCCAAAGAAAAAAACACAGTCCAGGGAGGGAGAACTGGAGGAATGAGCCAGCGTGGCTCCCGCGGTACCGGTGGATCGGGCGGAACCGGCGGGTTGAGCCAGGTGGGCTCTCGCGGTACCGGTGGATCAGGTGGAACCGGCGGGTTGAGCCAGGTGGGCTCTAGCGAACCCGGCGGATCGGGTGTGTCCAGCAGGGCCGGAATGTCAGGCGCCATGTGTTCAGGTTTGGCCCGCGGGTCCGGGTGTAACAGTTCAGGTTCGGCCCGCGGGTCCGGGCGCAACAATTCAGGTTCGGCCCGCGGGTCCGGGCGCAACAGTTCAGGTTCGGCCGGCGGGTCCGGGCGCAACAGTTCAGGTTCGGCCCGCGGGTCCGGGCGCAACAGTTCAGGTTCGGCCCGCGGGTCCGGGCGCAACAGTTCAGGTTCGGCCCGCGGGTCCGGGCGCAACAGTTCAGGTTCGGCCCGCGGGTAGGGTTCAGATCGCCAGAGTTCAGACCGGTGGAGATCTACCGGACCGAGTTCAGATCGGCCGAGTCCAGATCGGCAAAGTCGGGCCGGCAGAGTTCGGATGGGCAAAGTTCGGGCAGGCAGAGTTCACACTGCGGACTCAGGGTCGGCCGGCGGGTCAGGCAGCGCGGGCTCTGGGACGGCAGCCTCCGGGCCGGCAGCGGGCACTGGGACGGCAGCCTCCGGGCCGGCAGCGGGCACTCGAATAGCAGCCTCCGGGCCGGCAGCGGGCACTCGGACGGCAGCCTCCGGGCCGGCAGCGCGTGCTTTGGTGAGCTCCGCTGCCAAGATCTTGTGGGGAAGAGGGCCCGTGAACGGGGTGAATACAGCCTTCACGAATTCTCAGAAGTTACAACCCTCCATCGCCCTCATCCTCCACCAGCAGAGGGGCTCATCCAGGGCATATTTGAGGAGATCCTCCAGAGCCGCGTCACCCATGTTAAGACCCTCTGCAGCTCTGAAAAACGTGACAGCGAAGTGTCTCAAGTCGGCGGTCAGAGTCCGGAACTTTAAGTAGCGGTCATACGTGAGACCCATCGACGTCGACTCAGACAGGAGATCCGTCTTCCTACTGCGCTGTTTCCTTCCCATAATGGCAGGTGTCCCACTCGCTACTCAAAACAAAAAAACTAAATCCAATTCCCCACTGAGTCCAGTAAGGTCGTGTCGTTCTGTCACGGACGTAGTACGGGGAGGACTCAAGTGCAGGGGAAATTGAGGATTTATTAACAAAGACACAAAAGAACATAACATGAAAACCAAAAACCCATGAGGGGGAAAAACATTAATCTGAAACATCATAACTAGAACAAACCAGGAAGCACAAACTAACCGGATGAAACAGCATGACAGGAGACAGGAACATAGAATGACAACGACACGACACAGGACAGCAAACACAGCAGGATTAAATAGGGACACATGAGGGAAGGTAACGAGCTGAGAACACCTGACAACACTCAAGGGAACTGAGGTAACAAGATGGGCGGGGTTTACAATCACAAAACACAAACACAGGAGGAAGAGCAGTGCCACGGTTCTGTGACTAGAAACGGAACCTGAGAGAACCGTGACAGCCATGTACTCATACAAAAACATGACATGAACATGAGCCACTGAGAACGCTCATCAGCTGCGTTCCCACACAAGACAAGACAGCACATGGCCGCGTGCAACACAGAACACAACTCACGCGGACAAGAGCGCGCACTGCCCGAGTGAGCTCTAATCGCACACACTCACATAACAAGACAAAGTGCATGAGCATTACCGAATACTCGTCCGAATTCCGATACAAAACCTAAACGAAACAAGCTGAAGTGCTGGGATATGAACACCATGCCCCGCACATAAAAAACATCACAGACTGGAGAGTGCATGACTTGAGCATAGCCAAAGCCGCAAGCTCATGTGAAGACACGACAATGCTGTAGTGTTAGGGCTCTCTCACAATACCAGAAGTGACAGAAACATTTATTTGTTTTTATTTCTTGAATACGAAATGTGCTATTCTTCCAAACGTTCTTGCTAATGTTTTTTTTTCTTTCTATAAATGACCCTCAAACTAAGACCACTGTGGCACAAATACACTCTTTTCCAGGCTCTTTCAGTTCTGATTGTTGCAGATTGTCTCCTGGCAGGGTATTTTGTTCCCACTGATATTTTTCTCCATTTTCCCTCATTAAGGTGTCAACACCCCAAGTCTTTCACCATCTGCTGGTTCTAGACACAAAGGCCTGAGGTGGACGACACTCACGGTCCCCTTCTGAGGTCAGAAAACCATCACCTTCTGTTTGGAAACTGTTTCAGATACAACAGTGAAATATGAGTCTTGAGAGAAATTAAAAAAAGCTACCAACATGAGAACAACTTCTTGGTTTTTAACTTTAACATGCTCAACTTTTTGAACCATTCTGACACAGTTTGTGCCCCTTATATAAGGCTCTTTCACACAGCATGTAAAATGTGTATTTTGGTACACACATTAACAAGCAAAATAATTCAAGTAGAGTTTCAGCACTGAGCCATGGTGCACTGAACTCAGCAGAAAAAAACACTATAGATCTATTTATCAACAGACTTTCTGCAAATTAGGCTTATTATAGAGTAACATAAAATACTGGAGTGAATTACCTTTTTTGAAAGAAGCCTCTTACATTGGAGTTTTACTTTTGGGTTCACTACTGTCCAGACATTTAGGATCAGAAAGATGATAATATAATATAATAATATGTAATACGTTTTATTCAGTAAAGATTCATTCAATTGATCAAATGTGACACTAAAGACATGTTGCAAGGGATTTATATTTCAAAGAAATGCTGTTCTTTTGAAATAATAGTAAAATAAAATATAATTAATTAAAATTACTAAAAAAATTCATAACATTATTGTTTTATTGTATTTATTCAGTGTAAATGTTGTGTCCTTTCTTATATAAATAAAAATTTGTTTACACACCTGAAAAACAGAAAACATCATGAGTTTTGACTCAGAATTGAGTTACACAGTAAAAGTGCTGTCAGTGTGAAAACATGTAAGCATGTATGGTGTGAAACAGGCCAAAGAAATGAAAGACATTTCTATTACTGTTCTAGCTGTGTGTTTAAGTTTGTTCTCCATAAAAAAAAAAACTCAGCATCTGTTAGTGTCAGTGCATCCACACACATGGCGACAAGAGCATGACAATGTCAACACTGACAAAGACAAGGGAACACAGGAGGGCATTTATAACAAGAGGAGATGGGGAATACCTGACGACACTGACAAGGTAAGTGATTACAAGACAGGTGTAGAAAGACCTAGAAGGGTACGGACATGAACAGGAAGTGCTGAAATGATCGACAGGGAGTGTACAGATGACACGACAGACAGGAAGTGAAACAAAGACCTTACTAACAGGAAGTGCCAAGGATGACTCAACAGACAGGACTATGGGTGACAAATAGAGCCAAAAAAACAATACACTTGATATATCGTTTTGAGTTGGACACTTTTAGCAATGCTTTTGTGCATGTAAAATGGCATTCAGATCTGCTTCCATCCAATCTAGCAATGATGAATTGTACCAAGTTTCCGTTTTAATTTATTCCCCCCAGATAATCACTTTAGGCCCAGTCACACAGCGAAAACGCATGAAGAACGCACGAATTACGCACAGATTTTCGTTTCTGCGCAGCGTGTGCGTCATATGCGTAATTAGTCGGTGGAACGAACGAGGACCGTCAGTGATTGTAAGTGGATGTGCGTCGAAGGTGGTTTGTGCGTGATTTTGAGTTTTGAACGGTTCAAAAATTTTCTGACGCACAGATGTGCGTCGGTGTGCGTTATTTATGAGTCGGCGTGCGTAGTTTATGCGTTGAGTATGCGTGACATGCGTGGGACACGCGTCGGCCGTCAGTGCTTATGCGTCGGAACTGGTTCGAAAGCGCGCACGTCCACTGACGCCCCACCTTCATATCACTCATGAACCGCGCACCGCGGCGCGCGTATCACGTTCATTCCACTGACAATGTGGATTCTGAAAGTGCTTGTTCGTGGAACGTTCGCGAAGCGCGCGTGTTGGGACGCGCTCCGGCAGTGATTCATGCGTCGGGTGTTCGTGGAATACTTTGGTCAATTTCTCTATGCACAAGCACGCACAAACCCAATCTATGCGTGATTTGTGAGTAATTCATGCGCGATCGGCTGTGTGACTGGCCCTTTTCACTTGGATGCATGTCACAATATGGAAAGAAAGATATGTTGCTACTTCCATTACATTGTGACTATAATTTCTTGCTTATGAAAACTGTGAGTTATTCATAGTTTTTTATATGTTTAATATGCACACACTGGTTATAATTGCAGAAATAAATGGTACAAATAATTTCAGCCTTTCAAGAGGTTCAGTGGAATTATTTAAATTACTTTATTAGCAATTGCTTTAATGCAAGTGATTTTTCACTGCTGTGGGGAGTCTGTGAACAATTTGGCATCTATGGATGAAAATATTTCACAAATTTTCACCTTCTAGACTACTGTTCTACTTGCCTTTTTTAGTTCCAGTGAATCCAGGGCAGATCTCCTCCTTCCTTCAGAGCTTATTAACACTGAGTGGACAAACATCATATTGAGTGCGTATAGCTGCATTAATTAACCAGTGTTCAACTTCGGCCCTCCTCTAACCTTCATGCTGGTCTTACCCCAGTTTACACTGTTTTTACCTTGAGGCAGTGTACTGTTAGTGGGAAGAACATAGCTTTGGTACTTGGAAAAGGAGGCTTATGGCAGAGTGAAAGGTCTAATTATCATTATGAACTTGTGGTTTCTTCTTCTGACACGTGTGAGAGACCTCTGACATGTGCAGTGCTGTTGGATGTCAGGAATCAGGCGACAGGCTTCACCATGCTGCTCAATCCACTTAAGATGAGTTTTTGATGCTGCTGGCTAATTAAGCAAGTGTTTTCAGGTCAGAAGTGTGAAACACACAGGGTGGTTTGCTCTGCCAGCTATATTGTCTGTGTATGGCAAACGTCTTTTGACAGGTCTATTAATAACCAGACATGTCAGGCATATCATTGTAGAAGTAGTTTCTCCAGCTGACATGAGATAATTTTAACATAAGATAACAAAGCCAAAATTGACGGAGCACATACTTTGTTATTGTCAATTAGCAAGAAATGTGATAAGCACATTTCTTTTTTTGAATAGAACAAAGTATCAGCTTTTAGATTGTCACATTATTATGACATTTTGACATTGCTGTCTTGATTATTTATTGTTTGTTTGCATACTTCTAATACTTTTCAAATGATCTAGAAAACTTTAGATTTAAATGACAACATTTCAACATCAACTTGGAGAAACAATCAGAAAGCATAAACTATTCAGTGCATAAAACGCAAATGTGTTTCTGGGTATCAAAATGATGGAGCAGGTCACACATATCCTTGTAGTGGTAATCCATGCACGTCTATTTTAGCATCTCTCTATAATGCACAGGCACAAGTTAGCAGAAACAAGCTGGCACAGGGGCATAGTTTATCACAACAACATACTTTCCAGTCTCTATCTCCCTCTCTCTCTCTCTCTCTCTCTCTCTTTTTCCTGCTCCCTATCTCGCTCTCTGAAGCTTAGGCAGCCTGTGGTGGTGTTTGCCATTTGATGTGGATCCTCTGTTGAGGTGGCAGAGAGGAGAATTCTCCTTCCCTGCAGGAGCATCAGACTCTGTATGCGTGGAGGAAAGCTCCAGCTGAGATGCCAGCTCTTTGTAAAGAAAGCTGGGAAAGGAACACATGCAGGAGGAAAGAGACGAGCGAGAGAGGTTTCCATTACAGGGATGCAAATGTAGAGTGTGTTAAGGCTGCAGAGTGGGAGAAAAAAACTTTGAAACTTCTCTTAAAGGCAGTAGGAAAGGTGTCTTTATTGTTGTCAAAATTGAAGACATTCTGTCGAGTGGCCAGCAGTTGGATACATAATCATATGAGGACGCAAGAGGTTTATTATGATGGTATGAAAAATGTACCAAATACACAACTCTCAATTTGTATCATTTTACAGTTTGGCGAATTGGTGTCTAAAGTGGCTGCATGTGTTTGTATGATCCCACTGACAATTTTGTTTAGGGATTGTGAGTGGACCTTCTAAAAATTGGATTGGGAAAATAATAACGGTGTATATTGAAAAAAGTACCATACGAAATAAATCACATTTTAAGGAACTAAAGGTAAGTATTACTTAAATTGTGTTGTGTTCTCTCATTATTTGTATGCTGTTAAGTTCAGGAAGCCCAGACCTAATTAAAACACAGAAGCAAGAAAATAGCACAAAATAATCACATAACACAGTTTGTATTATGCAACGTTTGTTTCTGCTTCTCAACTAATAGTGTATGGTGTTGGCAAGGTCATGGGTGTGCAGGGAACACACATACTGATAAATGGATACCTTTAATGCACTGCATTGGATGAAAGTGTGTGTGTGTGTGTGTGTGTGTGTGTTAAGACCATGTAAGAGTATTTGTCGTCACTACACATCCTGTGACAAACTCTGCTGAGGAAAGGTAACCAAGAAAAATGGAAAAAATATATTTAGAAATGACCATGGTGCTCCAAAACAGTGAGATAGTGGAAGCATGAAAGTAAAATCCATTATCCAAGCGTTCAAGTTTAATATAACTCAAAAAGCTTTTTTGCCTGTTGAAAAATAGCACAAGGCTAAGAGCAAGCTGATTTAAAATGAAAGCTGCCCTTTCTCTTTCCCTCCATTTTCTTGTTTACCTAGATGCATCTAAAATAGATTTTATAGCCTCTTTTGGTAGCAGCAGGAGGCAAAAGACCTGAAATCAGACCAGCTCATGGTCAAATAACAGTGTAATATTATTGAAAGCTGAAACGGTGAGAGATGTGCCTGTCAGATCAATTGTTAGGTTCTTGCATCTGCAAAGTAATGTTAATAACAGTTATTCCCTAGTGAAAAATAACTATACTAAAATGTATTTGAAATACATTTATTTTATGCTAAGTATACTATAGATACATTTAAATATGTATGAGGTAATACAAATACTCCACAATTGTACTTTTGGTATATAAATTAATATATGAACAGTGCTAATTGTATTAGTTATTTATAAGTTATCCAACTGAGGTCCAACTAAAGACATACTTAAGTAAAAATGGAAGTATTGCATGTATACCTTGGGCACACTTTAATAGTTTGCATTTAGATAATGATATTATAAAGTGATCATACTGAACTTACTAATACTGATATTAAAACACATTTAGGCTAAGTAATAAGAAATGTGCATTGTGCAATAAAGAAGTACTCCAAATAAAGTGTAATTCTAATAGTTATATCAGGAAGTGATATTTCAGTAAATATGTAAATGCTTTTGTTGTATACTTAGTATGAATTACAGTGATCCCTTTTTTATCGCGTTAATGGGGACCGTTACTCCCCGCGATAGGTGAAAATCCGCAAAGTAGGATTGCCCCCCGCCCCCTCTAGGAATTTATGTATATGTGTGTGTGTAGGTACCAGAATATTTAAAATGTATATATTTATAATTTAAATATATTTTAAACAAATTTATTTAATTATAGAACCTTAATATTACACATGCACTCTCTCTCTCATACGATTCAAATTATGGTGTTCTACACTCATCAATGACAGTAGTATCTTGAGACTTGACTCCAGTAATGACGACGATGACAGACCTGTGTGGTTCGATGAATGATGATGGTGTTACTGCACTGGTATAATGAGGCCTTTAAACCAGTTTGGAAAGCGCCTCATCGTCAGATATATTAGCGCTGGATCGTCAACATTTGCTTCTGAGAGAGGTGAAGATGCTCCCACTCCACTCGTGCTCTCATTCGTCGATCTTGCGCCGGGAACCAATCACATGTCTTGTCTGAGTGCCCGTGGGCGTGTTCAAAGTCTCTGAGAGAGTTTCTCTCTTTGTCTGGCATCTTGGGAAACTTAATGCTGCCTTCTGCAATACGGGTACCGATATGGCAGTATTTTCAGGGTTCGAATTACACCACGGCAATCACGGCACGTGCCGTGGTTGCCCTCCTTATTTGCCGTAATGCCCTCAGAATAATGCCAATATTCACGGCAACATTGTTGCCGTGGATGCCCTCCCTCTTTGCATCAGTGCCCTCATTTATTATAAAATAAAATTGCATGTTAACAACGAACACAAGTACCTATTGTTGAATTTTCCCCTTTGTTCATTAATTTAAAGCAAAACTCGGATCATCTCGTCATTTTCTACGAGTATAATTATGTGACAATGTCGCCGCAATATTGACGAACTATCTTCCGAAGCTTGCCGGAGGTTGTCGAGTAAGTACGAATGACAAAGCAAGTGACGAATACCGACACTGCCGCGAAAATTTACCTTGTCACTGGCCACTTGCGCAGTAGAGAAGGGCGCAGTTCTCACTTCGTAAGTTTTACGAGACACGAGGTTCAAAAACGCATCCCATAATAATGTTATTAGCCCCTCCTTCTTCATGCGTTTATTTACCCGCCAAAGAATTTATCGGCTATTGTTTCTAACGTGTCCACTCCCACGTCAACACTTTCAACTGCAGTGTAATGACGGGGGGTTCATTTTATGATTGGAAATTTACTGAAATGGGTTGTGGTGCTGCAAGAACCGATTAAGATTACTTTCCACTGTATAAATGCATAATAAATGAAGAGGACATGAAATTACAAGTAGCCTTGGTGCCCCTTTTCATAGGGCAATACTTGCCTTGGTGCCCCTCCAACTTGCCTTAATGCCCTCAAAATATTAGCTCTGTCCAAGGCAACACTTGCCTTGCCCTAAAAAAATTGTAATTCTAGCCCTGTATTTTTGAATTTTTATTTTTCGATGAATATTTTTTATTATCTGCGATGCACTGATGCCGCAAAACTTGAACCGCGAAGTGGCGAGGGATTACTGTAAATGTGTTTTAAATACATTTTGCTATACGTTTTTTTCCACTAGGGTTCCCATCCATTTTGTTTTCTAAGTAAATTATCATTCAAAGTGCACAGATCTGAGTATGCATAGACTTTTACATGCACAGTCCTATCTCCTTAATGAATTCATTAGATACTGCCAGCCGAAGCGATCCTTTAGAAGGCTCGACAAGACACTCTCCGGTCACCAGGTCCCTGATGATTCCAGGTGAAGTCCATTCAGAAACGAGCGAGAGACTCTTCGCCAACATCTCCTGTCTGTGTGTGCGATCGCACAACGTACATGGACTTATTTGTTTTCTTGTCGCAGCTGAAGATAACGTATCACTGTACTACTCAGATAATTACTCTTCTGTGAGTGTGAGTGGGGATAAAGATGTTTAATCTTCCAAGACTCATTACTCAACGCAATGTTAATGGGAATTACAGAGAAGCAGCAAATCGAGGCTGGGGACTTCAAAGATCAGCCTTTGCATGTCAAGTGCTGGGCTTGATTCTGTCTGAGACGAGGCTGGTAAATACGCACATGAATTTGAATTTTTTTTCTGTCTGATCCAATACAGCTGAAATTTCATTTGCATTTTAAAATCTTTAGACATTCTGGAAACCATTTTGTGTTTTTTTAAGTAATATATTACCATACCGTTCTGTACTGTACTGTATCATGCTGTTAGTTCAGAAGTCTGCAGCTAAATTTGAAATATATTTTTCCTTACTTTTAAAAACAAGTGTAACATATTAAGTTCAGGAATGCTTGTGTCAGCTTGTGGACATCAGCAACCAGCAGCATCACAAGGAATATTCAAACTGAATTCTCTAGTCTCCTTTTAACCTGAAGCAAGTAAATAATGAGACATATTTCTGAGTCAGCAGGAAAAAAGACTTTGGCCGCTTCTCATATGTTTGAGGCCTAGCAGCTGGAAGTGAGACAAATCGTCCTGGTGAATAGACAGTGACTAAGGTGGCTGTTGTTTCATTGTAGTTTCAGATTGTTATTTCTCGAGTGGTCTATTTTTAGCAAAGTCACTTATTCACACTCGACGGGGGGATATGGGCAGAGATAGATGAGACTCTGGCATGATGAATATGCCATACACATTATGTGTCACTCCCTATCTCTTTACCTATCAGTCTGCATGTCTCCATTGGCTCACAGCAGTATTTGAACACGGTTGAGCGACACTGGAGCCTGTGAGATGACCGAAAGCCACATTTCGAGATGCTGTTTGTTTTTGTCGCCCACTGGCTCTCAAACATCAGTCTGACATTCTTTAGATTGTCAAGGACTTTTGAATAAATCTTAAAAATCGCTTCTCACTTGAGATGCTGTCATTTCTCAAGTGCAGCTGAAGGTCTTTCTTTTGCATATCTGCTTATGCCGTCTGCTTAAGGATGTTTGCTAATCATCTGGCAGGACTTAATGTTGTCATTCTACCAACATTTTTCTACATTTTGGCTTTTAAAGTTGAGATTGATACAGAAGTCGTGGAAGTGGTGTTTTCTTCTGTATTGTGATGTACATCCTAAACAAAACAGGGTGGGAACTTGGTTCTATGCCTTGATTGTTAATTGTATTTTGATATGTGGTATTGCTCACAAAAGTGGAGGTGTAGTACTCCTGTGAAGAAGTGATATTAATGAATAGACATTCACACAAGACACTTCATCACCGTCACATTATTGTGAATCAAATATAACAGGAACAGACACAAATTATATACATTTTCCAACAGCTTAGAAATACTAACATAATATGCTAATATTTGTTCCATTCAAGTCCTTTATACACGGTCATATTACTCAATTACACACTCATGATGTCAAGTACATCCTCACACGATTAGTGAAGCGGTACAAAACAATCTTCTAATAGAAGTAAAGAGTAAGAACAGCACGAAACATACAAACAAACACTTCATATACATCGATGTCATTAGCACACGTTAATGGTGGCAAATTTAAGCTAACCATGCACTTACCCATAAATAATGCTAAACACACAGCTAACACACAGAGCACTCACAATAAATATTGAAAACGGTCACCATAATGAACAGTTTCTTAAATGAACAGATTTTATGAATTTCATACCTGTGAAGGAGTGATATTAATGAATAGACATTCACACACGCTACTTCATCACGTCGCTTTATCGTAAATTAAGTATTGCGTGAACTCCCTCTCCAACGGTACAGAATGACCAGAACTTAACCAGAACTTTGATTAAACAATAATGAAAATAATTACACAGAAACACATCAGACACAACCAAGGCATGAAAAACAGCAATAAAAAAATATGACAAAAAAATAAAATAAGACAATTATTCAACATATCACAAGGACAAATTAATATGAGCTTGAAGGGGTGATATTTAAGCAGACTAAATGATTGAGGTCCTGCATATGTCACTGAAGATAAGTCTGTCTTTTTCATTGGAAAATCAAAAATGCTATTGTTTGTAAACACTGCCTCAATTTTTTTTACAACAGCCACCTGTCAATCAAGTCTACTCAGTAGTATAGTATTTTTACACTCACTGCAACAGTAATATTATTGTGGTGAGAGCGTCACGAGAGCCGGTGGCGTGATTGGTATTGAGCGCCACCTGTGAGCCACCGGTCTCGAGTCTCATGGAGGAGCGGAGGTATAAAAGAGAGAGGACCAGGCCTGGATGTATGTTGTGTACTGTGTTTGTGTGGGCGTCAGTCGTCCGTGAGAGACTGGCGCCATTACGTTAAATTTGTATTTATGTTTTATTTCATATTAGGCCACGTCCACACGAAGCCGGTGCATTCCCTATCCGATCATAAACACGGCGTCGCACAAGAAATATCAGCGTCCACACGAGACCGCTAAAACTGACTGAAAATGGTGTAGTATATATGCCAGACCAGTATGGGGCGCTGTAATTCTGCCACAGTTAATACACTATACACAGAGAAGACGACTTTCAGTGTTGTCAGATTACTAGTTACCTTTTTGTCATGTCCGACCGGGAAAAAATGCATTGGGCTAGTTGATAAAATTTGGGATGGTTTTTGATGCATAAAATCGCTCAACATTTTTCATTACTTATAAGACTACGCACTTTGGGCAGGTATTTTTTTTAAATGGGCGGGTTTTAAGCTGTAGTTGGGCTGGAAATCTTCAGTCCAATCTGGCAACACTGTTGCTGTTACATGTGACGCAGCCGACACGTGATGACATCATCGGTTCATAAAAAAATATACAGATTGGCCGTCCAACGCCAATCCGATAACAAATGTATGCGGATACACAGATACACGTCTCCGTGTGGACGGGACCTTAAAGTCTGTTGATTGTTCGCTGGTTCCCGCCTCCTTCCTCCCTGAACAAATAACTGTTACAATTATAGTTATATTTAATCTTAGATCTTTGTAATCTTAGATTTTTAGTTACATTTTTCCACTTTGTGCGGAAGTAGCTACGTTTTTTTGGCTGTAAAAAAATATTTCCTGCATTGGACAGTTCCATGACTTTTTATCAGTTTTTATCAGACAACAACTGGTCAACATGTCCCTTCATGCCAGATCGTCTTTTGTTTCAACAATGAACGAAACAGGGCTGGTTTGTGCAAGAGTAGTTTAATTGACCTCCTTTTTACCCCCTATTCCATTAAAATGAGTAAGTACCCAGTCATCTGTTGAAACTTCTGAACTCCCTTTGCATCGCCTCTCCACCTGCCTTCACTGTTGTGAGTTTATGACCTGTTTTTTTCCTGTTGGTGTCTGAAGATCCGATTTGCTGCCTCTATGTTGTTTCAGGCATGCTTTAGCAAGGGAGACTTTTGTGACAATATAAACATGTTCAGTCTCTGGTTTAAGGAGCTCGTACCCTGAGATGACTTTAAAGGCTTCTTCAGAGTCTGAACAAATCATTCCACCAGGCCATTTGTGGATGGATGGTAAGGTGCAGACGTAATGTGATGAATTCCCTTTACACTCAAAAAGGACTGAAACTTTTCAGGCATCAGCTGGGGGCCATTGTCACATAGAAGATGTTGTGCTAGCTCAAAATGACTGAAAACAGATCTAAGCTACTCAATGTTTTTTCTGACAAGATGTGTTATTCATGACTGCAACCTTAGGCCATTTGCTTGGAGCGTCCACAATCACCAGAACCATGTGGTTCTCCATTGGCCCTTCAAGGTCTATATGTATTTTTTCCCATGGTACCAATGGAAAATCCCATGGATGTAAAGGGGCTGTTTCTTACATTCTGGCACCTTGAACAACCCTTTGCTTTCTCTTCGATCTCTCCATCTAAGCCAGGACACCAGAAGTAGCTGCTTTCCAGAAGTTCATAATGACATGATAACCATAAAGTGCACAGCCAGAATGTACTGTCAACTAATTTTGTTGAATCAGATAAGGTTTGAATTTGTCTGTCATATCTCCTGTCCTGCCATGAGATATGCTGGCCAGAACTTCTGATAGTACTGCTAATGTCAGCGCTACCAATTTGGTGTACTAGATAATCGATGGTGGGCTGGATGAATTCACATTTCAATAGGCCATGACCTGTTCCCAAGATGATCTTCTTCATGTTTTCTTGTGATTAACAGGTCATCAAGATAACACTGTACTTCATTAAGTCTTCTCCGGATCTGGTCCATGACATGCTGGAACTACATTGGAGCCGACACTATGCCAAAAGCAAGCCTCTGATATCTGTGCAGGCCCTGGTGTGTCATGATGTTCAGTAGCTTTTGAGGAACAGATTAAACCTGCATTTAGAGGTAATCTTGACATAAGTCTGTCTTGCTGAATTTTGTCCATCTGTTAATCCAGCGAACAGATCTTCAATTAGCGGCAAAGGGTACTGTTGCACAGTTACAACAGGGTTGACCGTAACCTTGAAATCGCAACAAATTCTGACTGAATCCATTATTTTTCAATACAGGAACAATTGGTGTTGCTAATTCAGTTTCCAAATGAGGCTTAATCAGCAGGGCAAGCTTTTAAACACTAAGCTTTAATATCAGACAAAATGGTCAGCTGTATGATCTTTCATGATTCCTAGTTAATCTCCAAACAACCTTTGCATGCTTCCTCAGGATGTTTTTGTTGACAAGTAGAAACTTTTACAACTAAATACACTTCATGCCAAATTAGAATTTATGTAGTCACATATCAGAGCTACATTTACATTTATTAATTTATCAGAGGCTTTTATCTAAAGCGACTTTTGTATTTGAGGGATACAGAGAGTGAGTCATCCTGAAGATTCAAAAGTAGACATGAGTGCTTACAATACAATGTTTTGAATATTACATATACAAGTACTATAAACCTGAAGAATAGAGGGACTAAGAGGATTTTGTTATATATATAAATGTGGTTGAGGTGGTATGTCTGTTTGTGTCATGTTAGGAGCTCACGGAAGAGATGAGTTTTCAGCTGTCTTTTGAATTCTGACAAGAATTCTGCATTCTGCATTGATCTAAGGTTTCTGGTAGGTGTGTAAATTTTTAGTAGAAAGTGGAAGTATGACGGTGCTGAGCCTGGGTTCCTTATGTAAGCAAATAAGGGAGCCAGTACAGAGAGATAAAGAATGGTGTGACGTGGCCCTTTTGGTTTTGTTGAAGACCAGACGAGCTGCAGCTTTCTGGATCAGTTGCAGGGGTCTGATTGCACTAGAAGGACGTCTAATGGAGGTATGGGAAGCCTAGAGCTGTGTGTTTTGTCACTTTCTGCCTGTGTGATCCTTCTGTGTTTCCATCCTTCACGTTAGCCACTCCCTCTTCTCCTTCCTTATCTATCCCCTCTACCACTCCATACAAAAAAATCCCATCATGTGACAACATGTACTGTGTTTATGTATTGTTGTTTGCTATGTAAACTCATGTTGTGTTGTATATGTGCACTGGAAGCTTCAGCACCAAGACAATTTCCTTGTGTGTGCAAGCACACTTGGCAATAAAGCTCCTTCTGATTCTGATTCTCTTGTTAGTTGTTCTGGTGCTCCCTATTATCCTGCATTTTTAAACCCTTGTGTTCTCCCTTGTCTTTGTCGATTGTTGTAATCTATTCTTAGTTTGTTCTCCGTGTGTGGATGCTCTCTCCGTGTTTTCAAAGTATTCAGAGTTTGGTGCAGTTTATGTTTTTCCATTGTGGAATAAAGTGTTTTCTGTTGAGGAATAAAGTGTTTTCTGTTGATCTCCATGTCTCCTTGTGCTTCTGCATTGCACACCTCTAAGCTAGAGGTACAACATCGCACACCAATAATGCACAGGAGTACAGAATAAGCACGGTGATGTGAACAGGCAGCCGCCAACCAGCCACGACAGTGATTAACCGGAAAGAAGCTCTATACCAAGACAATACGCTAGTTACATCAATCTAACATCTCGTTAGCCCAACAACACTTATCTACAAAGCGAAACCAGAATCAGCGGTCCACAAACAGTGACACACAAGTGGTGTCTTAATTCCCCTCTTTTTAAACCCATTAAAGCTATATGATTGTATAATTCACATACTTACGAAAAACAAAACCTAACCCCCATTCACTACAGTGTCCTACTGCACGTAGGGACAGCCATCTAGCAATGGTGACACAGATGTTACATGTGAGAGTTAATTTTCATCAGATTCCTCCTCTTTTTTGTTTCCTGTACATTCCACTTCATTTATGTTAAAAATAGTTTAGGTTTCACAGGTTTTGCTGGATTTACTTTCTCTTTTACAGTCAGCTTTTCGCCTTGGCATGTACATTCAATGTGCCCTTTTTCCACAGTTTCTGCAGTCTTTGAACCAGCATTCATTTGCCAGGTGCCCACTCTTTCTCCAGCAGGGATTATGCTCTCTTTGTTTCGTTCTTTTACTGTACTCTTTTGTGAACCTGACTGAATGAGCTTCACTGTTGTGCATCTTTCACAGTCATTTTCATGGAGACAGTGATTTCCATTGCTCACTCTAGTGTTAGATTACTTCTACAAGGATCAATAATTTCAAACCCAATAGTCTATTATAAACAGATTTCCTCAAATAAAAGTTAGTTGACAAAAGTCAGAACATTAAGGTATTGCTGTTTGTTACCACGGAAACCACTTGAGTGTCTGGGTTTGAACACGCTGTGTATGAAGTGTCTGTACACATGATGGGCGGCAAAATACCCACCAAAAACTTGAAGTGTATCGACTTTTAATCTATACATTAAAAGCGTTTTGGCTTCGTTAGGATGTTGAAATTGCAAGTGTTCAAGTGTCCAATAAATTTAATTGATAATGTTTCTCATTTTATCTGATTTAATATTTTATACCGTATTCTCTCAAATAACTGATAATAGCTGTAATAAGTCTATAAGGTATCTTAATTGTTATCTACTAGTTTTACATGACATAGAAGAAAACAGCAGTTTTGTGCAGGCTGTCAAAATACTTAATTTCCTATGGTCATCTTTTGTGTAATGAATGTGTGCAAAACTGAGGTAAAATAATAAAATAATTTTGTTTTCTGATGCAGTCTGCATATAGAGACTTTTCAAAATAATATATGCTTATTAATTTAAATTGTCTAATTTAAATGTAGCTTTTGTAAAAATATAAAGCAAAGGATTATGACAACTAGTTTTTCTATGTCGGCTAGCAGGAGCAGTATTGTTTAATTGTCTGGTTGGCTAGTCTCTCACATCCCTAATCTCTGCTTGTACATATTCAGTATCCAGCCTTCAGTAGACCCACAGAGTAAACAGTGACAGCTGTTTACTGCCTCCATCTGTTTTCTCCTTCTCTCTGTGTCTCTTACTACAGGGGAAAACTGTATTTATTTAGCATACAATAAACGCTAAACAGAGACACCCAAACACAATCAACCAATTAGACACCATAGAAACAAATGAGATCTAACACAGATAAGACAAATACATAAAACATGAGAATGGTGTAACATGGCCGACTTGCCAGGGTAACGTCACTGATCTAGAAGGCAGAGGCTGAGCTGCAGGTTCGCAGGGCCGAGATGACGATGGGGATTCGGATGACCTGGACATCGCTGAGAAAGGGAGGAGCTCAATGACGCTGTAAGGTTTTGGAGCGAGTCCAGCGGAGTCTCAGGGCAGACGGACCAGGGAGGCGACGAGGACCCGCAGAGGCGAAGGTCGATGGGTCGAGATGGGGACCTGGGACTGGAGGTCCTATGTGCAGCTGGGGACTCTCTCTCACGCTGAGCTGGTCGGAAGGGAGGCCCGAGGCGGAGCTGACGGACTACACGGAGCAAGCGGTTCAGTTTCTGGTTCAGTTTCCAGAAGTGCCTTTGGCTCGCTGGTTATGAGCGAAACACAGCCGTTCTTGAACCTCCGGCACATATGCTCAACCCATCTTCGGTAGACTGGCAGGCATAGGATCCACAGGATAGGTGAGTTATGCTTTATTCAATTGAGGGTCGGTTATTCTGTCATGCTATCTCGAAAGGAGAAAGACAAAGACAGATAACTAAGCAAGATACCTTTAATGACAGATGACTAAGGGGTAACACACAAAGTAACATTGACAATAACCTATAAAGTAATGAATGGAAACAGGCCTCTTATCATATCTCATGTTAATACCTGTTGTCATACAGCATATTGAGTTTGTTTTCCACTAATGTTCTTTACTTCCTCCTCTCACCTCTGCCCATTCATAACAATTACATCCCTGGTTTGTCACTGGTATGTTCAGAAACCAGGACTGTGAGAAAGGCCAGTAAACGTTTAAAACTTTGAAACAATGTAATGCAAATCCAACATTTGATGTCTCTTTTGACAAACTTGCCAACAAGGATTGTAGTGCCAAACAAGGATTTTATTTATTTAATTTTTTGTTTGAACAGCCAAAGTCTGGGGTTGTTAAGATGTTTTATTGATTCTGAATTAAGTTCCTTACTTGTTTTACCAAAAATAGAGTGAAAAGAGTAATTTTATTAAATATTATTACAATTCAAACTTAGAAATTAAATTTTAAATTAATTCTAAAATGTAACATTCCTTGTCTCACACACAAATCACACAGACAGTGTTTTCAGTTTGCACTGTTACTTTGTTGTCTAGATGTTAATTTGATCCGTCATCGCTATCAGCTGTGTGTCATTCATCACCTCATTTGCACTTGTATTGAAGTTCCTGCGTTGCTATTCTCAGTTATCTGCTCTCATCAATATTTTGGTTGTGTTTGCTTGCCTGCCTGTGTTAGGATTTAACTGTCGATGTCATTAAAGTCTATCTTAGATCGTCATCTTCTTTGTCATCATGTATGTTACCACAGCCAATTTGTGATAGACAGGGGCGATTCTAGGATTTTGATTGCCGCCGTTTCAAATGAGTTTTTTTAAAGGGGACTGAAGCGATCAAAAATTTATTAATCAAATATATTTTTTAGGGGGGCTGGGCAGAAGTTTAGGGGGGCTGAAGCCCCCCTAAAAAGGGCCTAGTGACGCCCCTGGTGATAGATGATTGTAGCTGCACATTTGTGTAATTTTCCATCACTATGGACCTCCTTGCAGTTAGACTGTTGTGCCTGGAGTAGGGGAACTGCTCCTTCAAAGAACACTTGGACAACTACCTCAACCTCTGCAATTTAACAACTGCCTCTGTTCCTTCCTGGTTGCCGGCATGAATGCCACCACCAGAGTGCAGCTGTCTGGGGAAGGTCCTCGAGGGAGATTCATTGACTTTGACTTCATTGACTGGAGTGGGTGCAGATTTCCGCCTAACTTTGGACCTATTGATGGCAACACCAGCCCCACTTACAATCTGGTGCCTTAACCGGAAGTCAATGCACATGAGAGCATTCTGAAGTCAATGCACATGAGAGCCACAGAGCATAATATTGTCATGGAGCCTGAGCATTGCACATCTGACCAAGTGTGTGAGTCAGCTGTTCCGTCCATCACTTAAGGAGTGCTAGTGGAGTTTGAGAGGATGGAAATGGACTCCCACCACTGAGAGTGATTTATTGGACAGTGACTTTTTGTTTAAATAGTTAATGCCATGCATCCCTCGGCTAGCTCTGCCCACTCTCTGACTCGGTCTCTGTCACCTAAGTCATCAGAGTCCCTTCACTACATAGTCTCTTTGGCTGCATGGTCATCCCCTGCAGTTATCCCCATGGTGGCATCTCTTTATACACCTCCTTGGCTTCTCCCTCCTGTGATGAAGCTGTGGGGCAGAGTATTGCTGTGGCCTGGATCATCCACCTGCCACTGCTCAAGGTCATTCCCTGGCTATTGCCATCATCTGCACCACCTTAGACTTTTGTTTGACCCTGTTACAACCCTCCCTTGGCTGTTAACGGTCTAGAGATTTAGGGAGGGGAACATTTTGAACAAAGTTATGAGTACCGCAATAAAGACCACTGTGTGTGAGTTGAGAACAAAACGAGACCACACAAATAATGACAATTAAATCACTATGTAATAAACATGTCCCCCAATAAACCACAACAGAAAAATAACTGTATAATGAATATAAGAAAAATCATCAACAAAGTTATCTAGGGAGAACAAAAAGGGAACCCGGATTAACAAAAATAATCAAAAGAGTTTTAAACCATTTGTAACTAAAGAAAAAAGCTAAAGAAAAGAAAGTAAAGAAAAAGTCTTCAACATCTGAGACACCATAAACTTTCCCACACTTACCAACAGAAAAATTCAAGGTGTGGCACAAATCCCCTTACCTGGTGTTTCTAGCAAACAACATTCCTACTTGTGTAAATGTAAGTCAAGTGAATCTTACCTAAACCCATTTTCTCCGCCTGAATGAACTTCACTGTAATGAGATTAAAAAAAACTACCAGTCTCTTTCACAAGTTCTCAAAGGGGAGTACAAAAGATAATCAACATGACACAGAATCCTCCAGATAACAACACACCAATAACTTAAACAAAAGAGAAGCCAAAACAACCATAAATCGTATCAAACAAACAAGCCGTCCCTTCCTCCCCCCCCTTCAATGCAGCAGTCCGTTCCTTATGAAGGGTGTTCCACAGGTGTTAATCATTGGAGCCGATGAGAACACACCTTCAGGGTAGCACAGCCAATCGTGAACATCTGGTGTGATTGACAGTTCAGACAGCCTATCAGCTGTCTGAACTACCTATTTACCGCCAATTGCCTAAGTCATTTTTCCAGGTTTCTCAGAAAACTCAAAAAACTGAGCCAATAATTGAATAACAGACTTGACATAAGCCATTCTACAGGGGTAGAATTGTATGATCTGTTCAACTGAGGATGTGGAGGATTTTACCAGAGGTGGCCAGCATCATGAGGAGATGACTTAAGCAAAAAAATCATTTTTGTCAAAAAATGACTTAGGCAATTATTTTAGGAAGGTGACGATATGATAGTAAAAGGGACAGACACTACAACAAAACAGAGAGAAAGAAAATGCCCCAAAATTCTTACGTCCCTAAGGACGTCACATACCCTTCTCCTCGGTTCTCGTCCTCCTCCATCCATCTGCTGGTGGCCTTTCTGGGAGGGGGCATACTTTCTCACACACACATCACACTGATGTTGTTTACAGTTTGCACCGCTACTTTGTTGTCCTGGATGTTACTTTCATTTTTCCTCACTGTCTGTTGTGTACTAATCACCTTGTGTGCATTTTTTTCAAGTTCCTGTGCATTTGTTCTCAGTTGTCCGTTCTTGTCAGTGTTTTTTTTTCCCTTGTTATATTTGCTTCCCTGCCTCTGTTAGAGTTTACCTGTGGAAGCTATTCAAGACAAATCTGAGCTGTTTTTTCAGCAGCCATTACTTAAGTCTTCATTGTCTTAATGTTTTGGTGGAAATGTATATCTTCTTTCACTGGGCATTCTTAATTCAATTCTGAATGGTGCAAAACCTTGTCAGAAACACAACTGGGAATGACTCCTGAGTCATAATCTAGACACCATCTGTAGAACACATTTTGGTGAATGGGCCTTCTGAGTTACCAGAGATGATGTTTCCTTATTATGCTTCTCTCAGAGAAGTTGTGTGTGTAGACAACGGGAGAAGGCTATTTTGACCAGCTTTCTGTCTTCAGCTTTTGTCTTCTGTACGTCATTGTCATTTATTCAGATTTGTGGATAGTTTCTGCTAGAAACCATTTTTTTTTTTTGGCTGAAACATTAATCTGACACTGAGTTTTAGAAAATATAATTTTTTTATATGTTATGCATTCTTGTCATTCTGAATTGTCTGAACAATTTCCTGTCTTTTGTTCTTAATAATTATACCTCTAGATACTATGGCCAGCTTTTTATTTTTAATTTGACAACAACAGGATTATAAATCATGCACCAAAACTTTAACTTTACTGGGTTAGTTTTTTATTGAGTGATTTATGTACAAAATATTTTGTGGAAATTATGAAGTCTAGACTGCAGTGACCTGTCTGTTATAATGCTTCTGACTTGCTGCCATGTGCCTTGGTGAATCTCATCATATGGTAAGAAATGTGTGCCAAAAGTCATGCCCACATCACTGATGCTTTCATAAAAATCCATGCTCACAATACAGGTACAGAAAGAAGCTTTCTCCCTCTATTAAAATGGATAAGTCAGCGCCAGTCCACCTGGCCTCATTACAGAAGAGATAACATTTTAGAGAGTCTGAAAGAGAAGAGGGAATGTGCTACAGCTGCAGTACATAGTATGCTTTCTAATGCGTCACATTCATTGTGCCGCTGTCAGCTGTCAGTGGGAGTCGAGCTGAAGGGATGGATGTAAACACACAATGTGCTAAACGAGGGCATCTTACACAGTGTTATGGAGAGTTGTCATATCAGCGCTGTGGTGAGCCAACACAGATCCAACTCCCAGTTCGCTTTTGTGTGTCAAGTTGACAAAGAATTTAAGACGCTTTTTCTTTTCTCTGTGAACAACCTCTGTCATTCAGCCTTCAATTGGAACGTGGGATTTGAAAAAGCAGCCACCTACCCACCATTGTTTTATGTTTATTTGGAAAACATTATGGGTAGAATGTTCTGTAGATAATATGAATCAATTCTATCAAAGATGTAATGACATATAGGAGGGGAAAAAACTGCAGTTTGAGAAAAACTTCAGCTTAAATAGATATTGACAGTGTTCTTTAATGTCATTACAACAGACATTTTTAACACACAAAACACAACAGTCTGTTTGAGTGGGTTGGATTGTTCTTATCTGTTCTTGGAAAACCTAGTGAAGTATTTGAGAAAATTACTAGATTTGAAGATGCTCAAAACAGGAGCTTTTTCTCCTCATTGTGTACAGTTGTCAACACACCTGTCAAATCAGTATTGATACAACTATTATAGCAGAAAAGAACCCATTGCACTGACTTGACTTTCACGTTTTTTGTACGTTTTTACTTCAATTTCTAAATAAAAGAAAATTCATCTCTCTATGATATCCTTTTGCCACAATCATTGAAAACACAAGAAATACATTTTATGCAGTTTGATTCTGGAGTGGTGCATACACAAGAAAAGAGAACTTTAGCGCATTGCAGGGGAAGATGCCCTATACTATGCTAAATGTTCAGAGGCTCTTTTTCATGCAGACCAACATAACAATGTTACATCTGCCTTTAAGATTTCTACTCAAGTATATCTGTTGGTGGACTTGACATTCAAGCAGTTGTTCTATTCATTTTGAACATGCAGCCCAGTCTCCCTTGCAAGTCTGAAATAGATGTTGCAACAAGTTTGTTTCTGGGTGGTTGTTTTATTTAGTTATGGCCCTAGACAATCACTTCAGTACATGACTTGCTAGTCCATACTAGCCATTCAAATGGCAAAAAAATAAAATAAATCAAATCTGAATTAATATTTGACTTGAGAGGTTGAGAATGTTTCAAATTATGAATAGCATGCATGTCAAAAGACATCTGAGGTATTTTTTTGTATATATTTTACAGATAAAGCTATATAATTATAATGATTAAAATCAATTCAAAAAATTTATTTATTTAGTCAGTCACTAGGTGGGATGATGTACAATCATCTGCTACATGTCAGATTTAGATCATCCTGTCACGGTTTATTTGGGTATAATCACTTTTTGTTCATACAATATTCATTACCTATTCCACAACAATAAAAAAAAAGAAAAAAGAACTGCACCAAAAAAACAAGATGGAAATGTAGTGGATCTACACATGGTAGGTTTCCCATCTCCCTCTACAACAAGTATTTCTCTTTTGACTAGAATCCATTTTCAGAGGTAAGTAGCTGTGATTAATACAGAAAAAAACTAGACAAATTAAAATCAATGAGCAGAAGCATCATGTAAAGTAAGCAGTGAAGGATGTGAGATTAGACGCATTTGAACAGCAGTTGAACCTCGGAGCTCCATTCTTGCAGCAGGGGGTGCTGGCAGCCTTGTTCAGTTAATACGTGTTAATCTGTCTCTGTAGAGGTGTTAAAAAAGCCTCAGCACTTAAATAAACGTCTCTCCTGCATCCCACAACATACGCTATGTGATCTGTGTGAATAGTAATAACAAAGTCTTTTAAATACCCATAGGTGAGAACAGGGCTAGTAATTATTTTTCTGTCGTGTGATAGGCAAAGTGAATTAGCAATATTAGTTGTGATATTTTTTCTACTGTCTTTCATGGCTGTTTTGAAATTGCTTTAATTGCACCGTTAGGTAGGTGAGACACAATGATGTGCAGGTCATGTTTGGCAATATTATTCTTGTAAAAGCCATTATGCCAGGATGGCAGGGTATGTGGGATGTGAGGAGAATATCTGCTGTTGCCTGCTTGCCTGCTCTCTCTCTCACACACTCACTCACTCTCACTCACACACTCACTCATTCTCACTCCAAACCCTTAATATGAGGGAATGTTGTTCCATCTGATTGGTTACTGCTGCCTTTGTCTTCTTACTATGAAGATATACACAGGCCTATTCATGCTACCGGTATTTCCCTATTGGAATTTTACTGAATATCCCTCTGTTTCAGGGGATTTCCATGAGTTAAACAATTACATAACAGACCATTGCAGATTAAAATCATGTACATTTTTCTTCAAATATTACTTGATCAATTTTGCCTGAGTTTTGTGCCACATGCATATTGTTTATTACAGTGCAAGATATTTTTAACCATTATTTTACAGCCAAACCATCATAGATGATTACTTCTCTATCTCATTACTGCTGTCACATTCACATTTGTTTGGACTTGTGTTTTGTCATGAGCTGCCTTCATCAGTCATGTGTTGTCATGAACAATAATTATGTTCAGCTGTGCACTCATTAATCACCATCAGTATCACCTGTATAATATGTTCAATTCTGGTTCAGTTCAGTTTCATTCAATTTATGGATTTGTTGTTTGTGTGTGTTACTCTGGTCTTGTGAATTAGCCTTTGGTTTTATTACACAATGTTTATTGCTCAATAATCTTGATAATAATCAAAAAGCATCATTGATGATAATCATTTATGGTGATTTTGACTTATATCAGTGATTTAAATCTTCTGCAGAATGGATTCAAAACAATAATTAACTAATTTGTCCACTGACTCAAATTTTTTTTATTACATGGCTATGGCTCTCTTTATGAATAAGTCATTGAATTATCCAATCAACCAATTCATTCAAATACACTCTCACACTCACTCACCATTTGTTCTTTGTTTTCAATTTGCACCATTTCTCTTAGTTTGTTGTTAATTGATTTATCATTTAGTTCAACTTTGTGCACCTGATTATTTCTGTTCAGTTAGTCCTACCTTCTTTATGCTTTGTGGAAGTCATCCTATGTTTCAGTTACCTGAGCATTATATTAAAACACTTTTGAACCGTCATTATTATAAGATTAGATAAGACATACAAAGTATAAGATATAAGAAGGTTCAACAGACATGTATTCTATTTGTAGTAATACAAAAAGGCTGTGACAAATGAGGACTGCCTGTTTGATTGCATTTTCCTTGAGACTGCCTCTAGTGTAACTTCTGAGCACACATTATCTTAGATAAGTGCACTTGTTCTCTATGCTTATATATCTGTCTCTTTGATTGCCTCCTTGTCGCTGTGGATGAATTGCAGGCACAGTGAGGTTGTCATTTGGGCAACCGGTTTCAAGCTATCCATTTTGCATTTGAAATTAATCTAGGGAGAAGACAAACTGTTTAAAGATTAAACCTTAGAGAGTAAAAAGGTTAGTGTAATAAAAGAAACCTGCTGGAAGAGAGAAAAAGGAAGAAAGACAAGTGAAAAAAATGTTTCTATCAGACAGACGGCGATAAGCATTAATTGTGGCTGATCTGATTGCCGTGAAGAGGCAAGGTGATAAAGTGCCTCGCATTTCTATATCTGGGTTAAAGATTAAATGGAAGGAAATTGAACCTTTTTGTCAAGCCCTGTAGAATAGCTTCCTCCACTTATGCCTGGCAAACTGTCTCCTTCAACCCTCCTTCTGTGGATTAATGTGTGTATGCATATCTGTCAGAGAGATCGAGAGGAGAGCAATTTGGTGTGTATTTAAGTCTCTGGGCGTGTATAACTGTCTGCTTCAGCGTGTGTCTGTAGAGGCGTAAAGCTGTTGAGCGTGAGCGTTTGTATGAAAGCTCAGTCAACTTTCATTAGCAAAGACCTGCAGCTCTGGAGGAAAGTGTGTTCTATAGAACCAGCGGTAGCATCCGCAGCGGCTACGCACAGACACTCTCTCCCCTGGTTTGTGTCTGGGGGCAGGACCTGCATACTAATAGCCCTGTTTCAGGCTTGATCAATGAGCACAATCTCTACCAATCTCTCTCAGTGCAGAAAGAGGGAGAGGCTCCAAATATCTTTCAATGTATAGGTGCAGCTATGCTATTGATCTGGCTCTAAGCAACATTTAAAATCTTTTTCAAGCTTACACACATAAAACCATGTTTTACAACATGCTTCATGTTCAATTCAGAATATCTTTTTGATTCGTATCAGTATATTTGTTACTTGCATTACAAAAGTGCCAAGGGTTTCACCGGGTATGCTTGATGGTGCATCATGTCAAGAAAGCGTCCGATGCAGAAACTTTGGTTGGGTTTATTACAAGCAAAACACACAAGTTAAAATATTGTAATTACTTTAACAAACGCATAGAATATCGATTATCAACCTTGCACAGTGACAATAAGTCTACTTACAATAGGTCTGTCTTTTACATTTGATAAGTTTTGGTAAATAACAAATGTTTTCCCTATGGAAAAAATTAAAAGCTATGAAAATTGTTTCAGTTATGACTTTTTTCCATTATAGTTAGTCTGTTTAGTGTTGTGTCAAACACAATGTGATTTTCGGTGGCAGCAGCAGCACATTTGGGCAAGCAATTCGCGGGCAGCTTTCCCTGCGCAAGAAATCAACCATATGACAGCAAACCAATGAGAATGCGGGACAATGATGATGATGCACAACAACAGAGCGTAGGTGCCAAAGCTGTTGTGGATCCACTTATCTGAAACACTCCGTAATAGCAGATTTGAAGAAAAATATTGTTTGCAAATTAGTGACAGACAATTGCTTTCCTAAAATATTAAAGTAAAATATTATCTTATAAGATTTATGGCCCACCTCAAACAAGACTATTTATAACACGCTATAGTATTTTTACTAGTTAGCAAGTCCACAAATGGCTTGGGTATGTAGAGGATTCACAGCTTATATTGACTGCACACCCCTGTATTACAGCAGCACAAATAGTACAGATTTTAGACCATTACAAATAATTACATTCATACAAAAAAGTCAATTTCAAGTCACGTCAATTTTATTTGTATTCTTTTCACAGTAGGCATTGTTTCAAAGCAGCTAATGTGCTCACATTTACTCAACCAGTTTATATTTTGGTAAATAGTGTGTGTGTGTGTGTGTGTGTGTGTGTGTGTATACATATATATACATATACACGTGAGTGTACTGTGTGTATGCAAGAACAGTTATTTGAAGAGAGCTAACATTATAAACTTACTGTCATAATGACTTTATTGGAGTAGCAATGGATGGAGAAACAGACAACTGGTAGTAGGGTGAGTAGTAGAGGTGATCGTGATAGTGTCCTTGGGCTTCTTATCTGTGCTGAGTGAGAGGTCCGATGAATTTAGAATGGGAATAACACGGAAGGCGTCTTGAGGTTAGCAAATCTCATGAGGGAGCCATGGTAGCAGAAGCAAAACCAGATGCTGAATGGTGATGGTGAGCGCGTGATGTAGTACAGGGCTGAGTGGTGACAGGTGATCAATACTCTGGTGATCGTGAGCGAGTAGGCAGTGCATAGGAATCTGGTGCAGTGGGCGTGACCACAAGACATTTTATTTTTAAGTTAAATCCGCTACTGTTTTGTATAATATTGTTCTATTGTCTGTGTTAATGCAATTACATCAGTAATTAAATTACAGAAAAATTAAGAGTAATCCCTCAATTTACTTTTTTAAGGGGAAATTAATTGAATTTTACTAATGAATTACTTAGTAAGGAGTTATACACCCCACAATATAGAAATCTAGGACAAATTGTTTTGGGTGAGTATACTATGTGGGTAAAGTTGAATATACTTATATTGATTGTAGGCTGGAGTTTTGTGGATATATTGAGGTTTATGAAACCTGTACGTTTTTGTTCAGCTCAAAACTATTTGATTTATTGGCAAGCCCAATTACTATTTGGTGATGTGCTTCACTGGCACAGCTAAATTATGCATATTAATGACAGATCATTCTCAAACGAAATGCCTTGTTCAGATTTTCAAATGCCTGTTCATTCAGTGAACTCCAAACAATGAAATTTACATTAACAAACCACATTTTGTTGAGGCATTTATGCAATACTTATTTTTTGTTTATTTTATTTAATAGATTCCTAAAACCATACTTGGTATTAAATTACAAAAAATAACCAAAAAGCTACCGAAAGAATGTCTGTATATATCACATTTCTCTTTCTTCTGACTGCTGTAATCCATCTCTTTTAATATTTTATTGTCTTATTTCAGAAGGTTTGCACAAATGCAATAGTTATAAAACAACTTTTGATTTCTTCTACTTCCCAAACCTTAAAATATTCATTATATTAATGCAAAAAAGCAGTCAAGAAATTCGAAAAGTAGATAATAGAAATAAAAAAATGTAAAATAATTAATAAAAACAGATCTTGTTTGTTCTTGCTGTCTCTCACCTTTCAGTCCTTCTCTTTTAGTTTCAATTTACCACTTACTTTTCTTTTGTGTTATGCCAAGTTTTCCCCTGTCCAGTCATTGTTATAAACAGAGAGGAACCTTGTCCACATTTTGAAGAAAGCATCTTGCGGTTTAAACACTGCAATATTGACCTAATTCTGTTCCACCTCACTAGTTTATGGTAAAGTGTGTTGAAAGCTCTTCACAATAAACGTCTGACTTTGACTGATATGTTTGAAATGATGTCACAGTTCTTTGATTTCACTTGATCAGGACCTTAAATTAATGCTTTACTTATTTCACCCAAAAAGTGAAAGTTATGTCATTATTTATTCACCCTCATATCATTCCAGATCTGCTTGCTTTTCCTTTTTATGTGAATCGCAAAATATATTCTGAAGAACATAGGACCCCATTGGTTTTCATATATGGGACAAAACAAAACAAAAAATAAAACTCTTTGTTCCACAGAGCAAAAAGTCATAGGCTTGAAACGACATGAGGGTGATCAAATCATGACACTATTCCTTTTAAATGCATGTGTATGGAAATGCCTATACTTCTCATCTTGTCTCCTGTGGATAACAAGGCAGCTTTTAAGTTAGTGTTGAGCGTCAAGCTTCAAATTGAATCAAATAATCCACAAAGGTGAGAAGTAAGTGGAGGAGCTCAAGGACAGCCATTGATGTGAAAGAACAACAGGATAGGAGATGCTTTTCCCTTAACCACCACCAGGGGCAACAAAGCACCACTTTTCCCACCAAATCGGAGGTGACACAGTCCAGACTAGGTGTTGTCACTGTCACAGGAAGAATTTTAGAAGTGATTGAAATAAAGTTGTGGCTGCATAAAAACTATTGTATACAACACACACATTATTAAAGGCATATTGCACGTACCATTAGCACTGACTGAGACTGTGGATCCACAGTCATTTTGGCACACACTATCCTCGTCTCTGCCCTCAGAGTGTTTCTTTTTCTGAGAGAGGGACATGTTTGCCTAACCCTGCTGCATCCCTCATGGCTTATTCATGAGCCTGTGTTCTGCTGGTGGTTAGCTGTGTGGGTTCAGAGCCATCCACGCTCCTGCCACAATAAACAATGGCAGAGATCTCACTATGTTTATTTATCAGAGTCAGGGTGCCTGGTGCAACAGGTCTCACATCATTTATCTCTGCTATCAGTTTGGTCCCTGTCTGCTGTAATGGTGCCTGTCCTCAGATAGACAGCTCCACAGTGGACCCTTCAAAGGCACCTTGTGGCTACTTAATGAATTGTTCCGCTTTGGTTTTTAATTGGCTTGTCCAAGTGGCTTGGGGTCGATGTTGGACCCCAGGGCTGGAACAAAAATCTAGCGATTGTGATTGAGTCAAACTGTATTAAGACAACATGTATTGAAGAATATTCGGAAACCTATACAGTGTGAACACAGAAGCAGAAAAGGAAATGTATGGGTAAACACCTGTAACTGTTATGAGACTATTATGTTTACATTTTTCTATCTAGACTAAATTTATTCTGAATAACAACAGACTTTTGATGTGAATTGAAGAAAAAGTTAATTGATTCATGAGCACAACAGAATACAAAAAAAAAAAAAAAAAAATTTCCCTTTTCTCTACTCCCCATGCTTGTGCTACTTGTATTCAGAATGTTTGAAACTTTGTTTTGTAAGCGCTCTTATGTGTTTTTGTATCCTTTGGACAAATTGCTTCTATATTCCTCAAATTGTAAGTCGCTTTGGATAAAAGCATCTGCTAAATGAGTAAATGTAAATGTAAATCTAAATGAGTAAATGTAAATGTAAATGTAATACATACATGGAGAATGTCATGGAGTGGTAGTAGCCTATGAAGGATTTTTTATTTTTTTTTGGGAGGAAATATACAATGTACTATATGAGTATATTCAGCTCATGTGTACAAACAGGCAGGAGATACAGTTCCTAAAATCATAACATTATAGCAAATCATAATGTTATTTTTGTAGAGAGTGAACTTATGATACTTTGGATGGTTCATAAGATGATTTCAGGGAGTTCCAGCCCGGTTGGTAAAGGAAATATTGGCTTGTGTCACTTTAGATGAGGGCTGAGATATGTGGGAAGAAAGACAGGGCCGATCAGGCGGACTCTGCTTTAAGCTGTCCCGGTGGATGTGCGGCTCTTCTCACTGCCACAAGAGAGTAACCACTCAGTCTGTCTGAGTTTTGTCATTTCTTTCAGTCTCCACTGCGCTGCCCCTGGGAGAGTTGCTCGGAGCGTCACTATGTCTGAAAGGAGAGAGACATGTAAATGTTTCCAAGCTCCGTTGAGGCCCCCATCTTCCTCTTCAGACCACCTCACACAGCTATCTTTCAGCTCATAGCTTTATGAAAAAACATGAATGTTGCATGTTAACTGTAATAAATGCTGTGCTGTGTGGCTTTCATGACTCTAGTCACACAGACAAACATTTTGAATGTAAAAGATGTAGGCAGTGAGATGAAAATAAAATGAGGTATAAATAAGGTCTATACAATGTAGGTATTGTTCACTGCAAAATTTAAATCATCCCATTATTTATTAACCATCATATTGTTCCAAACCTGCATGACATTTATTTTTCTTCTTCTGTGGAACACATATGATATTTTAAAGAAAATGGTCTGTGTTCATTAAATGTAGTCAGTTTGGCATTGTATGGACAAAAATAAATAAGCAAAAAAGCAAAAAGATTTGAAACAACAATACGAGTAAGCAAATAATTACAGATCTTTTTTATTTTTGGAGTGAACTAACCTTTTAATATAGCTCTCCGAGCAGCACACAGTACTATCCTGCATTATTCAGAGTCTTTCCCACTCTGGTTTCTATGACTCAGCTTTTTTGTTAGGCCATTAGGCACATAGTTTCTCATTGCCTTTGCTCTGTGCTCTGGTTATTCATAGTTCCTTTGATAAATTGAGATGTGAAACTGTGAGGCGAACGAGCCAGAGCGAGTGACACTCTTGCCACAATGCTTTTTGCTGTCTCTGCTCCAGCATGAATGAACAGCATGACTTCCTCTGTCACAATGTGTCTAAATGCTCTAAAAGAGATTGGGCTTTCTGTTGCTGAGGAGTCATTTCCAGTGGCACACACAAGGGCACTGGGTGCATCAGAACACTATTACTTAAGAAAGTGTGACCACAATCCTCAACTACTGCTACCTCATGATATTATTTGTCTCCCCCCACTCCCAGAAGGTGGTAGTGGCTAGAAAGACATGTAATGCCAAGTTTTACAGCAAGACATGTGCCAGTAATGCCTCTGCCTTTGCCAAATAAATCTTCTGTTGTGGAGTTTGAATTTATTGGTTTTAGGACAGATTCTAAACTAACAAATTTGAGTAAGGTGTTCTTAGATCTGAGCTTTACTGGCCCTCGAGAATATTTTTACAGGCTCCAGTAGGGCTTTTTTAATTTTTCAATTTTACATTTGTATACATATATATTTATCTTTGTACACAGACCTTAACACACATAAGCAGAATTTATAACTACAATTTAAGTAACTGTGGTTTGAAAATGTTGCGTCTGTAAGGTATATACATTTACTAAGACTGCTTTTATTTTATGCAAAATTCAATAAAACATTACTCTTTTGAAAATGTTTTAGAAATTAAGCTGATGTTTACATCTACAAAGCATAAAGATGCATGTACAAGAAAATATTGTAACAGTTTCATTGACAGCTTCATCAGCTTTCCAAAAACCCTCTCACACTGGCCTTGGGCCAGCAGTCATTTTTTTATTGTTTAGCCTTTAAGTTATTTATTTATTAGTTTATCTTAAACATTCACAATGTTCCAATGGTGCTTTTTAAGTGTTAAATACAGTGCTACCACCAAGCGGCAATGTTGAAACTCAGAGTGGATTTATAGCTTGTTTAGATGCAAATAGTTACAAAAAGAATAATTTGAGACAGAGTGAAGTAAATAAAGGGAAAATGAGAGAATGTAAGAGGAGGGTGGGATGTGTAAGAGAGTATTATCCCTCAGGTTGTTGACTTATAGATAAGGGCTCTTGGCTGATTGGAATTTACTCTTACATACAATGCAGGCAGTACTTGCAGCCTCTTAATATGCAGGATGATGTTCTGAGTCGCAATCTGAAATAGAGCAAATAATGAAAATTGAGAGTGAGCGAGAAATATGTGGCATGCTTTGAATAAATGTCCCACTCATGGACGAAAGGAAATTGTTACAGCGGTAGGAAAGCTCTCTTCTCATTTGACTCTATAAAGGGAAACTGGATAAAACGAATTTGCATGACATTCTGGAATAATGTGCCTTATCTAGTCAAGATGGCAGACGCAATATATAACTTTCTTAAATATGCATGGATGTGAGTGCTTCCTTATTACTTCCACGGACCATTTACTAGTGTACCTCTGAGAATTGGCCTCAAATCTACTTTGTGGGAATAGGCACATAATCAAGGTGTGGAAGTCAGTTCCCCACATCGTAGTTGTAGGCAGCAAATGCTGTGTGCTATATTATGCACAGTGGCATGTACATTAAATAAAACAACTAAAACATGTATTGTTTTAGTTGTTTTCAAGCATTTGTTAGCTGTGTTCTGACTAGGATAGCTTGTAGGGTTCATATAATGTTCACACCAATAGCGATAAATATAAAGGCAACTATAAAGATAACTATGTTTGTGACCACATCTGCAGACGATATTGTTCGGTTTATTCTTAGTGTGTGCTTGTTACAGCAAGCGAGATTCTGATTGGCTGTCACTGTTTTCATTATTTAACAACTGGATAATCGTTCCCGAAAGTGATTCCAATGATACAGTTTCTTTGTGCAGTTATCGTTATAGCTGTGGTATGAACTATTTTTAAAACTGTATATTTTTCATTACCTTTAAAGTTATTGTTCTTGGTGTGAAAGGGCCTTAGGGGGGCATTTACACGTAATTACACGTGTTTTTCGTTTTAAAATGCCCAGGATATTGAAAAAATTATAATAATCTCACAATATTTAGATAAAAGTTTAACTGCTTTTAATGTTTTGTGAATTATTTTTAATGTTAAGATAAAAAAATATATTTAATGATAATCTTCAATCTTAATATATGGTACTCAGAAATTGCAATGTAAAAAGCTTTGGTTAAATTATAAAGATGTTGCTTCCTTTGCAAAATTAAGTCTAGTAGATAATCTTTATTTTCTTGATTAAACAAGCTTTTATGTCTTGTGTGAAAATGCAATACCCAGTGTTACATTATTTGCACTGTTGAATTACCCTTGGCAGATGTTTTCTTAACAAATTGAATTGCTGTCAAGTACATATAGTATGTTACTGCGACAATTACTTCAGCGGAAAGTTTTAAGAGGGCAAATCGATTCTAATTGTCCCTGACACAGCGAGCACACCAACATTTGTATTCAGAAAGCGATTTTAATACTTCCTAATACTAATAGGTAATATTTCTGGGGGTGAAATAGGCAATGTGGTGCAGATGGCTGCCAGGTTACATCTTAATTCACTTTTTTTACTCCCACTATAACTAGTCTGTCCTCTTCAAATTACACTGCCCAACGGCTCACTTGAAAATCCAGAGTAGCACTGAATAATGACCACCCTCTCTCACAGCCTCTCCAGACAGGAAAGGCTCATACGATTTTGAAATCTGACTGCTCTTAAGAGCCCCATTTTCTAATGTAGGACGCCCCCTGAATTGACTAGTACTCTCTGCTTTGGGAGTTTAGAGGGCGATTAAATCCAGAGTACTTGTCACTGTGTCTTTTCACTTCAGAATCAATATGGAGTACTTGGTTTTGAGGTTAACACAAAGCAAGTAAATAGTGATTTGCATGTGCATACTTATGCAGGTCTAATTTTAAACACTTGTTTGTTCACTGAAAGAGATAATGTCTCTATTTCATTTCTTTGGAATGCAGCTGGAACATAGTGCAAATGTGTTTCTGTCATTAGCATTTCTTTTGGGCTGGAAAAACAACACATTTGCTGTTAGCAATTTCCAATGACAAAACTATTATTGGAGGCATATTTTGTTGTCCTTAGCTAGTAAATTGTGGTCAGGCATCAAGATCTCATTAGCAATCATATTTATTTGAGCATGGTTCTAGAATACAAACAATCTCGCAAGGCTGCATTAAATAGATCAAAAGTGATAGACAATGGTGCAAAATATTTCTATTTTAAATAAATGCTTCCACTACAATATTAAGCATTGATACTAAGAAAAATTCTTGAGCACCAATTTGTGAAAACTTAGGTGGCACTGAAGACCTGACAGGTGCTGGAAATTCAGCTTTGCCATCAGACATTTTTTTTCTGGTTTCCTAGAGATCCATTGTCATATTTTGACATGTTCAGGGTCACACAATCCTTTAGAAAGTATTCTAATATGTGATTAAGAATTTTATTTTTTATTATCAATGCTGAAAACAGTTGTTCTGCTTAATATTTTTTTGTAAATGGAAAGTAAAACGAATAAAAATATTATAAAATGTCTTGTAAAAATTTTTTTTGTTTACTTTGGATCAATTTTATACATCTTTCTTGAAGTAATTTGAGTAATCTTTAACATTTATTTTACTGATTTAATTTTATTTCAACCTCTATCCATCTAGCCATCCATCCATCCATAACTAGTTATAAATCTACATAAAGTTATACAATTCGGCTCCAAAGTATCAATTTCGTAGTAAACCGTACCTATAAATGTTAGGAGATACCAGACTCAAAAGAGATGGGTGAATACAAAAACAGCGCTTTATTAAACGGTGTCCAAAACAGGTGAGTATAGACCACAAATGATGAGTATTGCAAATATAATGCTTCAGTTCTTGCAGGCTACGATAGAGCATGTAACTTCAATTGGTAAGTCAATCCATACACACACACCATTTGGTTGCTGCTAGATTGACTGAATAACAAACAACACCTTCATCTTACAGGGATAGCAAGAACAATGGACAACAAACAAAATAACAAAGAAACGTAACAAGTCAGCTGGAGGCAAATTTCTAAGCAGAGTACACATGTGAACATCCATAGTCACTCACAGATCAGACAATGTGTGTGACTGTTGTGGTGATGAGTTTACTAATCAAGTGCAGATGATAGCGGAGTATGTGCAGGAGGAATAATGAGAATTGTAGTTTTGAGAGTGAGTGAGGGAGGACCGGTGCACTTTATAAAATATAAATATAATATAAAGTTTTTGTTAGGATTTGACCTTTTCTAAAGCTATGCAGATGTATTTTATAATTTAAGTACTGTCAGTCTGTTCATGTCGTAACCTTTTTAAACCATATGCACCAATAGCTATGAATATTAATGAGATCAGGCTAGATTATGTGACCCCTCAGATCAGTGGGCCAGGGGCACTATTCTGTCTGTGTTTAACTAATATACATGTTTCTTATCTCTCATTGCATATATTATCAGTCAAACAAACACAGAGAGATCTTTAACATCTGGCATCATCACCAGGCTTGATACCACGATCCCTGTGATACATGACTGTGAAACAACACTCTTTGAAACGCTCATTAATTTTAGCTTTTGGCACGTGCCAAATGATCTAAATGGCACCAGAATAATTAAGGATCTGACCAAGCTTTTTTCTTCCCTTAGAGCAGTCCACTGAGCAGTGGCAGTAACAGTGTGGCAGGCTATTTAAACTGCAGCACAAACAGAACACACCATAACAACATCAGTCATTTAGAAATGGAGGAAAGCTGTTTTAGATATGTTTTTTCTCATATCTACAACAGTAAAATGGATATTAAAATAATGCCCTACTCAACCATGTTCAGTTGAACTGTCAGCTTGTCTGTATCAAAGTGGCCTTTCAACTCACATATACTGTTTCCAAAGCCCATATTTAACTGATGATAGCTTGTATGTGTGCGCTGAGAAAGTAAGAAATGTTTCCACTAACGCATGCTCTGACCTATGCGCCAACTGACTGACCTATCCACCAGTGTTCTGCTTCTGAACATCATAAATCAGCATGAGTGCCATCTCCTGTTTTCTCACTCGGCTAGGAGCCACTGCGTGTGCTGCTCGCTGGTCCGTCAATGTGATCCGTGCCGCTGCCACCGATGAATCACATTAGGAGGATAATGAACCATTTAATGACCTGTGTTGATTTATCAGATGCTCTGGAGAGGGCAATTTAAAAATATAACGCCATAAGTCACAGTGTCGTCGGCCGACACATCTCGCCATGCCTTTCATGGTCTCCACGGCCTCCCATTGTCCGAGTGTTAATCATCGTGTGTTTAGGGGATGCGGAGCAGCGGCCCACTTTTCATGCAGGGAAGTGGTCGCTTTTACACCCCCTGCTCAGGCTCTGCTCTCCTTTCGGTGGTGACATATTGAGCCCTGGCAGGGTAAAGCAGGGATATTTCTAGCTTCTGCTCAGAGCACTCCTCAATGGACTGCTCATCATTAGGATGAGAGATCTGACACAGTATGCGGCTGCACTGGGAGATTTCATATGCTCCTCAGGGCTAAGCTTACTAAATTGCCTCTGCCTGTTGTGCTTGTGGAATAAATACAGCTCTGTGAGACATATTTTTCAAATCCTAAAAGGCTGTTCTGCAAGTAACATTTTGTTGAGACCAAAATAAGAGCATGTTGCATTTACATATATATTCATGTTTTCTCCAGACGATTCCTTACAGCGAGTTTTGTATTATTTTAGAATACTGAGACCTCCAATAGAGCAGAATCATTGCAGTTATTTTACCACACGAGGTGATGGGTTTCTAAATAGAGTTCACTTATCTCGAGTCATGGTTAACTCACCAATCCTATTATGTCCACATTTAGGAATGGAACCACCAAACTCCCTATTTGTCTTAGTATTTTCGATTCTTTAATGTCGCCAAAATCTAATATCTCGAACACAAAAAAAGGGACAAAATCTACTTGGTCGCATCTTTCTCTTTATAATGCACCAAATATTTTCTATGGGTGAAAGATCTGGACTTCAGGCTGGCCATTCAGTACCCGGATCCTTCTATGCAGTCATGATGTGGTCTGGCATTGTCATATTGGAAAATGCAAGGTCATCCCTGAAAGAGACCTTAACAATTGGGTGCTGGTGTGCGATGCGGAGAGACTGACGAGGAGAACAGGATCCAACTCAAGATTACTTTAAAAATAATGAGCAAAAACAAAAGACTTTAAATAACAAAACAAGCACACATATGCAATAAACTAAACTTAAATAAATCACTGGAACCATAAACGACCAGGAACACGGCGACATCCACACACTCGAACATAGAAATTACAACTTCAACAACCGACAAACACAAGGGAAATACAAGAGGGATTTATACACAAGGGAATCACAAACACCTGGGAGATTAGGTGATTACATGACAGGTGCAGGGAGTGAAACAATGACAAGACTGACAGGAAGTGACAAAGAAGACCCATACAGACAGGAACAAGGGTTACAGAGACAATGTCTGTATGGGAGCGTACCTTTCAGCATTGGTGGTGCCACACTCGTGCAACCCCATAACATCAGAGATGCAGGCTTCTGAACTGAGCAGTGATGACAACTTGGGTTATCCTTACCATCGTTAGTTCGGATGACATGGCATCCCAGTTTTTCAAAAAGAACTTCAAATTTTGATTCGTCTGACTACAGAGCAGTTTTCCACTTTGCCACATTCCATTTTAAATGAGCCTTGGCCCAGAGAAAACACCTGCACTTCTGGATCAATGGATAAAGGAGATCTGCACAATAGATATGGCTTCTTTTTTGACCTATAGAGTTTTAGCCGGCGAATGGCCAGCGAATGGCCAGGGTTGGGGAGTAACGAAATACATGTAACGACGTTATGTATTTAAAATACAAAATATGAGTAACTGTATTGTGCTACAGTTACATTTTAAATTGATGGTAATCAGATTACAGTTACATTCAAAAAGTATTTTAGTGAATTAATTTTAGTGTCATTTATTTATTAATATTAACGTAAGCTGTCTGATGATTCTCCGACTCTGTCTCTTTAAAAATAAAAAACGCGGCCTGTTCCGTTTCAGAGTGTAGATCTGCAATCGCATAAAACATGGACGGGAAAACAGCGCGTAAGGCATTTCTTTCGTGGAAATTCAAAGACAGTTTTACTTATAAACAAGAAAAAGGACGTAACATCACAGTGCGATGCAAGCTATGTCTACCTGCAACAAAACTTCTATCGGCTTCAAATGATTCAACATCTAATCTGAAAAAGCATCTTGAGGTAAGTTGTTCTTGGTCTTTGAAAATTATTTTATTTATTCCTTATTTTCCCATTTACTCATACGTTGAGCTTTGTATGGTTATCATTAGCCTACGTTTAATATTTATAAGAATTTGGTCTAATAAAACATAGAATTGACATCCAATTAATCATGCATTAAATAATGTTTTATAAAGCCAATGGCTTTGTGTACTTAATAGACAAACTTTAAACCTTAATAATTCATTACAAATGTTCAGGAAATGGCGCCTTTGTGCGAGTTCATTATCCGAATTGTGAACAAATTGTTTTTTTTTCCATCTTTTTAAATGAATCAATTTGTTTTGTTTACAAAAATATTGTCAATTAATTATTCACAAATTTGATAGATCTGGGGTGTGTTTCCCAAAAGCATCGCTAGATAACTATAGTCATAAATTCCATTGAACTTCATTGCGTCCATATTTGATTTGCGAAACTCATCCTGACTAAGTTTGACTGTTGACTCTCTCGATTCTGTTGTGGTGGTAGTCTTTCCATAGAGAGGATAATAAGGGAAAGAATCACTCAAAGTTTTCTCCATTCATTACCTGAATCTATTGTGTTACTTGGAGAATTGTGCTAATTGTTTTTTTCTTGCTTTCATTTATTGTTAAGACCACACTTACTGACTGATAATTGCTGCAATAGAAACATATTTATACTAGGGATAGTTAAAATGACACAAAATGACTTTTCATATTTTTCTCCCAAACCTATTACTTTCTTGTGAAACACAAAAAGAGAATAATGGTGGTGGAGGGATGCAAAAAACTGTTGCGACACTGAAGGTGAGTCAGCTATGAATATATAAGCCAGAGATGCCCAAACTAGGGCCCAAGGCAGTGGCACACAGACAAGAGTTTCACTTTTTTCAAGTTGGAAAGTAAACATTTAAGTGAATCTAATGCTTTAATTTCTTTGTAGTGTTTTTGTCTACCACAAATTCAAGCTCCTGTTTATCAAAATGTAAAAAATGGTATGAATGATAAGCACTTTGAGTATGTTCTTGTTGCATTAAAATGACACTTTTTGGTTTTATTGCAGCTAATTAATATTTAATTTATTTTGATACATTTTGGTACATTTAAACACTTTGCACAAAGATTACCCTCATTGTTTTAGAAGTGCTGTGGAAAACTGATGTTAAAAATAAAATGTAGCAGAAAACCAAATCCTATGATGGGTAGAGTTAATTTTTATTTACAGGTTGTAAACTTAATACAGGACATCAAGTTAATATGGTCTTTTGTGTTAAGTATTTCACAGTATTTAGATTATGTTACTAAACTTGAGTAATGTAACGAAATACGTTACAGATTACTTTTTAAAGCATGTATTTTGTAATCTGTAGTGAAATACATTTTAAAAGTAACCTATCCAACCCTGCGAATGTCACAGTGGATTGTGTTCACCGAAAATGTTTCCTGGAAGTATTCCTGAACCCATGTTGTGACTTCCACTACAATATAATTTCTGTATGTGATGCAGTGCCGTCTAAGGGTCTGAAGATCATGGGCTAACGTAATCGTTGGTTATGCCAACGATTTTTTACACAAAACCCTCTGGTTATATGAGCGTGCGGATTATCTGCGTCTGCAGGTTATTTGTGGGAAAATATAGAAGACCTAAGACAGCTAAGCAACACATTTTTTTTCTTCCATTTTTATCTTGAGATGTGGTTTGTCTTCTAAGTAACAAGTGTTATGTAAGTCTAAGAGTGTGTGTATATATGTGTATATGTGTATATATGTGTATATGTATATATATATGTAACAATGTTTAACGTTCAGGGAGGAAGGAGGCGGGAACCGGCAGACATTTAAACACACTTTAATAATAAAATCAAACATAAATCCAAAACGAAAGTAATGGCGGCAGCCCCTCGCGGTCGACTGCCGCCCACACAAAACACAACATAAAGTCCCAGGCCTGGTCCTCTCTCGTCTTCACTGTCGTCGCTCCTCCTTTTAAGCCTCCGCTCCTCCGTGAGATGAGAGACCGATGGCTCGCAGGTGTCGCTCATTATCCATCACGCCACCGGCTCTCGTGACGCTCTCACGGTCCCTCGACCCCGCCCTGCTCGCCACATACCCCCAACGCCCTTCGCAGGCCGGGGGGTACTCCCGAGACTGCGCTCTACTCCCCCCCCCCCCCCTCCCTCCTCCGGGGGGGGCCCGATCACGGCGGCCGTGGTACCTGGGGGTAAGGACAGACGAGGCGAGGGAAAAGGAAACGGAGACAAGAGGAGCGACAGCGACGAGAGAGGGGAGAGAGGAAAAAGAAAGAAAAGAAAAAAAATCTTGGTCCGGTTCCCAGACACGCTGACTCTCGGTCCTCGACTGACCGAGAGACTTCCTCGCGGCGCCATGCGGTGGCACCGGACGCTGATCGCTGGACGGCTTGGCGCTCCTCCGCCTCCTGGCGGCCGGCGACGACTCCTCTCGAGGGCAGCCGGCAGCGAGTCCCCCGTTTCCTGCTCCTCCCCAGCATGGCGGACGGCAGCAGGCTTTCGGCGCGCTGGCAAACGGGGCGACTCCTCCGCTCCCTCGCAGACGGCAGCCTCCCACCTCGTCCCAGGAGCGCGGTCTCTAGCTCGCCGTCCCAGTCGATCCTCTCTCGCTCCAGCACCACCGCCTCGGGCAGACGCTCGCGGTTTTCACCCTCTCGCGCTGCCCGACCTCCGCAGCACCGCGAGTCCTCCCAGCAGCGAGGGCTCTCCGACAGCGTGTCCCTCCAACCTCCCGGGTTTCGGCACCAGTGTAACAATGTTTAACGTTCAGGGAGGAAGGAGGCGGGAACCGGCAGACATTTAAACACACTTTAATAATAAAATCAAACATAAATCCAAAACGAAAGTAATGGCGGCAGCCCCTCGCGGTCGACTGCCGCCCACACAAAACACAACATAAAGTCCCAGGCCTGGTCCTCTCTCGTCTTCACTGTCGTCGCTCCTCCTTTTAAGCCTCCGCTCCTCCGTGAGACGAGAGACCGATGGCTCGCAGGTGTCGCTCATTATCCATCACGCCACCGGCTCTCGTGACGCTCTCACGGTCCCTCGACCCCGCCCTGCTCGCCACAATATATATATATATATATATATATATATACATACATATAATGTATACATTTGATGCTGGTAGCTTCAGAAAACAAGAGTAGGGACTTTAATTACTCATTAGCTTTCTTATATTTTAGTTAAAGTTTTTACAATTACAGGAATTATTTAGGAATTATACACTTTACAAATTATTTAAATTATTTAATGAATTCTTGGATTATGGTCACCACACAAAGCCATTCAACTTATTTACAAGATACAAACATTCAAAATAATCATCCATTTCAGTGTCACAGCTTGGTCAAGAGTTCCATCAAAATGAACTGGGCGTACAGGGTGTAATCCACAGGGTGTTACACATACAAACAGAAGCATTCAAACTGAAGATTACACTCTTATACATTTGTCCCCATGTTCTAGAGTTCAGTTTCAGTGTCCACCCCTAAAATTTTGAGTTCAAATGAGGCGACCTGGCTTACTGCAGGTTCTCCATAATGCAAAAATTTTGAGCTCAGCACTCAGAGAATCAAATATAATGTGTTTTGTTCTCCATGAGAGATACTTTTATGATATAGGGCGTGTCTATTATGCGGAAAATGAGGTGATTTTTCAAATTTTTCCTTTTTGCCAATGCCCCGCTGAGAATTCCATCTTCTGCAGGAGGACAGACCATCATTCTGGAAAATAGTGTCACGAAGGCCAAACTGTAAAAGGATGTGGCTTACTGGTAGAGGACGAAAAAAATATAATGTAATAAGATAATGTGGCCTAACGTTTGTGCCCACTCTGAAGTTCTTGCCAGCTATGGAAATTAAGTATATATTTAGGCATCGTGTGCAATATACTATTTTTACATATATATATATATATATATATATATATATATATATATATATATATATATATATATATATATATGACTATTTTATATGATAGTCACTCATATAAAACAGCTAAGTTCTTTTTCTTCTAATGATTTTTGATAAGTGGCTTACCGTATAATCAAGTAAATGATTGATATTTTTGAATGACTTATTCAAATTTATGTACACTTCAGTCTATCGACAATGAAACCATTGATTAGTTAATCCTTTACTTTGCTTTTCTGTATTTGTCCAAAGAATAATAATGCATATTGTCTTTACTTCTCACCAGATAGAACATGTTATAAGAATGTTTTGAGAAGTTTTTCTGTTGATAGTTGGAGCCTGGGCTAATATCAAACTTAGAGAAGCTGTGTATCTCTATGTGTGCATTAGTATGTTCTGTTACAGATCAGTATTGCTGGGAGGATCGACTGGCACCATAAGGAAAGGAAATACTTATTTTTTCTTGACAATCTGACACCTGGAAACACAGGTTTCCAACCTGGAAAAAAAGAAGCCTTGTTGTCAACCATATGATAGAGACATATATGCTTCTGAGTGCCTGCTCTTGTGTTGAAAATTACTAGATTTTGAACAACTTTCTATTTTAGCCTTCAGTAATGACATAGTTTGTAGCTTGTTAGAGCATAATTGCTGTGACAATGTGATTGTAAGGGGGGTGGCCTACAAACTCCTTGTAAGACTTGATGCTGGCTTCTACTGATGGAACGCAAACTATCTTCACTAAATGGTCTGTACTTTTTATTCCTGGTTTTTCTACAACATATCTGGTCCTTGGGTATGATATTGTTTTTTTTTTCTTAAATTCAATGAACAAGACATTAATGTTGAATGAATTATATATTTCCAATTGTTTTGTCATTTTGCCAAACATGCAAATAAAACAACAACAGAAATATTTTATGGGGAACATTAGTTGATCGGTTAAATGAATGATTCATTATGTCTAGTCATTATGGCCTATTCAGATGGCCACTATGGTATAGTAATCACTATGGTATAATCATTATTAAACAAAACAAATGGCATAAAAAAAGAAACATTTTTTGTTACTTGAAAGACAATAAATATAAAAAAAATAAACATTTCAGTTATTTGGTAAGGTAACATAATTTTTGTTTAAACTAATAATCAAACAATAAATATACTGTATATATAGTAAATGCATATATGGGCCATTCTACAGAATTGGTGACATTTGGTGTCCCCCATCCAAAAAACACATTTGACAAGCATTTAAATATTCAAATCTTAGATGTTTACTAAGATCCTTAAATTATTTATTGAAACGCACAATACTATTTTAAATATTTAAAAGCTTTATTTTTTATAATATCATCATGTATTGGGTACTTTCAATTAGGAGGTGGCTGTACCAAACCCTTACATGTAAATTTCAACTTGTGAAAATTATATTTAAATATTTTTTGCAATTTTTTTCTTTCTTGTTTTTAAACGCATCTTTTTGTTTTGTTTTAAAAAATGAAGTTGAAATTTTTTTAGATTTTTTATTTTATTTTTAAATCATGAATCTTTATGTAAAAAAACAAGCCCCATATTTTCATGTCACTACCAAAACACTGAATATTTTAGTCCATTGGGTGAGACTGATTTTAACCACAGCCCTACATTTTTGATCAGGAAATATTCCTATGTCCCTCTCTCTCACATGCTATATGGTGAGTAGATTGATCCCATCATTTTGAGGTAAATGTGTTCTAAAGTCTGAAAATCTGTGTGTAACTTTAAGGAATGTCACTACCAAACACATTTTTTCTGCTATTAAGAAAACTTTTTGGGATGTTATTCCATAAAATGTAGTTTTTATATGTGTATCACTGTTCTGACCAGTGATTGCTAACCATGTGCTGATTTGCATCTTCGAGCTAGGCTCAAAATTATCTAAAATTGTCACTAATTGTTTTGGTAGTGACAAAAGGGAACCCATAATGCTTTATTAATCCGTAATAAACAAAAGATTTGTGCACTGTAAAAAATCCAACTTATGTTTTGTATGACAAATTCAGTTTTTAAAGTTTAATCAACTATTTATCAGGAATAAAAGTTGAGATAACTCAAACAAAGTTTGTACAACTATTGGCCCTAAGTTGAGAAAACTCAAAAATATTCTGCAGCTGGTTGCCTTTTAACTTTTTAAGTTTTCTCAACCTTTTTTTTACAGTTATGCAAATCTACTGTAGTATGTTTTAGTAGTGTTTTAGTATGCAAGTTAAAATTATGTAATGTGATAAGGTTACAATTAAGGGTGCAGTCAATGATATGTAACAGTCTGACTCTCATACCAGCGGACAAGGGTTTGAGTCCTACTTGGAGCAGGAGGGGTTATAGACAGGATGATAGCGTTGGATTGTTAGGTTGTTGTCAATAATGTTAATTTCTATGATGTTAATGCCTAGAAAGACTACAAGAGAGAGACAGAGAGTGTCTCTATGTGGTTCTGGATAATAATCTGAATGAATATGTTATACACTCACCTAAAGGATTATTGGGAACACCTGTTCAATTTCTCATTAATTTTCTAATCAATCTAATAAACATGGCAGTTGCTTCAATGCATTTAGGGGTCAAGACAATCTCCTGAACTCCAAAGAAAAGAAAAGAAAGAAAGAAAGGTGATTTAAGCAATTTTGAGCGTGGCATGGTTGTTGGTTCCAGACGGGCCGGTCTGAGTATTTCACAATCTGCTCAGTTACTGGTATTTTCACGCACAATCATTTCTAGGGTTTACAAAGAATGCTGTGAAAAGGGAAAAACATCCAGTATACGGCAGTCCTGTGGGCGAAAATGCCTTGTTGATGCTAGAGGTAAGAGGAGAATGGGCCGACTGATTCAAGCTGATAGAAGAGCAACTTTGATTGAAATAACCACTCGTTACAACTGAGGTTTGCAGCAAAGCATTTGTGAAGCCACAACACACACAACCTTTAGGCGGATGGGCTACAGCAGCAGAAGACCCCACCGGGTACCACTCATCTCCACTACAAATAGGAAAAAGAGGCTACAATTTTGCATGAGTTCATCAAAATTGGACAGTTGAAGACTGGAAAAATGTTGCCTGGTCTGATGAGTCTCGATTTCTGTTGAGACATTCAGATGGTAGAGTCAGAATTTAGTGTAAACAGAATGAGAACATGGATCCATCATGCCTTGTTACCACTGTGCAGGCTGGTAATGCTGGTGTAATGGTGTGGGGGATGTTTTCTTGGCACACTTTAGGCCCTTTAGTGCCAATTGGGCATCGTTTAAATGCCACAACCTGCCTGAGCATTGTTTTTGACCATGTCCATCCCTTTATGACCACCATGACCACCATCCTCTGATGCTGCTTCCAGCAGGATAATGCACCATGTCACAAAGCTCAAATCATTTCAAATTGGTTTCTTGAACATGACAATGAGTTCACTGCACTAAAATGGCACCACAGTCACCAGATCTCAACCCAATAGAGCATCTTTGGGATGTGGTGGAACGGGAGCTTTGTGCCCTGGATGTGAGTCCCACAAATCTCCATCAACTGCGTATGAGTATCAGTATGGGCCAAAATTTAAAAAGAATGCTTTCAGCACCTTGTTGAATCAATGCCACGTAGAATTAAGGCAGTTCTGAAGGTGAAAGGGGGTCAAACACAGTATTAGTATGGTGTTCCTAATAATCCTTTAGGTGAGTGTACGTGCTGACTGCATATGTGCAATATAACTAATTATTTGTATTAACATAAAATGTTGAATGTCTGATTCAACTATGGGAAAATAAGTATTGGGGTCACTACCAAAACATTACTGTCACTACCGAAAATGTGCTGTCACTACCAAAACATGGAAAGTTTTGTCAAAAATAAAGTATATTGAATTATCAACTAAAACATTATGATAGTGTTTAGTTTAATGCATATTCAACCTAATGAATCCTTAACTTTGAAATCAATATGATAAACTTTATGCCTTCTACAAAGAAAGATTGTGTTCAAAATACAACAAATCTCATAAATGACACTTAAAATATATTATTAAATTTGTCATTTTTATTGATTTAACCTGTAAATTTTTTTTTTAAATAGAGAAAAAAATATATTTACAAGGTTGATGTAAACAAAATCTTAATAGGTCATTATAAGCCTGCTTAATTTTTGATATATTGTTGTATTTTGGTAGTGACAAATTTGGGGTGTATGAAAATATTCCAGCATTTTCTGAAAATACAATTTGAGAACTAACCGCGCAATTACTAGAAATGTATACCTTGGATATTGTACAATTTGCATACGTGCATTTGTGGGGGAAAAAATAAAAAAATTCAAGATGTTTCCAACTCTGTTTTGTCACCAATTCTGTAGAATGGCCCATATACAAAAGTAAATAAATAAGTGTCCCATGGCCTAATAATAAAAATGACAATATCAATTCAAATAGAAATAATTATTAATAAATGTATTATAATTAAATTATTAATTTAAAATATGAATAACAACTATAATTGTGTTCAATGATACTACAACAACACAGCTTTCATTACCTGCTTGAGTAAGAGTATAATCTGCCACAATATAATTTAATAGCCAGTGTTGGGGAAAGTTACTTTGAAAGGTGATGCATTACAATATTGTGTTACTCCCTTAAAAAAATAACTAATTGTGTTCCTTCATTACTTTTTTCAACACTGCTGGGCTTGTTTTTTTAAATTTTATTTTTTTTACTAACAAACTTTTTTTTTTGTGGGGGCAGATGCAATGACCCCTTTACAGCTAAATTAAAATAGGGCGTAGTAGTAGTAATAATAATAAATACAAAATTTACATAAAACATAAATCTAAAATAATTTCTGTTTATGGTTTAACTGAATCATTGAAGTTCAGCCGCAAGTGCATTGGTCGGTAAAGTAATATTAAATGCATACAAATGTTTGTTTTATTTAACATATTTAATTATTGGAAGTTTTCGTAATTGTCACGTTTATGTTAGTTTCACTGTACTCTGGACTTTTAGTTTACCTTGTCCTTGTCACATGCTCCCCGTTCCTTTTCTCCCCGTCACTCATCAGTTCCCTTCGTCACTCATTAGTCACAGGTGTTTTGTGTTCCAGTTGTAATCACTGTCAGTATTTAAGTTATCCATGTTCACTCCCCGGTTGTCGTTTGTTAAAGTTAGTATTGTGTTGGTTGCTATACCTGTTCCACGTGTAGATGCCTCCGTTTTGCACTCTCATGTGCTGTTTTGTTTTCAGTTAAAATTAAAGTGTTTTCTGTTCTTGAACTCCGTGTCTCCGCGCTTCCGTCTGCATCGCACGCCAGCTCAAGCACACACTTACTCATAACAGTAATACTGTATTTTAATTTTTAATTTCACTGATTATATTCATTTTGAGAGACACTGTATATTGTTTTTGCATGTGAGAGTCTAGAGTTTAGTCTAGAACAACAATAATCATCATGTTCACATAAATGACTCTTGATTTCTCTCAACATGGGGACAGGAGAGCAGTCAAGCAATGGGAAAAAAGTAAATTTGTTACTTATTTGAAAAAGATACTCAGATATATTTTTGTAAATTCAAAAGTAATGTTTTATTTTACTAGTTACTTGAAAAAAGTAATCTGATTACATACGTTGTAATGCATTACCGATAACAGTAGCTATATTTGTTGAAAAATCAGGAACGCTGCTTTCCAATCAAACCAATTTTTCAATAAGCAAAAGCCAACAGCTAGTATCTTTGTCTTCACATCCCTCACAATCTTCAAGGACAAAAAATGCAGCTCACTCTACCTGGATCAATGTCCTGAAACATCACCTGAAAATCGATGAGCTTTCTCAGAGTGATTCTGTCCCTGTTAATATGCCCCAGGCCATTGACCTGAGAGGTGACAGAAACAGCATACTCCAGAGATGTCTGCTTCACTGACACTAGAAAATTCCACCTTCACAAATTGCTTCTCTCGTGAACTTTTAGATTCTCACACTTCTTACAACATCCCAGTTTTGAAGAGCATTTATTTTCAGGAGACCTCTTCCATGAGAACACAGCCAAGTATGAAATTGGTAGCATAAATTGTTTAATAGCACACATTGTATACCATGCTTGAAGTGAACATTCAACATTCAGGGCTATATGATGTTCTCTATATTTACGAATGAATGCAAAGATGCAGATAGTCATTAAAATGTCATTAGAGGATGTAGGCTGGAGTTCAGAAGGTGATCTTCTAAATCCCACAACTACTGTCTCCTGGGGGTGGTGAATGACTGAACATTATAGACATGAGGACAGCAAAGGGCTGTAATCACATCTGTGTTGGGGTGTGGAGGTGGGAAAAGTATAGGAGGAGGCAGGCTCCTCTGACATGAGGTATCAGCAACCTCCTCTTTAAGAGTCATTGCAGCTATGCACTATGCTATGCTGCACTATGCTAAGAAGCCTGTTCAAAAAGTGTAAAGACTTTAAACACGTTGCTAAATGTAAAATGAATCATGAAAAATAAACCAATGAATGTTTATTCAGAACTCTATATATCAATGATTCTTGAGCAAAGGGACAAAACATGTTTTAGAAGTTCCCGTCATGAACCAGAAACCTATTAGAGCATGCCAAATGTAAAAGCGCTCTGTGTGAAACATCTGTTGCTGTTATCTGTTTTTTTCTTCTTCTGTATATACCAAGCTAGTATAAAAAGTTTATTTCTATCCTGCTCTCCACACCTTGGTGTCACCAAACAAGTGACTGTGTTCCATAAACTCCCCCCCTGCTATTCTCGGCCACCACTCAATCATTGCATCATGTCTGAGAGGAGCTGGGTGCATATCCCATTTCTGCTCCACCACTTCTGGGTGGAGTCTCCATTCCCCAGGCCTCAGAGACAGTGAGAGTGAGAGTAGCTTTCCCTGGGATCAAAGAGGATCTAGTGCGTGAGTTTGCAAAGTGAATGTAAGCGCAGAACCCCTTGATGATTTATATAGCTGATCACCGATGTGTTGTCTGACTGGACAAGCACATGATGGCCTAATCTCATCTGTTGGCTTCCTATTGAGATGATACAGTTTTGCCTGCTGAATTTTCCATTTAATTAGCTCCTGAAGAACGTGATCAGCTGCTCATAATACTGAATGGACCTTATATTCTTAGATTTCATATGACGTCACACAGTGGTGTGGCCACCATTTGTAGGACAGAATTGCAGCACCCTGTCAATTTGCTATGGCCTGTTAATGCAGCGAATTACAAAGAAATTGATTAACGGTTTACAATAGCCACGAAAACCCTGAATGCCATCAGGAATGGACTGTTACTATTAAGAGGGTTCACTGGACTCAACTTTATGTAAGCTATATCCATTGTTAAAGTTATTAATTATAAGTAGGTAATTAGTGTCTCATTCTACCACTGCAGGACAGAAAAGTGATAATCCTCTGAACCCCAATTATTTGTCAAGTCTGAGTGCCTAACTGTCACCTGAGCAGCAGGAAGAACTGCAAGAAGAAATTTAAGCAAACACAAGCTGTCAAGAGGAAGAGATGTTGTACCTGTGATGTGTCAATGTCGCGCTGTGATAACTATACTGACATGGATTGTAGTGACAGTTTTCCTGGGGAGATCGGCCAGTGTGGGAGCACAGCTTGAGTGAAGAAGTCTCTATCCATACTGAGAGCACTGTTGCATGCTCCAATGAAGCCTGCCGAGAAACTGTGAAGAAAGTGACAGAAGAGTGTACCAGACTGAGGTCAGAGGCCCATTGGCCAGCCCATTTTTTTGAGTTTTGTGTGAAATGTTTTTTGAGTTTTCTTTTTGTTCCAATGCACATCAAGGGAATAAACATGTATAGCAAAACATGTTTTAATGTTTTAAAACATGTTTAGCCTGGTTTTCTGTGAGCAATACTTGATTTTCTGGTAAAGATTCAGGGGTGCCAACAATTTTGGCCATGCCTGTAACTAGACTTCACATTCTATGCCAAGATGATAGATATCTTCTCTTTCTTGTCATGGTTGTTAGAGGGTGTAATGTACTCCTTACATTAGAAGAAGAATAGCATAGCATATATATATATATATATATGCTAAGTATATTAGTCTCTGTTTATTCC
>JAWRVZ010000007.1:9492500-9745396 GCA_037043235.1 Rhodeus uyekii
TCTCAGCACAGAAACAATCCTCACGGGAGTTATTTTTGCATGTGTTTGGGGAGCGTGAGGGTTTGGAGCGATGCCAGTGCTTCTAGAACACACATAATGCTCACATCTCTTGTCATAACATAAAAATGGCTGTTAATTTCTCTCTGCTGCTTCTCAAGGTAATTCAAAGTCATGTCCGTGCCTAAAAAGGCAAACAGGGAGACGTGGCGATAACAATACAAAATGAGATCTCTTATGTAAACAACGTCTCAATGGATACTGAGGCAGTCAAAATAAACAGCAAAAAAACCAACAAACCCCCCCCCCCCCCCCCCCCCAAAAAAAAAAAACCAAAACCGCAAACAAGGTACTGCTTAAGAGTTTGACTTAAGTTTGTGGATGAGACAGGAATTTACCGCTTGAATAATGAGATCAAGGGCTTTGAAAATTTAAAACTTGCCTATTACTTCTGCTATTTTGTTAATTTGAAAAATGCAAAATTTGCAAAATTTAAAATGCAAAAAAAGGCATTTTATATAAAAAAAAAATAAAAAAAAAAAAAATATATATATATATCATGGATTTTTCAAGAAGATCCGCTAAATGATATGAAGTTACTTCTTGCATGTTTTATGTCACTTTCAAAGTGAAATGGCAAAAACAGAAGTGCAAAATACATGAATGTTTTATGACGTTGGCTCTTTTATGTAATATGGCAGTTTTGAAAGGAAAAGTCTGATGAGTGGCACTAAAAGGATAATGCCCTATTGCTTTTGAAAATAATGTACAACCTACAAATACAATAAACCATACAATAAACATAAAAAAATGTTTGAAAAAAGTCATTTGCTGAAGTAACCATGCAGCTTTAGCTTTCTTCTTTAGCTCTTTTGTAGTGTCATGAATCATGTTTCAGGGCACTTGTATGGGACAAGTGCAGTTTTGTACCAGGTGAACTACGAAATTTATTACCCCCAACTCACATTTTCTTTACTAAGATTTGCTAGACCAAGACCCTCAGAAGTGTGATTTACAGTGGGTACGGAAAGTATTCAGACCCCTTAAAGTTTTTACTCTTTGTTATATTGCAGCCATTTGCTAAAATCATTTAAGTTCTTTTTTTCTCACTAATGTACACACAGCATCCCATATTGACAGAAAAACACATAATTGTTGACATTTTTGGAGATTTATTAAAAAAGAAAAACTGAAATATCACATGGCCCTAAGTATTCAGACCCTTTGCTGTGACAATCATATATTTCACTTTGGTGCTGTCCATTTCATCTGATCATTCTTGAGATGGTTCTACACCTTTTTGAGTCCATCTGTGTTTTATTATACTGATTGGACTTGATTAGGAAAGCCACACACCTGTCTATATAAGACCTTACAGCTCACAATGCATGTCAGAGCAAATGAGAATCATGAGGTGAAAGGAACTGCTCTAAGAGCTCAGAGACGAAATTGTGGTGAGGCACATATCTGGCCAAGGTTATAAAATTGTTTTTGCTGCACTTATGGTTCCTAAGAGCACATTGGCTTCCATAATCCTTAAATGGAAGACATTTGGCATAATCAGAACCCTTCTTGGTCGTCTGGCCAAACTGAGCTATTGGGAGAGAAGAGCCTAGATGAGAGAGATAAAGAAGAACCCAGAGATCACTGTGGCTGAGCTCCAGAGATGCAATCGGGAGATGGGAGAAAGTTGTAGAAAGCCATCACTGTAGCCCTCCACCAGTCAGGGTTTTATAGCAGAGTAGGCCAACGGAAGCCTCTGCTCACATGAAAGCGTACATGGAGTTTGATAAGAAACACCTGAAGGACTCCAAGACGGTGAGAAATAAGATTCTCTGGTCTGATAAGACCAAGATGGAACTTTTTGGATTAATTATAAGCGGTTTGTGTGGAGAAAACCAGGCACCTGTTCAATACAGTCCCAACAGTGAAGCATGAAGGTGGCAGTATCATACTGTGGAGGTGTTTTTCAACTGCAGGGACAGACCAACTGGTTGCAATCGAGGGGAAGATGAATGCAGCCAAGTACAGGGATATCCTGGACGAAAACCATCTCTAGAGTGCTCAGGACCTCAGACTGGGCCTAAGGTTTTCCTTCCAGCAAGAAAATTAACCTAATCACACAGCTAAATTAACGAAGGAGTGGCTTTACAACAACTCTGTGACTGTTCTTGAATGGCCCAGTCAGAGCCCTGACTTAAACCCAATTGAGCATCTCTGGAGAGACCTACCTATGTCCACCAACGTTTACCATCCAAAATGACAGAACTGGAAAGGATCTGTAAGAAGGAATGGCAGACGATCCCGAAATCCAGGCTTGAAAAGCTTTTTGCATCTTTCCCAGAAAGACTCATGACTGTATCAGAGCAAAAAGGTGCTTCTACTACATACTGAGTGAAGGATCTGAATACTTAGGACCATGAGATATTTCACTTTTTCTTTTTAATAAATCTGTAAAAAGTTGGTACCATCTAGTCTACCAACCATCTAGTTGGTAAGTTTTGCTTTTAAGTTTTTATTCTGACAGATTGCTGAGAGTAACACACCATAAAGATTAAAAAACAGTCACAGAAGAATACTGTATTTTAATCTCTCCACAGCATCTCATAAATAAATCCATGGAATCAATGCATGATATCAGTCATATTGCTTAGAGCAGGTAATTTTAAATCCAAAGTCTCATTGTCTTGAAATGTATTATTGAAGAAAGTGAATCTGTACACAAGCTCTGCTTTGATGTCTGTAGTGCTGTTGCTTAACATGAGATGAAACCTCTTTGACAGAGATTTAACAGACTGGCTGTTTGCATGTTAAAGTACAGCATACAATAAGAACACAAGCATTTTCCATGAAGTCTGTATCTGTCATTTTTTTTGAAATGCACTAACATACTAAACTCACTAGTTTGCAAGGATAATACACAGTCTTTCATAATAGATTAAAAAGCAAACACACAGGAGAATAAGAAAAATTGAACACAACCACATACAATGCAAACAAACAAGTTTGAACAATGAACAGAGAAAACTATAGGGCTTAAATACACAGGATGAGATAATCAATTGGAACAGAAATGTATGTAACTAATCAAAATCCACAGAAAATGTTAAATATCAGATCATGATTCCGCTTGTCACTGGGCTTCATAGGAATTCCTCTTCACTGGTTTGAATGCTATCTCACAGATTGGGTTTCATGGAGTGGGGAGCTCTCCAAAGAATGTTAACTGATCACTGGGGTTCCTCAGGGTTCAGTTCTTAGACCCCTTTTCTTCTCCATATACACCACATCACTTGGTCCCATCATACAGGCAAATGGTTTCTCCTATCACTGCCATGCTGATGACACACTGCTCTACCTATCAATCAGATGATCCCACAGTAGCTGGTTGAATTACAAGCTGGCTTTCAGACATCTTGGCATGGATGAAGGAGTATCACCTGCAGTCCAATGTCCAATTCTACAGTATAACTTCACCATCCAGATTGGCTCCTCAACGATTACCCCATTAAGGTCAACCAGAAGTCTTGGAGTAATCTTTGAGGACATATTGACATACATGATTAAAACCCTTCTATTTCCACTCGCTACTACAAATCTATACACCTACCAGAAACCTATGATCGAGCAATGAGCAACGACTACCATCATAGAGAGGAATACAATCGCTCTCAAGAACATTTTTGTTCATTGTTCCTTTCTGGTGGAACAATCTCCCTGCTTTCATCTGAAATGATGAATCCCTGTCAATATTCAAAAGACGGCTGATAACTAATCTCTTCTGTGAGCACCTAACATAACACACACACACACACACACATATATATATATATATATATATATATATATACACACACACACAAACAAATTTTCCTTCCTTGTGTCATGACCCAGACGCAAGACAACAGAGGTTAGTAAAGCTGGTTTATTTGAATCGGCAGGACACAAGGCAGATACCGGGTGCAATGCAGTGAGTTGGGAATCAGGCGTGATCTTAGCTGAGTGCAGAGAAGTGGTATGCAGGTTCTCGTGATGGTGATCAGGAAGTGTAGAGATGAGTCTGGGGAGCGAGGATCTGAGGAGGCGTAGAAACAGGCAGTCATAGGCGATGCTCATGGAGCGAGGGTAAAGTCCGTGTAGCTCTTGACGAGACCAGACGCTGACTTAGGGGTGCGTGCAAGTTATATAGTGCAGGGGTGATTGGAAACAGGTGCTAGTATTCCGGTGATGCAGAGCGTGTGGGCGGAGTGTAGGGGGAGCCTGGTGCCGGGGGCGTTGTCGAGTCCGTTACACCTTGCTTTCGCATTCCTGACAGTGCACATGATATTATTGCCTGATGATATTGGTCAGTACAGTATTTCTATTATCATATAGAGTGCTGTCAGGTTACATACCTAATTACAATTTGTTTAATTACCAATAAAAATTTTTTTTTGAAAGTGCCACCTCACAGTTTTACTCCTTTTTCTCCAAGCAGGATTTGAACTTGCATTTCCAACATGGAAAGCAGACACGTTATCAAGGGCGGTAAAAGTCACATCCACTACTGTGTTGTGGTTGGTCAGGGGAGTGAGTTTATTCATATGGCTCTTACTAGCTATCCTCCATTATACTCACCCACCCCTTACACCTCAATGCCATCCGGGTCACGGCACCAATGCAACCACTTCGATTCTGCTCTCAGTAGTATTTGAACTGGCACAGAGGCAGGCGCCCTGACAAGATACTTAGAGACTACAGCTTCTAACATCAGTCACTACACAACAGTGTGTATCTAGAAGCCAGGGGGGTGAATTTTACTCACACAGTTCTTACTAGCTGGCCTCTTCTACAAAAGACTGTTACAAATTCTTCATGTAATAATTTTGCTCAACATAAAAATATATTTTATCGTGATAATTTAATATTTACCACCTCATTTGTTTATATGTGCGTAGTAGCATTTTCCCCCCCAGTGCGCTCAGTCAGCAGTGCAATGATAAACTGTTGTAACTCTAAAACGGGTAGTGCCTCTCCCTGCAGATTTACTTTACTTGTTTTTTCTTTTTTCAGCCTAAATATACAGTTATGTTTTATTTATAACATGTGTTGGCAAAAGTGTTCAGAAATTGAGCAGAGGAGCATGTGCCCAGAATATTGACTGACTTCATGATGATGCATACCTTCTAAGCAATATAATTTGAACTGAAGCCATCAGTGCAGCTAAAATATTGCATACAAATGTAAAATTGCAGTGGCATTGTGGATACTTTACATTGTTCACAGGTTTCGCATGAGAAATGCAGCAATTCCATAACACAGATGTAAAATGTTTGTACACAGATTAAAAAATGTATGTTGACAGATTCAAATAGTTTGATAGGTAATCATTCCTGTCAATATATACAACTATGTCCAGACAAACTGCCAATCTCTGTTAAACTTTTTCAAAGTGCTGATTCTTTGAAGAACAAAAAAAACAATGCAAACAAAAAGACAAATGGGATGATGACTGAATCATTGATTAATTTACTGCACCAGTTTGTTCTAAAAAAGAAAGTAATACATTTACATATTACATATAGTAAGAGGAATAAAGGTGCTGCATCGACATGTGAATGCATGTCACAAAATATGATGTGATTAACCAGGAGTGTAAAGGTGAGCCGTGGACCGGAAAATGCAGCTTGACCAGTATATGAAACAAGTCCGGCAGGCACAGATCTCATGTCACATTGTCACGCGTGTGTATGAGGCAGACACGGAGACGAAGAAATCCAATACTCTGAAGTTTATTGGCACACGAAGGCACAGAAGGAAATACACCACACTATTGACGAGAACGAACACAGACTAAGACTAACACAAGGTTTAAATACATAGAGGATAATAGGAAGGCGGGGATAGCAAACGAGACTGATAAGGGAATTGATGAGAACACAGGTGAGACAGATGACAAGAGGAGCGCACAATCAGGGAGTAAATGGGAACAAGGAAGACAGAACCATGACAGTACACCCCCTCCGACAAGGCGTGACCTCACGGCATAAGAGGAACACCTTGCGGAGGGAGGGGCAGGGGACTAGACAAACACGAAGGACCAGAAAAGGGCGGGAGGGTGGGGACCCTGGAGGCTGAGGAGTCCAGAATCAGGGGGGTTTCCAGGGTGGTGCAACCCTCCAGGGCGGTGCCGGTGGTTGCTCTGGCGGTGCCGGCTGGAGGGCCGGCGGTGGCTCTGGCGGGGCCGGCTGGAGGGCCGGCGGTGGCTCTGGCGGTGCCGGCTGGAGGGCCGGCGGTGGCTCTGGCGGGGCCGGCTGGACGGCCGGCGGTGGCTCAGGCGGGGCCGGCTGGGGCGCCGGCTGGAACGCCGGCTGGGGCGATGGAATTGCTCTGGCGGCTCTGGGAGGCCCCGGGATTGCTCTGGCGGCTCCGGCGGCTCGGGCCACGGCAGCTCTGGCTCCACTGGTGGCGGAGGTTCTGGCCATGGGAGGTCCTCAAGCCCGGTCTGGTCCGGAGTGTCGGGCCAGGGAAGATCAAGGAGGGCTCGGGAAGGCTGTTCACTGGGCTCGGCCGCTCGGGGAATCAGCTCAATGGGCTCGGCCGCTCGGGAAGGACTCTGTTCGTTTTCGGCCGCTCGGGAAGGACTCTGTTCGGTTTCGGCCGCTCGGGAAGGACTCTGTTCGGTTTCGGCCGCTCGGGAAGGACTCTGTTCGGTTTCGGCCGCTCGGGAAGGACTCTGTTCGGTTTCGGCCGCTCGGGAAGGACTCTGTTCGGTTTCGGCCGCTCGGGAAGGACTCTGTTTGGTTTCGGCCGCTCGGGAAGGACTCTGTTCGGTTTCGGCCGCTCGGGAAGAACTCTGTTCAGTTTCGGCCGCTCGGTAAGAACTCTGTTCTGTTTCGGCCGCTCGGGAAGAACTCTGTTCAGTTTCGGCCGCTCGGGAAGAACTCTGTTCAGTTTCGGCCGCTCGGGAAGAACTCTGTTCAGTTTCGGCCGCTCGGGAAGAACTCTGTTCAGTTTCGGCCGCTCGGGAGGGACTCGGCTCACTTGGCGTGGGACTCAGCTCACTTGGCGCGGGACTCGGCTCACTTGGCGCGGGACTCGGCTCACTTGGCGCGGGACTCGGCTCACTTGGCGCGGGAATCAATTACTTCCGGTCCACGGAGCTCGGGAGCGACGAAGGACTTGATGCAGGCTCCACCTGGCTGGCAACAGGCGCTGGAATAGACTGCTTGGTAGTGGGCTTGGGTGCAGGCTGACCAACGAGACTAGCTGGTCCAGCCTGCCTTTTCGCGGGCACTGAAGCAGTCTTACAATGGGCGGGTGTTGGTGCAGGCGGGCGAGCTGGCGATGCAGGAGAGGTGGTAGATTGTCTTTGCTGACTGGATCGGGGCGAGACGCTCTCCAGACACTTAGTGATAGCCTCACGCCAGCTCAGTTCAGTGGTGTCTGGGAGCTCTCGGGGTTGTTGTTCTTGTGCCCCGATCCAGTACAGTGTTTTCAGCGCGGCATCGTCGTACGGCGTGAGCGCTGCAAGCCTGCTAAATTCCCGGGAGTACCGAGCAAAGTCCTTATCCCGGCGAGCAAAGACAAGGATACAATCCACGACGTACCTCTCCATGGTGGTTAACAATTAGTCCTTATAGGCGACTACACCTGGTTCGTTCTTCTGTCACGCGTGTGTATGAGGCAGACACGGAGATGAAGAAATCCAATACTCTGAAGTTTATTGGCACACGAAGGCACAGAAGGAAATACACCACACTATTGACGAGAACGAACACAGACTAAGACTAACACAAGGCTTAAATACATAGAGGATAATAGGAAGGCGGGGATAGCAAAAGAGACTGATAAGGGAATTGATGAGAACACAGGTGAGACAGATGACAAGAGGAGCGCACAATCAGGGAGTAAATGGGAACAAGGAAGACAGAACCATGACACACATATTCTGGAACTCCTGGTCAAGATCTGATAAAGTTGGAGGACAGAAGGCCTGTAGTACAATAGGGAGCGCTGGGCTCAAAAGAACCTTAGGCACGTAGCCCGGCCTGGGGTAAAGAAACGTTGAGGCAGTGGTAAGGAGCAGCTGAGAGGGACTGAAGATCTCTGACTCTTTTTAAGGAGGAAATGGTAAACAGTACCATAGTTTTAAGTTTAAGATGTCCAATAGAGTCTCAGGATGGAACCTTAGAGCATACTGCAGGCCTCAGCCTCAGGAAACGGGTAATTAAGGGGTCTCTCACCAGTGAGGTAAAACTTAAATATACGTGGGAAGCAGCTATGGCAGCAACATAGACCTTTAATGTGGAAGGGAACAACCCTGCAGCGAATCTGTCTTGCAAGAACTCAAGTTAGTAGCCAACCTGACAGGTAACTGGATTCAGTTACTTCTCACTGCATCAAGAAGTGAAGAGTTTCCACTTTTGGGTAAACAGTTTCCTCGTGGATGGAGATCTAAAGTGGAGAATGGTCTCAACAACCTCAGTCGAGAGACCAGATTCTATGAGCCAGGCCCCCTCAGAGACCAACCTCAGAGTTTCCACAGTTATGTGTGAGAATGGATTATCATGCCCTGTCCTTGGACAAGAGGTCCCTCCTGAATGGAATCTCTTATGGAGTTCCGTCAGTGAGTGACACAAAGTAAAAAAAAAAAAAAACACACTCTGCCCAGTCAGCGTGGGGTAACTAAGGTGAGATGGACCCTGTCCTGGTGAACTTTTTCCAGAAATCCTGGGATCAGAGTGATTGGGGGAACTGCATACAGACACTGCCTCGGCCAAATCTGACACAAAGTTCATTTTTGACACCAAATCAGTTAGATGTCTCTCGAGATGCAAACATTTCCACCTGAGTTTAGCCAAACCTGAGTCAAAGCCCAAATCTGCTCCACCACCTCTACATCCATTCCCTAGGCCTCCGCCCCTGTCTCAACAGGAAGTCTGCCCCAGATTTTTGGACCCCGGGAGGTAAACTACTAACAGAGAGAGGATTTTCCCCCAGGAGCAGAGGATAATCTGTCACGCCAGCTTGTAAAGTGGACACGAACCTTGATGGTGTGGAAGGGGTTGTCTCAGGGAAAATCCTCTGGTTTTGAGCATCATGTGAAGCAGCCCATATGGGATAACATTGGATGCCACTGCCATGAGGCCCAACACTCTCTGAAGTGTTTGACAGTGGCCTAGCTTTATGTTATCTACTGTAGATAGGATGGTATAGATGCACATATGGGACAGCTGTGCAGACATTGATACTGAGGCCCAAACAATGTCTCAGGTTGTACTATAAAGAGGATAGAGCACACTCTTTTTGGGATTCAGTCTCAACTGAAGGAAGAGACGCTTCAAGGAAGGTTTCATCCAGTGGCCTGGGGTTGTGCATGGATCACCTGAAGTGACTGGTCCAGGTCCTTCCTTGGAGGGTGTGATCTATCCAGTTTAACTGACAGATTTCTTATTAGACTGGTGTGAGTTGACTCCCTTGAAATATCAGGCACATAGTAGTGCTTGCTGGCTGCTGACATGACACAGGCTTCGAGATGGGAGGAGCTAACTGTGACACGTCGGCAGGGAAGACCCTGCGAGGCCTGGCACATCTGGCATCAGGTCATCTTATTCTTAATCTTTCTGGCATGGAAGACAACCCTCAGATCTGTCCTCCTCTCAGAAGGCTGAGACTGAGAGCGCTGACCTGAACCCCCGGGGTTATGTAGGCGCTGCCAGGCTGCGATGTTGTGCCTCTGATTAGCACAATGTGAGAAATTGTTTGTCTGTGGCTGGTGTGCAACCTCGGATACCTGTGAACAGTGAAGGAGGATCTTTCTGAACACCACCTCTTGTTGTGTGTAATAGGCATTTTTTTATCCTTCAAAGTGATCAAATTTAACCAAATGTATCTTTCTACCAGTGTGTCTTGCAGTTGGCCTTCACCCTGATGTCATGGAGAGAAAGGTCCATGGCCCTGCACAGCTCGGCGACTGCCTCAGTGCTAATTCCCCTGCCCTCATTAAGGTCTTCCTTAATGATTCTTCCTCATCAGCCTCGATACTGACAACATCAAGCTCATTGGAAGGCAGAGCCCATCTCCAAGCCCGCCGACAAATACATTTGCAATCCCCACGATAAAGATCACCGCTGTGCCTCAGGAGCAAGCAGCAGCATGTCCTGAACCAAGAGAACTGTGAGCCTGGGCAGCCTCCTCAAAGACTGCCTCAAAGAGCATTCACAGCCCTCGAGCGCTGACCGTGCATGCTCCGCTTCCAAACACAAGGCGTAACACAACATCTAAGCACTTTTTCGTTCGCCATATCTGTGTGAAATACCTGTTCTTTTAAAACTAGCTCGGTAGTCAGGAGACTGTGAATGAGTGGGTGGAGCGTGGGCATCTGGTGCGGAGGGCGTGGCTGAATCCGTGACACTTTTATTCCATTTTGAAGCTATTGTGCTTCCTGATGGGATTGAGAACACAAGGTTGAAATTATAGAGTTGATTTCTCCTGAAACGATCTCTCGTTTTTACAATAAAAATACCAAATCTATTAATGTCTTGCACAATTATAACAATAACACTAAAACATACATACATACGTTAAATTATGTTGTAAATTTGGTACAATATCCACCTTTTTTGTGAATCTACAAGATGATTATTTAAATAAAAAAAACACACACTTCATATGATAGCACTTAGTTTGGATTTAATTCATGTATTTTCTCTTAATACCATACATTTGCATGTCATATACAATTTGTAAGCAGTTTAAAATAATAATTTGTGAAAAAGTAGTAAGGTCAAAGATTTCATGTACTGTGGGAAAGTTAAGCAGATGTATGGGTGTCAAACTCGTTTATTTTCATTTTGTTGTTATATACTTGAAACAAAGAGAGAGTTTAGAGCGTTTGTACTTTTATTTGACTGCGCTCTCTCCTTATATGAACCACCTTTTTGCAAATTTGGGCCCAAAATTGTACCTGTATTTGATCTAAATTGTTAAGTCCCAGCCTAAATTACAGCAGGACTTAAACGCACACTTGAGTTTGAAAAGAATTCTGATCCCCTCCGGAAAGCTGTCTGGGCTGTAACATTAAGAAACTTGACATACCTGATCCTGCGGTTTCAATCATCCCACATCTCCAGCATCTTACTGTAGCAGTGCATGACATGCTCTCTCTGGATCAATGTTCTCTTTTAAGAACAGTACAAAGGGTCAACCAGTGGTGTTTGTACCAGTAGATGGCTTCTTTATAATTTGAAATGCTCTCATGCGTTTTCCTCCTCACATTTGAAACGGAGAGCATTAAAAGAATGATTTGCAGTCTGATTTTGTGAGTGCCTTGCAGAATCACCCTTGTCGAAGAGTATTCTTCTCAAAATGAAGCTTGACATTTACAGTGGCTTGTTAAAAGGTGGGCACTCTGTCTTCATGGTCTGGGGAGTAATGAAGAGCTCAGATGAAAAGAAAAAGAGAAAAAAAACAGCATCTGCATACTAGCTACCAGGTAGCAGGCCTGTTTTATGTGTCCCCTCTTTAATCAGTGGGATGACATTCATTGCCAGCTACAGCAGTAGAGTGAAGTTAATCATATTTAGATAAGAGTTTCACCAGGCGAAGCACATCCTTTTATTAGCCAAGAGTGTTTTCTTCTGTCATTAATTTTCTGTTCAGACTGTTTGAAGATGTAAAAGGAGGAGTTGTGACCCTGAATTGACTATGGTCTTCTGTTCATAAACACATCTAATCAATAGAGAGACTCTCTGAATAAAATAAATAAAATAAAAAAAGTACAAAAATACAAAAAAATAAATAAAATAAAAATCAAGATGTACCCACCAAACTTTTCTTCGATTTTGAGAAGCAGTTTGAGTAACTGGTGGGTTGGTACAATTTTCAGAAATTTTCACTCAACCATAAAAAAGCTGAAGTTTAATATATGTTGACAGCTAAAAAAAGTTATAAAGCCAAAAAACAGTTGAAACTGTTTACGTCAAAATCCAAGGTAGATACATGTCAAGATAAGTTTGCTGTCTAGAATTGGAAATTTTGCAATAATATTCAAAAGACAACAACATTATGTTTAATTGATTAATTGAATGTAATATTTTAAGTGTGTATATTTAATTTATCACATACAATTCAGACCTTCATAAAAAATGAGACAAAAAAATTGTCAAGAATAAGGCCATGATGATTTTGATACTGTTCAGTGGAATACTACAAGTATCCCAAAGAAATCTTTTGGATTTGATGGAATACTGAAGAATAAATCCCGGAAGCACATGTGGGATTTCATCAGAAGTAAGACGAGAGCAGGGGAATTGGCAATTCTGCAAAGCCATTGTTACAAGAATCCTGTGAGATGAAACCATGCTTGATATTGAGTTTCCTGTAGAATATGGTAATTCTTCAGTACACAGTTAACTTGAGCTGAGAGAAAAAAAAGAAAAAAAAAGTCATCTCATCTGTAGTATTGGCAGCTTCTGCTCTGTCACTTCATTTTGGTATGCTAGCCTATGTGGTTTCCTATGAGTAGAAGTAAATACATAACTCTCCAGATAAAAGACAAACCATGAGGGTTATAAATACCAGAGAATTAATGATTTAACAAGACAACACTTGGACAAAAGGATCAATGTCAAAGATACACAAAACTCCTTCAACCCAACATGCCCACATTTACCTTCCCCAGAGTACTGATCGCACACACCTGTTCAGCCCCTACATAAACCCTCACTTCAGTTCAGACCACGTCCGACCTGCTATGTTGACTGGACTCATCTCCTTGTCACCATTGTACCCTGCAAAACTTTCTCAAGTCTTCCCTCATTTCTCATCCTACAAAACCCACACTTTTAATCGCTACCCCTCACCTGGATAAACTTCACTAGACATCCACTTCATCATTACCAACCACCTGTACTCGCCATACTGTAAGCCTGTTCATTCCCAGAACCCTATAGTCTAGGTGATTCCCTATATCTTGCATATGAACCCCTTTGTGTAAATAAACCTTGGTTTTATATTGATACCTTTTAGTGAGTGTCTGTCAGGAACAGATCAGGGCTCAGAAGAAAAAAAAATGGATGCACACTTGCAGTATCTTACTAAAAGACTTGAAAAAAAGTAAAGGAAATATGTATGTGTATTGACTAAAAGTTTCATCCAGTTTAATTCTCAGTTAAGAATTTAACAATTTAACACTATTATGTACCCTACACAGGAGCCACAGCCTGGGAACTAAGAAATGTAGACTCACCTGCCAAGCTCCCAATGAGATAAAAGAGCAGGCTCTAATAACATCTGTAATCTTTTCTCTCTCATGCCCTACGTCTCAAAGAGGATCAAGTCCTGGCCAAAGCTCCCCAGATACTAATACTGTGTCCACACTTCCAGTTTTCCATATCCATTTATGCACAGCCAGTGTGGCATAGTTCTCACTTTTGATTCCATAGTTCTCACTTGTGCTGTGGTTTGACTGTGACCTTACATTGCTGTTTTTATAGGCACAACAGTCATAACCATGACATTGGCACATAACTAGTTCTAAAACTACAGCCCCAGATTCAGAAAAGTTGTAATATTTTTTTAAATGCAAAACAATCAAGATTTTGCAATGTGTTAATTCTCTTTAACCCTTATTTAACTGACAAATGCACTGACCAACTTAAGTGTATTATATAATTTTTGCAAGACACTCCTAAATAGTTGTTACAGAGGCATGTTTTACCACTGTGTCACATCACCTTTCCATTTCATTACACTTTATACATTTTGAAGAATAGAGGATACTGATTGTTGAAGTGTTGCAAGTATAATTTTTGCCCAGTCTTGCCTGAAATGAGACAACAGACTGTGATCATCATTGTCTGATTCTCATTTTCATGATGGGCAATAAGAGCTGCAGTCAGGTCAGTCAAGCACAATACGACCAATGTTTTAGCATGTGTAGAAATAGACCTGACCTTCCCAGGAAAGATGCCATCTTGATGCCATTAAATGTCTACAATCCCAATAAACCTTCACACATATTCAAGTCGCCAGAGTTTGCTTTTCTATTTGTCGCTGATGAAAGTTTGGATGGTCCCTTTCATCTTTGCGAGTGAGAACTCAATATCAGTTGCTTCCCAAAAACAAACTGAAATGTGGACTGTATTTTCGATTGTCAAAAGGACAAAAATTGTGACCAACGCCTACATGGTTTCTATACTCTGTCATTTGTTTTGCCCAGTCATGTTTACTAGAGAAAGTTGGAGAAACTCTACCCACCGTTAAACATCTCATTCTGTAAAAGCAGATAGGACAATTCCCCTGTCTCACGTCAGCAGTTTAATAGCACCACAGCAAATTGAGTTTCTGTTACTCCCTGGTTGATAGAATCAACCTGAAAACAGTTTTGCAGTTTCCACGGTCAAACACAATGATTGAATAATACAGCCTTGAGATTTTAGAGCCAGTTTCTGCAGGTTAGCATTTATTTGCTGTCTGTCAAACAAGAGCAAAACTTCAATGTATGGTGTTTAAAACCAGCAGTTTTTTTTTACTGTTAAACTCAGTCTCACAATAACAAAAAGTTCTCAACTGAATTCATCTCAGGCCATCATTTTGAAAACCTTGTAGCCCAACTTTACACATTTCAATTGCACAAAGGTAGATCAATTTTCCTCAAAATGAAACACACACACACACACACACACACACACACACCCACCCACACACACAGGGAAAAAACTCTCTAGGCCATTTTATGCAAATCTTCAATAATTTAATACATAACCAATACAGATATATAGGCTACAATATGGATATAATTTGATTTCATTTTACTAACCATTGTTTTTCAGACCAATTTAACTCCAACTGAAAATAAGATTGAAAATAAGCAAAATGGCTTTACTTAAATGCCACACCTGTTTTAAATTTTTGGTTGCTGAAATTATTTGAAATTGCTTTGCAATGTGACTGTTCTTCTGTTATGCAGAATGGCAGGAATTGGCCTATTGTAAGCTGAAATATGCTATTACCATGCCAGCTATTATATGAAAGTTAATCTAAGTTTTCTTAAGTGTATTTGAACTTTTTCCTCATTGCATTTGGGGTGCAATGTGCACTCTCCAAGTTCACTTGTCTTTGCTTCTGTTCACCCAAGTTTGGGTCACATTCAAAAATGTTGTAGCCTATTTATCATTCATCCTGTATTGTCATATGTATCCAGTCAATATTATCAAACACACAATGTTGAGTGCATTTATTTGAGTTTCGTAAGCTCTAAGGGCCCATCCACACGGGAACGCAAATCACTGTAACTGCATACATTTCGTATAGGATTGGCGTTGCGTCCACACAGATCCGGCGTTCTGAGTGACTGAATCCACTCTCTTTGGAGAACGGGTCCTAAAGTGGAAAGATCTGAGAACGACACCCTTGCGTTCTCGTGTGGACGGCCAATCCGCATCTTTTAACACGTAACAGCAACAACAGTAATGGCGGACTACATGGTTGTGGAAAGGCATCAACATCAACAGGAAAGGCAAACATTCTATCAATGTACAGGCAGTCTGTGATTATACAGATTTATGGATGTTGTGATAAAGTGGCCGGGAGTGTACACGATGCACGGGTTTTTGCTAATTCAAAGCTCAACCTGTACTTTAAGACTGGCCAGATCCCTCCTCTGAAAAAACTGATTGTGGACATGAGTGTGCTTTTGTTCGTCTCAAAGCCAGATATGCTGCACTGAAAAGGCTTCACAGACTGTAATGAGGGAGAGGGAAAGAGAGTGAGGAGAGTACTCACAAAGTACCTTGACCCTTAAAAATGCTGGCCATCAAGTTTTGTTCAGTTTTTTTTTACAGTATTTACCTTTTTGAAAATGTACTAATGTTTATTTTGAAAGTGTTGTATTGAATGTCAAGTGAAAATAAATGAGAGCAAAAATTCAAGAACTGGTTTTTATTGGAAAATAGAACAATTAAAAATAACCTGAAAAAACAGGTATAAAGTGCAGCAGTGCGCACAACATATAGTGCAGGGCAAACAATATAAAATCAAGAATTACAATGCAACAGGGTAGTCACTCCGTGTCATCTTGCAGCAGTGCACGTCTGTAAATATTCAGCGCATTCAACGCGCAAGGTTGTGCGCATGCTCAAACTCTTCTTCTCCGTGTATAGTGTATATCTGTGGCAGAATTACAGCGCCACATACTGGTCTGGCATTTATACTACACCGTTCTCAGTCGGTTTCAGTGCTCTTGTGTGGACGCTGAGATTTCTTGCGCCGATGCCGTGTTTACGGGATTTTTTTTAGAACGAAGGGAAAAAAAGAGAGGTTAGGGAATGCACCGCTCTCGTATGGACGTGGCCTAAGGATCGAATTCGCGGACCGGTCCTGTGGACTGTGACGCTGCTGCTTTAGCAACGAGAAAGTGTGTTTAATCTCGCGCAGACTCGCTCAACAAACTGGAGCCGCCACCGGTCCGCATCAAAATTTTCACGCGTTTACTGGTCTGTGGCACAAAAAAGGTTGGGGACCACTGATGTAGTCCAGTTGGCAGACAGTTGCTTGATTTCTATGCGTGTGCCGTCGACCGCTCCCAAACACTGTGGCATGCCATGATCACGATGGAAACGCAAAACCAGATCCGCAAAAGGCAACTTTATGTACTTTTAGCCGTCCTACAGCACGAGCACAATCATGTAGTCCGCCATTACTGTTGTTGCTGTTACGTGTGACGCAGCCGACACGTGATGTGATGACATCATCGTTCTCACAAAAGATGCGGATTGGCCGTCCACACGAGAACGCAAGGGTGTCGTTCTCAGATCTTTCCACTTTAGAACCCGTTCTCCAAAGAGAGCGGATTCAGCCACCCAGAACGCCGGATCCGTGTGGACGCAACGCCAATCCGATATGAAATGTATGCGGTTACAGTGATTCGCGTTCCCGTGTGGACGGGCCCTAAGACACAACCGAATGTACTAATTAGAACCACTATATTATTTTAATAGTCTATAGCCTACAGTATCTGTTTGTGTAGTATTACGTTCCAGAAATTATTTGCATGATTGGAGATTGTATTATTTTGATAAATATATTTGCTTATTAATGTTTGTTTGTATGATGATTATTGCTGAGTGTGCTAAATGAGGATAGAAAGCTATGGAAAAAAGTTGTTTTTATTTAGGCTATGTTGTTTTTATTTTTAATGTATTATTTATTTAAGATAAATAAACATCCAGTAGCTTAATGTTTCAGAAATGTGACAGTAAGGTTAGTCACATCTTATTTGTATCACAGTCTCATCACATTGTTCACATCCGGGTCCCTTCCATGTATCTTCCATGCCCTTCCTGCACATGTCCTTGTCAATCACCTTCTTCTTCAGTGTTGTCAGGTGTGTTCCATCTCGTCTTGTTATATAAACCCTCTCATATTCCCATGTTCTAGCTGATCGTTGATGTAACCATATTTGTGTCTCTCTGTGTGGATGCTGTTTCCCTCCCGCGATTCTCCTTGTTCGCACTATGAGTGCCAGTTTTGGTTCTATTTAAAGTCTTTGATTTTCTGTTTGTAAATAAAGGGAAGTTGCAGTTATCCCGCTGTTTCCTCTTTCCTTCTCCGCATCACACGCCAGCACACAGTTGTAACAATTTGTGTGTGCAGAGATATTATTAGCATATTCTTATATCTTGCTTAGTCTCTCAACAGGATAGTAAGTTTATTCCAGTTGCAAAACAAATTTTTTTGTGGCTTGTGCTTGCCAGTTTTGTGTGCAATATGGATTTGGACAGATGTGTCTTGTTAATGATGCAGACATCAGTCATGACCTAAATGTTGTACAAATGCTAAAAATATAAAGTGTCTGATTTGTGCAAATCATTGGTAAATTTGTTGACAAAATATTTTGAATGTTGAGCTGTCATTGTCAAAATCTCTCTATATCTATATACAATTTTTATATTTGAAGTAAAGAAATCAAAATTGCTCTTTGTATGACTGTGGGCCTATTTTTGTCTTTTTCTCTCAACATTATGATCGCTGAACATTATTTGAACCAAAAAAAAAAAAAGAGATAATGCAGTCATAAGTCATTTCCATGGTTATACAGGGTACAAAAGCAGAGGTCATTAAGCAATTTGATAGAGCCAAGCTAGTGTTATTGTACTTTCCATTTGGTGGCTTGAAAAATGAAATCATGTTCAATTAAACATTAAACGGAGATAAGCAGACTTTGCATTTAATGCACTTCAGGTAATTCCTCACCCATCTGGGCTTATAAATTGTTAGACCCCACAAAATAAAGAGAGAAAGCAATAATCAGTTAGACTGTAAAACTCATTAAAATGAGAAAGAAAGTCATTTCAGGTTGATCTTCCCTTTCTGTTTACAAATACACAGAACATGGAGAGGTCAGGGCAAAAAGCATTTCACACTCTGCATATTAGAACGAGGGAAGATTTCTTTCCACTACACCTTCCAATTGTCTTTTACACCAGTGGCTCTAAAGATGATGCGATGAGGGTGTTGCGGAAAGGTTGGGATGTGATGTGAAAATAGACGCAAACTTTTCTTAGTGGAATCCATTTATCATACATCAAAAGTAGAAAAAGGGTCTTTGGCCTGCAGGTTTCAATGCATTTTTCAAAATGCCAGTGTAGCGTGAAGGGTTAGACCACTATCCAGCCCCATTTTCAGCAAATATGAGAACCCAAGGCCTCTGACTTCTCTTTTTTTATATTGTCAGCTTATGCACTCTCAGCTTCTCTTTTAGAGATGTTTTCACACATACATTTTTTTGAATGCACATATTCAGGGGGAGAACAGACTGAGCTAGGATGACAAGAGGTTATGGACGGTATTTGGAGGAAAGGAGGTTTTTATGTCCTTGTTGGGAATTTCTGGCGGGAGCCATTAAGCATGTCAAAAAGTGTCTGATAAAAACAGGAGGAGAAAAGTGAGCGAACGCACCATGTTAGTCAATCTCTCAAATGTCAAACTTGTAATTTGAGAGATGGAAAGCATTTGGTCGTGCCTGCTTGAAGAAATCTTCCCATCATCAAATTGCATCTGGGTTTCCTTAGCTCTGAACAGAAATTGGTTTCTACCTACAGGAAGATAGTGTCACTGCAGAGGCTCGACTCTGATGCTTACGTGATCTCGCTGGAATGCAGGAGACAGAAGCGCAGGAGGCCTCTTTATAATGACCTCTTTGGTCATTATTTGGCAGACTTTTATGTGTAAATGCATCTACAAGGAGATGAATAGTTGTTTTTGTGTGTAGGGCAAATACACTCTTAAATTGTGTAAAGGAATACATAATTTAACAAAGTTAAATGGTTTTTAATCATTCAGATTAAATGCAGATGCAGCATCAAGAAGCAGGTGTGACCTAATTGTTAGAGAATCAAGCAGCTAACGTGAATATTGCAAGTTCGATTCTCAATACCAGCAGGCAATGACTGAGCTGCCCTTGAGCAAGACACCTAACCCCCAATCACTCCCTGGGAACCATAGCAAAAATGGTGTTACTTTAACTACCACAGAGTCATAATCCTTAAAATGTGTCTAATTAGTTACAAAAATAAATAACGCACTTGTAAAAAAAAAAATTGTATATCAAGTATTTGACCCATTGGCATATTTTCATATTTTAGTTATTGGTATAGATATCTGTCTGATATGTAAAAAAATAAAAAATAAATACTGTTGTCACGGCACAGAAGAGGAGACACAGGACTGAATGTACAATCGTTTTATTGTGCAAAGTAAGGCAAAAGCTACCAGGCGTTGTAGGGTGACACTGAAGGAAAGCTGGAGGATGAGGATGAAGATGAGGAAGACCTCGGAAGACGAAGACTTCGGTCAGGCTTGAAGAACGTGAAGGAGTCGGGTAAGACGTCTGCATACACTGACGAGACCGGACAAGGAGTGGATGGAACTCTGTAGATATATATAGTCCTTAATGGCTGGTGCAGGTGTGTGTGATTAAAACTCGGGTGAGCGGGATCGTGTGGGCGGAGTGTTGTGATCTGGTGTTGCGGCTTCTGGTGGTTCTGTGACAGTACCCCCTCCCCCAGGGGCTACTCCTGAAGACCTCCGAAGACGGCGACGTGGGCGACCTCTGCCTCTGGGAGCTGGGCGATTAGGGTTGGTTTGATGGAATTCCGTGAGCAAAGTGGGGTCAAGGATGTCCTTCCGAGGTACCCATGAATGCTCCTCGGGTCCATACCCCTCCCAGTCAACCAAATACTCGAGATGGCCAGCTCGCCTACGAGAGTCCAAGATAGCCCTCACGGTGTAGATGGAGCCCTCTTCGGATTCTAAGGGAGGAGGTACGTCAGCAACACCAGATCCTGTGGAAGGAGAGACCAGAGGGTTAGTATAAGGTTTGAGTAACGATACATGAAAGGTTGGAGAAATACGGTACTGGGCAGGCAGGTTGAGACGGTAAGTGACTTCATTTATTTGTCGCTGGATGGTGAAAGGCCCAATATAACGAGGACTTAGCTTGCGGCAGGGGAGTCGGAGACGAATATCCCTGGTGGACAACCAGACTTTTTCTCCAGGGAGGTAAGAGGGATTGGCTGACCTCCTCATGTCAGCTTGGATCTTATGTTTCCTAATAGCTCTCTGAAGGTGGGTGTGCGCAGAGTCCCAAACTCTCTCGCTTACCTCAAACCAGTGGTTCACTGCGGGTACTTCTGAAGGTTCCCCAGACCAAGGAAATAAGGGTGGTTGGAAGCCAAGCACGCACTGGAAAGGTGTTAACCCTGTGGTCGGTTGTCGAAGGGAATTTTGGGCATATTCCGCCCATGGAAGAAATTGGGACTAGTTGTGCTGATGATTGTGACAGTATGATCTTAGGTAGCGGCTGATCTCTTGAATCTTTCTTTCTGTTTGTCCATTGGTTTGAGGATGATAACCTGAAGAGAGGCTGACCGAGACTCCCAATAACTTAAAGAATGCATGCCAGACACGAGAGACAAATTGAGGGCCACGATCAGAGACTATATCTTCAGGAAGCCCAAAGTTTCTGAATACATGATGAAATAGCATTTGTGCCGTTTCCATGGCGGTCGGGAGGTTCTTAAGAGGAATTAGGCGGCAGGCCTTGGAGAATCTATCTACCGCGATCAGAATACAGGTTTGGTGGTCGGACGGTGGAAGGTCAGTCACAAAATCAACTCCAATATGCGACCAGGGTCGTCTAGGGATCGGCAAAGGAACTAACTTGCCCTCAGGTAAGCGACGTGGGTTCTTGGCCATTGCGCAGGTTGAGCAACCCTTGATGAATCGAGCAACATCCCTGGACATCCCTGGCCACCAGTATCTTTGACGGAGAAGTGATAGGGTTTGATGGTTACCCGGGTGACCTGTGCCTGGAGACGAGTGAACTGTATCTAAGAGAGGAATGCGTAAGCTCCTAGGTACATAGGTCTTCCCTTCAGGAACACCAGGTGGAGCTGGGTCTGACTGTAGTGCAACCCCAATTTGTTTGTCGAGAGACCACTGGATCGGATTGATAAAGATTGTCGGAGGAAGTATTGGTTCAGGGGAAGCTGGACTAACCTCAGGGACATGTTGACGCGACAGGGCATCCGCCTTACAATTACGATCACCGGGTCGATATGTAACCCTGAAGTTAAATCTTGTGAAGAACAGAGCCCATCTGGCTTGACGGGGATTGAGCCGACGTGCTTCTCGGATGTACTCCAGATTTCGATGATCCGTGATGATCTCAAAAGGATGTTCCACACCTTCCAACCAGTGTCTCCACTCTTCGAGGGCCAGTTTCATGGCCAGCAGTTCCCGGTTCCCTATATCATAATTCTGTTCTGCAGAGGATAATTTCCTTGAGAAGAAGGCACACGGGTGAAGTGTGGATGGGATTCCCTGGCGTTGGGATAGTACAGCTCCAACCCCTGTCGAAGAAGCGTCAACCTCCACAACGAAAGGCAATTTGGGGTCAGGATGGACCAGGATTGGGGCCGTGCAGAAGGCGTCCTTTAGGTATTGGAAGGCCTCACTGGCCGAGGTGTTCCAGGATAAGGATTTGGGTCGGTTCTTGAGAAGGGATGTGAGCGGAGCGGAGATCTTACTGTAATTAGCGATGAAGCGGCGATAGAAATTAGCAAACCCAAGGAAGCGTTGAAGTGCCTTTATGGTAGATGGAACTGGCCAGTTCTGAATAGCCCTCACCTTCCCTTGGTCCATCTCAATTCCACGGTCACTGATTACATATCCCAGGAAGGAGATGGATGATTTGTGAAACTCACATTTCTCTAACTTGAGATACAAGTGATGGTCACGGAGTCTCTGTAAGACCTTGATGACATGTTGCCGATGAGAGATGATGTCCGGAGAGTAAATAAGGATATCGTCAATGTAGATGATGACGAAGTGGTTGAGGTACTCTCGAAGAACCTCATTCATAAAATCCTGAAAGACTGCTGGGGCATTTGATAAACCGAAGGGCATGACCAGGTATTCATAATGTCCAGCAGGGGTAATGAAGGCAGTTTTCCACTCATCACCCCTACGTATGCGGATTAAATTATACGCACTACGTAGGTCTAACTTGGAAAAAATGTCAGCCCCTCGCACTTGCTCGAGAGCTGACGGAACTAAGGGGAGTGGATATCGGTTCTTCACAGTCTGTGAGTTGAGGGCTCGATAGTCTATGCACGGCCTTAAGCCACCATCCTTCTTTGCCACGAAAAAGAAACTGGAGGCTGCTGGAGATGTTGAGGGTCGAATAAAACCTTGGGCAAGAGCTTCGTTGATATAGTCTACCATGGCCTTCTGCTCAGGAATTGACAGGGGATAAATCTTCCCTCTAGGTAATACCGCTCCGGGGTGCAGATCTATGGCGCAATCCCAAGGTCTGTGTTGTGGGAGTTTAGTGGCTAGGGTCTTACTGAAGACATCCTTGAATGCCAAGTATTCACAGGGAAGCTCTACCTCACTGTGGGTTTGTGGACTTTCAATGGAAGTAGAGTTAAGACAGATGGTTGAAGGAGTCAGAGTAGAATAGTTGAATGACGACACCTTAGATAGACAAATTTGTATACACTTTTCACTCCATTTAATTATCTCTCCATCGGCCCAAGCGATCATGGGTTGATGTTCTGCAAGCCATGGGCGCCCTAAGATGATATCTGTAGTAGAGCCTTCCAGCACCATGAAAGAAGCCTCCTCCTTATGGAGGCAACCAACAGTTAGTGTGATAGTGGGTGTGTGATGGGTTATGGTACCTAGAGGTCTTCCCAGGATGGTATTAATACTCAGGGGTAGTGTGTAGGAGATCGTCTGGACGTGGAGACGTTTGAGGCAGCGGTCGGAAATGAAGTTCCCCGAGGAGCCGGAGTCGATGAGGGCCTCCGCTGAAACGGAGTATCGAGGAGTACTAAGAATTATCGGAGTAAGATTCAGGTGTGAAATGGCAGGCATTAAAGTAATGTTACTCACGGCTGGACGAGGTGGTCTTACAGGGCATTCTGACAGCAGATGATTGTTAGCTCCACAATAGAGGCAGAGATGTTGATTAATGCGCCGATTACGTTCAGAGCTGGTGAGATGGTAAGCGTCCACTTGCATAGGTTCGGGTGAAGATGCTAAAGGGCTGGCTGTAGCGACCGGAATCTGATGCTGCCGAGGAACTGGGTTCTGATCTATAGCTGAGAGGTGTTGGGCAATCTTAATAGATTTGGTAATGAACGTCTCCAATCCCGTGTTGTCATAATAAATGACCATCAGTGAGCGGATAGTTGGCGACAAACCTTGACGGTATGCGGTGAGCAAGGCTGTCTCGTTCCAGCCGCTGGCTGCAGCGAGTGTACAGAAACGAACTGCATAATCTGCAACGGTGGACAGACCCTGGCGCAGGTGGTAAAGTTGATCGTGAACTGAGAGCACCTCATTGGATAGACTAAACACCTCTCTAAAGTGTGACGTGAAGGCCTCAATGGAGCGTATAGCTGGGGAGTTGGACTCATATAAAGATCTCGCCCATTGTAGTGCTTGGCCGGTTAACAAGGACATAATATATGCAATCTTGGACTTATCTGTAGGAAATCGCCGTGGTTGCATGTCAAAAACCAGAGAGCACTGCATTAAAAAGCCGTTGCAATCCCCTGTCACGCCAGATAATGGCGCTGGTTGGGCTACGGGACTCGACGCCCCATCCTGCGAGGAAGTCAGCGACGAGGTGAGAGTGGATAGTGTCTGTTGGAAACTCTGGACAAGTTCGGTGACCAGATCAGGAGAGGGATTTGCGGTGGCATTGTCCTCCATAATTCACCCTTCCTTTGGGTGGTCCGGTCTTCTGTCACGGCACAGAAGAGGAGACACAGGACTGAATGTACAATCGTTTTATTGTGCAAAGTAAGGCAAAAGCTACCAGGCGTTGTAGGGTGACACTGAAGGAAAGCTGGAGGATGAGGATGAAGATGAGGATGACCTCGGAAGACGAAGACTTCGGTCAGGCTTGAAGAACGTGAAGGAGTCGGGTAAGACGTCTGCATACACTGACGAGACCGGACAAGGAGTGGATGGAACTCTGTAGATATATATAGTCCTTAATGGCTGGTGCAGGTGTGTGTGATTAAAACTCGGGTGAGCGGGATCGTGTGGGCGAAGTGTTGTGATCTGGTGTTGCGGCTTCTGGTGGTTCTGTGACAACTGTTATGTTAAAGCCGATAAATCACTAGCCAAATGATCAACTGGTAATCGTGCAATTTACCAAAAAATTACTGTGACAAATATTTCCAGTATTATGGGATGGCATATTGGTGGTTGCTTTAAAAAAAAAAGTGCTTTTTACAAAACAGAAAAAATCTGACTTGTACCATAATACACTGGAAAATAAATACTATGATGATTGAGAGTTTATCGTGATTTTTGAGTGACCAGGCAAATATTTGTGCTTAAATGTTAACGGGGTCGTACACAAACACACAAAGACAAAACACCAACAGTGCAACATCCATAACAATAAAACAATGTACAGTAATTCTCAAAAAACCCAAATGCACTTTACTGATACCTGACAACAAAAATAAGACTGTAAACAAAACTGTATTTAAAACAATAATTAATTAAATATAATAATGTGATTGTAAAGTCATACACTGTTTTTCACCCAAAATTATAATTAATAAATATTTACATAAAAATTACATTGTTACAGTAAGATTACATAATATGTTGTTATATTATTGTGATATATGTCATTATATTATAATAAGATATTGAATGTTTTAGAATGTTTTAAAGTCATCATTGCAAGACACGCATGTCTTTGTGATACCATTGTTGATTATATCCTGCCAATTATGCAAGAGAAAACATACCAGGCAATCTGCATGAGTAATGCATGAGGCAGTAGTGAATATTTGTTTTGTACAAAGTCTTTGTTTTGGGACTGTCAGTGCACCAGCTAATCAAGCATTATTTGCTCATCATGCTCTCACAGGGTTCATGCTCAGAACCCTGTCACATTAAATACAGTGCCATTTCCATCAAATCTGGAAAAATACAGTTTATTTCTGCGGTACGTTTGCTGAAGCATTCCACATTGCAAATGTAAATTTCATGACATTTAATGAAACGATTTATATGTTTAAATATAACGAAAAATTGCATTGATAAAGCTTTGTTATATTATTCCGTGTTAATGTAAATGTTTTTTTTTTTTTTCATTTCAAAATTATCTTAAAGGGCTCTGCATAATACGAACCGCAAGGTTAATTGTGATGGTGGTCTCTCGGTTGAGGGTATTTCAGACTAACAGTTGGATGCCTCTGTTCCCATGCTGATTTTATGTGTATTTTCTGGTGCTTATTAAGCAGACATTTTTACAAATAGCAAGATAGAATTAGTAAGGAAACTAAATAATTATGTATTTCAGAAAACTAAAAACAAAAACTCTCTTTATTGCTAGTTTTATTTTGTGTTATAATGACAGAAAGGTTTTAGCAATACCACAGTTTTCCTTTCCATAATTATTATTTATTTTATTTGTTTGGGGATGTTATTCTTTTAAAAATAGAAAAAAAAAAAAAACTGTAACTTCCAAATTATTTATCAGTAGGCATGGTGATATTGAAAAACCCTTGGCTTTCATGACTAGCACAGATTGCAGGGGGCAATGACTTTTGTTTAGGGCAACTAAATAGCGGGATTTCACAGCTTGCTACTTAGGAATTAGGTTGTTGAAAAAATGTGTTTCTGCCATTTAGTCTCAGCATTACTCGGGTTTGACTGCACAGAAGGAGTATGGGTTGATGTTGAAACATTACAGAGACACTGATTTTCTTGAGCATGGAAACTAGACTAAAGCAAAGTGTTAGGAGTGCATGAATGTTTTGTCTTTACAGGTCTGTCTATATGTATATGAAATCAAGTTGGCATAAATGTCAGGTGCTACAGTGTTAAGATTTGTCATTCAAGATTTGTTATTTTCATTAACACTACATGCAGAATAACTGATGCCAAAAAAATTTGTTTTTAAACTGAGATCCCATACACACATCCAAGACAGACTTAAGTGTGTTTAGCTGAAAAGGAGCTTTTGCTGGAACTGACTTTACTGAAAAAACAAGGAAATATCTGTGGAAAATTGGTATTGACAAGTAAAGCTTCTAAAAAATATGTTAAAATAAAGAAAATTGATGTAATGCAAACGTCTGAGTCAGAAATATGTTTGACATGGACTTGGCTTTTTTGTTTAACTCTTTTTATAATAAAAAAAGTTACATTTTGGTGGCAAGTGTAAAGGCCCTTTCACACCAAAACTGTAATAATAAGGCTAAAGGAATGCAAATTTACAGGTTTAACACTTAAACCAATAAATACAAAATATAATTTATCAACTGCCAAATTCATTTTTGCTTCTTGTTAAACTGAATCATCGAAGGTTTGCAGAAAATACATGGAGCAATAAAGTTAGCTGAAATGCATAAACATATTTTTTTATTTATTATTTAATTATTGCAGGTTTGTATGATATTCTGATTTTGCATTCCACAGATTGTATTCATTTTGAGGAATACTGAAGCTTTTTTTGTTTGGTTTTGTTATTGCAGGTGAAATTAATAAATGCTCACATTTAGTCTATAGCAGAGGTGTCCAAACCTGATCCTGGAGATCGACCTCACTGATGAGATCAGATCCAACTCTGATCAAACACACCTGCCTGTAATTATCAAGAGCTCCTGCAGAGCTTATTCAGTTGGATCAGTTGTGCTTGATCAGGATTGGAGCTGAACTTTACAGGAAGGTAGGTCTCTAGGAATAGGATTGAACATCCCAGGTCTAGAACTACAATAACCATCATATTTATACACAACAACTCATGATTTCTCTCAACATGAGCACACAATAGTTTTCCATAAATAAATGAGAAAAAAATAAGTTACTTAGTTACTCATTTGAAAAAGTAACTAAGATATTTTGCGGTAAGTTTGCATACTTGTGTTAAAATGCTTTACACTACGACACTGTATGTATAATATGAATAATTGCAATATATATATATATATCAGGTAGGTAATTAGTATTTTTACTAAAATACTGCAATTCTAATTCTCAATCAGCCATTTATTAACTTTTTACCCCTCAATCCCTTGAAGGGATAGTTCACACTAAAATTTTAATTTACTCACCCTCAAATTGTTCCAAACCTGTCTGAATTTACTTCTGCTGAACAGAAAAATATACTTGAAATGTTTCCGCCATTTTGAATTTTATGAAAAACAACCTTTTTCAAACTCCTCCTAGGCCATTTGTCCGATTTTCACGAAAATTGAATCAAATGATCTCAACACTATGGTGACCAAAAGTTATTGAAATCAAGTTGATTCGTCCAACATTTTTTTTATTAACTTGCGAAATAATTAGACAAAATGGCAGCAAAAATGAAAATAAGGGTATATCTCTGCAACGCATTAGCATATTCTGACCAAACTGGGTGTGTGTTATGTCAATCATGATCTGAGGCTACCTGTTGATTTTTCGGCACAGTGCCCCCTAGTGTTCAGGAGATATGAAAAATGGCATTCTTGCTTATAACTCCTGAACGCTTTGTGCGATACCCAATTTTCCCAAATTGGTCGTTTTGAGTGTCGACCATTTTGAATTTTGTCATAAAATGCTATATTTAACAAACACAGTGGCGTATTGTGACTAAACTCACGTATTGTGTCTTCGCACCTTGGCCTGATACGACACAAAAAGTTCCGGGCCAGCGCCACCTTGTGGTCAAAAGTTATATCCAAATGTACAAATATGCCAATAACTCTTGATAACGTTAATCTATGGCAAAACACATTGTCGTAATATGTTCTTTGGTTCAAGCCGAGAACACAGATACCAAATTTGTCATAGTTGGCTAAACTTCCTGTCTGCCATATTGTTTCTCTTTAAAAATCTACTTTTTCAAACTCCTCCCAGACCGGTCGTCCAATTTTCACCAAAATTAAATCATATCATCTTCCGACCATGCTGACAAAAATTATTATAATCAAAATGTTTCGCTTAGGAAATTTTGAATAAAGAATTTAATGAATGACAAAATAGCGACCAAAATGAAATCGAGGCTATATCTCTGCAACACAGTAGCGTATTTTGACCAAACTAGGTGTGTGTCATAGCAATCATGATCTGAAGCTACCTGCTGAGTTTTTACACAGTGCCCCCTAGTGGTCTGGAGATATTTAAAAAGTGACACTTTTGCTCTTAACTTCTGAACGCTTTGGCCAAAAGTCATGAAACTGGTCTCTTTAGATTCAGTGCATCATGCCGAGTCATGCATCATAAAATGTTCCTATATCGACCATTTTGAATGTCAGCCATTTTGAATTTTCTCATTAAATGCTATGTTTAACAAACACATGACTTTAATGCTCTATGTCAGCAATGCTTTACTCAATTGATACCAACATTTGCATGTGTCATTGTCACCTCACTCTGGACATACCACATGATTTGACAAATCAGTTTGGTTACAGCGCTGCCTGTTGGTCGAACGTGATAAAAAGTTCAATCGAATTACTAAAGACCGTATTGATGCTTTTAAATCCATTTAGACTGAAGTCACATTGAAATGTCTTTAAATGCTTACTGCTGTTGGTCTGATGCTGCCAGCCATGTCGCCATGATATTTAATGCCCTCCTTGTACTTGGCCCCGTCACTACTGCTTTCAGCTATATATATTTATTTTAGGTTCGCTCTTTAATGTAATTTTAGTGTGGTTATTGTCAGTTTCCTGTTTCCTTGTTCCTAGTTTCCCCACCAGTCATCCGTTTCCATGGGCACTCATTAACAATCACAACTGTTTGTCATCAGCTCATTATCACTGTATTTAAGTTCCTCTGTGTGCTCCCTTCAGTTGTCTGGTATTGTTGTCTTACTTTTGAGTTTCTGTATGCAGACCATATGCAACTGCCAGGCCATATAGGGTATATTCTAATTAAAACAATGACTGCTTCAATTTGACAGTTGTTCTGTGTAGCTGCTAGTAGGAGACAAAATGTGACCGCTTATAAAGCAAGCAAATAAGTGTTTGAAATCCCCATTGGGAAAAAAAAAGTGTGGTAAACTTCGTTGACATGAAGATCAGGTCATTAGATTAAATCAGTTGACAGTCCTTTCATTGCATTAGACTAATTTCCTATACATTCCCTAATTTCTTTGCCAACAGACATCAATTGATCAGTTGTTCTCTGTAGGAGTTCTTTAATCCAAAAGACTGCCTTAAGTCTACACCATATGTGTAAGGATTTATCTTTGTAGAAGAGCTCTAAAGGTGAATCTGAATATCTAAAGTAACTGCATGATTGCTTCAAGATCTTACGTGTTGTAATGCTACAGCAGCTTTTGCCATTATGTATTTCCAAGGAAAAGATAAGAGTCAGCAGACAGGGCTCTTTGGGTGCTTTTGTGGCCATTGAGTCTAAACTCATTGAGTCCTTGGCTCTACACATCAACCGCTCTGCACATCAACCTCTCGCGAGCTGACAGTAATGTGCCCTGAAGCAGAGATCGATGCATCTCCAAGCTTTGGCTCACTCTTTTAACAGACGCTTTCTGCTGCTTTTGGCCATTAGCGACTGACATCTCTTTCCTCTCTCGTCCTCCACTCCTCTTACCATCAGTGCTGGTGTTGAGCTAAATGAGATTGTAAGCCACTGTACATAACAGGCCAGCTTTCTGAGCACACACCTGCTGAAGAGAAGGGTCAAAGGCAAAAAAAAATGATGTAAAGGACTGATTCCAGAAAATCTGCATGTTCTATGAGCTCACCAATAGATTATGTGAGTCTTCTTCAGCGATAAGGTTGGTGCTGGGGATCAGAGGCCAGATGTAGAAGAGACTGGCTGTGGTTACATGTTTAGATGTTGAAGGCACAAGGTAAAGCGGCCGGAGGTTATGTGATGAAATGTGTCTCCTCCAATGTGATGGCAGAGGGGCAGGAAAGTGTCAGCAATTTATCGTCCAGCCAAAACCTGTCTGGCCCTTAGGCTTCACATACTGCTTATTACTCTATACCGAAGGGACAGTGCCAAAGGTCCTGTGTAATATGGAAAGGTCTGACAGTGTTGTAATTAGTTTGCTTGGGGACATATTCTTTCACCAGATCTGGTGGTGTTCTGTGTTGTTGTGCACCTGGGTCTCTGTTAAAATTTGATCACAGGATTTTCAGTTGTTAATACAGTCATTGTTCAATGGATATCAAGAAGCATAGGCATCATTATTTAATAACTACAATTAGTATTTTCAGGATTTAATTGAAACAATTATGCTCAGTATACCATGGCTTGTTTCAGAGGCTTCCTTTAGACCCAATCCACAATAATGACATTTGGCACTAGAATAAAGGTTTGCATTTACAGCACTAAATAATTATCCAGAAACTCAAGCATCAATGAGCGGAATAGATTCATGGAATGAAGCATAACTAATCATGATTTGTCTTGAGTTTAAAAATTAAATATTTGATGTCCATTTTGAAATAATGACATTTGCTTCTAAGGTTGACAACTGCATCAGGAGTAACTCAGAGTTGAGTATCCTGAAGATTTATCGGGAAGCACCGACAAGAGTCTTACAGCACAGTTTGCTTCTTTTTGCGGCTGTGATGGAATATACCATGAATTAAATATAGCATGTATAAATGGATTGCTAAAGTTCCTTTCAAGGAAAATGTTTTCTTAGTGGCCATTGCGGTTTCAGGCTTGTAAAAGCAACTCCTATCTATTTGAATGGGTTGTAATTTGTCTGTCAAAGTCCAATTTAAATAACATGGTAAAATCAAAAAGGACAATTTGAAAAAGGAATATTAAACCAAAAGAAACAAAAAAATTGTTTATGTCTTGTTGTTTCAAGCCAAAATCACCAAGGTCGGGGTGTGTCAAGGAAAATACATGGCAGAAGAATGGATGTGCACAATCTGTATTGATGGTATATTTGTTGAAATGAATGAGCGAAGTTGCATGCACGCCATACAATGGTATTGTACTATAAATTATGCAGCAATTCAGTTTATAGGTCATTCATACCTTGAATCACAACAAAAAAGAAGCAAAAGGCTTTTTCATAATTTTGTGGAGTGGAGCAAAGTGGAGCAGAGTTAAACAAGTCTTGCAGTTATATCACCATTTTGTTCCAATCAAAGTGATTTGATCGTATCTGAAAGTGTAATTATAACTTTGCAATGTTGAGAAAACAGGACGTATTGTGTGTTGTGCAGTCATGGCCGCCCGCAATTGTTGGCACCACTGAAACTTTTCCAGAAAGTCAAGTATTACTCACAGAAAAGTATTTTATCAACACATATTTTGCTATACACGTTTATTCCCTTTGTGTGTATTGGAACAAAACAAAAGAAAGAAGGATAAAAAGCTAATTTCACTCAAAACTCCAAAAATATTGGGACCCTTAACTTAATATTTGGTTGCACAATATTTCCCTTTGAAGAAAAAAAAAAAAAAAAAACTGAAATCAATCGCTTCCTATATCCATCACCAAGCTTCTTACACCTCTCATCCACACTTTTGGACCACTCTTCCTTTGCAAACTGCTCAGGTCACTTAAATTGGAAGGGCATCTTTTTTCCAATACAAATTTTAAGATCTCTCCACAGGTGTCCAATTGGATTTAGATCTGGACTCATTTCTGGACACTTCACAACTCTCCAGCACTTTGTTGCCATCTATTTTTGGGTGCTTTTGAAGTATGTTTGGGGTTGTTGACCTGGTGGGAGACCCACAATCTCGGACGCAAACCCAGCTTTTTGACACTGAGCCCTAATTCGTGACCCCAAATCCTTTGGTAATCCTCAGATTCCTTTGGTAATCCTCAGATTCAGACTGCCTTCCACACAGTCATGGCACCCAGTGCCAGAGGCAGCAAAACATCTTTGAACCTCCACCATATTGGATTTTAGGTACTGTGTTCTTTTCTTTGTAGGCCTCATTCCGTTTTCGGTAAGCAGTAGAATGATGTACTTTACCAAAAGCTCTATCTCGGTCTCATCTGTCCAAGATGATTTCCCAAAAGGACTTTGGCTTACTGGAGTACATTTTGGCAAACCACAGTCTTGCTTTTTTTATGCCATAGCGTTTTATTTCAATAAAATATTAGTTTGTAGTTTGTGCTGACACTGAAGCACCCTAAGCCTGCAGGACAGCATGAATTTATTTGGAACTTATGCTTATCCACCATCTGGACTATCCTGCTTTGCAACCTTTCATCAATTTTCTTTTTCATCCACGTCCAGGGAGATGAATCAATGGGTTGCAAACTTCTTGATACTGTTACACACTGTGGACAAATGAACATCTAGATGGACTTGTAACCTTGATGTTGGTTACATCATACATTTTTCCACAATTTTGGTTCTCAAGTCCTCAGATAGTTCTCATCTTCTCTTTCTGTTATCCATGCTTAGTGTGGCACACACAGACACACAATGCAAAGGCTAAGTCAACTTATCTGTTACTTGAGTGAGTTAAAAGAAGCATCACATGCTTGAAACAATCTTATTTGTCCACAATTTTGAAACTGCCAATAGTTTTGTCCACTCCATTTTTGGACAACGACAATCAACTCCATCAATTATGTCGTATTTCCTTTTGTCCCTCCTGTTTTGTTCGAATAGACACAAAAGGAATAAACGTGTATAGAAAACCATCTTACTTTAATACTTTTCTGTGAAAATGTTTTAATTTAACAATACTAATAAAAATGTCATTTATATTTTATAGTTTTTATATATATTTTCATTTATATTTTATTTTATAATATTTCATATTACATTTATCAAAGACTCTCAAAGCGCTTACATGGACGGGGGAATCTCCTCAACCACCACTAAATAACCCCCTTAATATATATTTTTTTTTTAAATCAAGGGTGCCAACAATTTTGGCCATGACTACTTTCCTTCATAACATGAGTGAACTGTCTTGGTTTACTTGGACACTCTTTCACATTGCCTTGTCATCACAGTGGTTAAAATACTCAGATTCATTTTCAGGTCCTTCCATACAATACACTAATTATAAACTATAAATAAAATAGATTTACCTTGTGGAAGCTGTTCTAGGTTCATGTTTACCAAAGTTAGTCTCAACTTTCTGCATTTCTCTCCTTTGCCCGCAGCTCTGTTTGTTTAGGCATAGTGCCCTGCTTAAACATGCTTGTAATTAAGTCCTCTGTCATGTTTCCATTCTATCCTCCTTTCTGCCCTCTTCTCCTGTCAGTATCTTGGCCTGCACCTTGTAATGGGTTTCTACCATGGTTCTACCGTTCTACTCTGTTTCCTGCTTGCTGACATCCATTTGTCCGTCCCACTGCACTCCCTTTCATGCTCTGCCACCTGTTTATTAATTATTTAATTTTAAATCTTTCTAATTAGTGGCCTGTATTTAACAGTTTCGTCATTTGAAGATATAGATAGTAGGTTGTGAAATCATTTGGACTCTTTATAATTGCTCTGCCAATCATGTGGGGGTTCAAAGTGCATCAAACGTCCTGCTGTGTAATGCCAATTTTACAAAAAACAGGGAGAAAGAGGATATTCCAAAGATAAAATTGTTCTGTAATAATGTGGCTGGAGATTTGTGTATCCTGTCATTAGTTTTGCGCCCATACCTTCAGTTCTAATTAAATCTGAGAAGTAAAGGTTTTTACCGTTTAATATTTAATTCTATTAATCAAGTATACAAATGTTCCTCTGCACATTCTAACCTTAAGCTATTGTTTATGAAAGATATAATGTTTTATTAAAACAGGGTTAATCAGTGAAGAAAATAAACTTGAATGAGAAATCTAATTAGAGATGCACTATTAAGCTTTAAAAGATTGTGATTCAAACAATCATTTTAAAACATTTTAAAACAATCAATATTTTCCCCAAATGATAACGATTCAGCAGTGTCTATTAAATCATTGAAAGATACAACTATTCACAATAAACATTTAAGTCTGAGTTGGTGCTACCAAGCAGTTGTATTGCATAGGAATGAAATAGCTTCACAAACATTCTTTGCAACAATGCAGTATCATTATTTCTGTTACAATTATTCAAATGGAATATAAAGTTATAGTTTTGATATAATAATATTAATACGTTACATTTATAAAGCGCATTACACAGTAGGGGGGAATCTCCTCAACCACCACCAATGTTCAGCATACACCTGGATGATGCGACGGCAGCCATATTGCACCAGAACGCTCACCACACATCAGCTTATTGGTGAAGAGATGACAGAGCAATGAAGCCAATTATAGTATGGGAGGGGGGGATTAGGAGGCTGTGATGTACCAAGGCCAATGGGCAAATTTGGCCAGGATGCCGGGGTTAAACCCCTACTCTTGTAAAGAACATCCTGGGATTTTTAATGACCACAGAGAGTCAGGACCTCGGGTTCAACGTCTCATCCAAAAGAAAAGAGTAAATGGACTTTTGCAACATGATGCTTCAAAAAAGGTTTGTCAATTACACCAGAAGGTGGCGACAAATTACGTAATAGTTATTATTTGTTATTGAATCATTCATTCAAGAGATTGATAAATGACCTGTCAATACAAGATCTGACATTAATCTTCCTGTCATACTTTAGTGGCTGACAGACACGGAAGACGCGGACTTAAGGGGTTAACTCAAAACTCTTTAATGAAACCAAAAATGAACAACACATTAATTACAAACAAAATGGCACTTGTCATGCACAACGTCGGGATAACTCATAAACAGGATACTTGAAACTGGGATTTCATTACACACGAAACAGTATCAACAAACGACAAGCACATGTGGACTCAGGGGATATTTAACGAGAAGACACATTAGGGACACCTGATATGACTTGACAAGTGATTGATGCGAAAAGTGAAACAAGGGCATGGGAGGATACACAGACAGGACCCGGAAGTGAAACAAGACGTGACACTGTCAGTGTTTCTGCCATATACTAGATGCAACAGCTTAAGATTGTATTTTCAAGACCGAATAACAGGCAGCGAGATTCAGGGCAGGAATTCAGATTATGGGCTGTGGAAGCAGCAAAAATGGAAAGGCCACATCCATAAAAGTTAATATCAATATATAAATGCATTTCCAAATTAGCATAGAGATGACACTCTGAACTGGAGAGGCTTGCTACCTCTTGTGCATCTTCCAGACATTCTCCTGAAGTCAATCTTTTTAATAATCTTTATTTTTATTTTTATATTAGTTATTCATATTATAAATAATATTCACATACTATTTCTGATGCATGCATCAGTCATCTGAACTCAAAGGCAATAATAGTCCTGTAGGAACAGTGCTCTGCAGGAACCGTATGTAAATGTCAGATTGGTCCTCCGTCTTTTTGCAATTTTTAAACTGGCTTCCAGAACTGGAAACTCCAGTGTGGTGTTATCTCAAACCAGGGATCTGTGAACAGAAAAGTTGTCCATTCTCAAAGGACTTATTTTCTGATTCCTCACTCACACACACAGAATTAGATGGTTTCACTATATTTGTGGGGACTTTTTTTTACTCTCCAAACTGTATAGTTTATCCCCTAACTCCAGACCTACCCATCACAGAAAACTTAAAAAAAAAAAAAAGGTCTGTTTTATAAACTGTTTTCCTCATGGGGACCAAAATACGGCTAAGCATTTCTCATATTGGCATCTTTGTGGGAACACTTTGTCCCCGTAACATAGGGTTTACCTGGACCTGGAAACAAAATATCCAGGTCAAAATATACTAGAATTACTATACTTGTGGGGACATTTGGTTCAGAACACAGGACCGCATGCATTACATTGCTAGCAGTGTAGAGGGACATGAGGTTGATGGCTGGATTTATAATCAGATTTCACGGAGGAGCAGAGGCATAAAAGGTGGAGTGACAACAGTGAAGGACAAGAGAGGACCAGGCCTGGATTTTATGTTTTGTGTTTGTGTGTGTGGGCGACAATCATCTGTGACTGCTACCGTTACTTGTATTTTGTATGTGTTTTATTTTAAAATTAACAGTTGCGTAACTATTCGCCTAAACAAACTGTTACATGGATCAACCTTGATCTGAGATGTGCCTAACTAATCTCTACTTGCTTTATTATGCTGAAGCTTATGAACTACTGTGAAACTTCACATTGATATTTTTTCTTCACTCAAAACTACAAATGACTTTAAATACTGCACACTTGAAACTGACTTGATACAATAGTGTAGCATTCAAATAGGCTTTGAGAGTGATTAAATTGCTTTTCTGTTCATTTTGTCAGACTTGGGAACATTTAAGGCAACACCTAATGAACACAGCTACATGATTTGAGTGATTTGGTGGAAGTTGATGCCAAGGAGAAAACCTATAAAAACACCAAACATTTGTGGAGTAGTTTTGAATGCTTTGTTTTTGGCAACAAGAACAACATAATAATAATACTGCTAGATGCTACATTTTAGGACATTTTGCAATATATAGGTTGGTCTCCATTCTTTAATTTTCAAATAATAACCCCTAGAGCTTTTTTTTTGTGGAAGACGGTGCAATGCTTCACTCTGAAAGACGCAGTGCATATAGAAGTTCTTCTCCATTCTATTATTATGTCAGATAGACAACCAGGAGAGGAAACTCAAAAGAACCTTAGATAACATCCCCAAGTTCGTCTTTGCTGAGAGCACTCCCCTCAAAGTGCCTCCACTCTCTGACTTGAGAGTCTTGAGAGTTCCTGAATTCAAGAGTGACAATACAAGATGTATCAGGCAGACAGACCAGATTGGGAATATTCTTCTTAAAATGTGTCTACTATCAAAAACAGCAGTTTGACTGAAAAGGATCAGAGCATCCTCTTTCAAATTATATTAACCAGATAGTTTCATGCTATTAGTCATTAATGGACTGTTCTAATTGCAATTAGAGGCTTCGTGCAGAAGCTTCCAGTAGGTCAAACTTATAATATAAACTTTATATTTCTCTGGTACATCCAGAAGTTTAAAAGGACTTTTTTTTTCTATGGGTACAGCAAGGGACCGGTTCTTTTAATGCAGAGATATTGCTTTCAACATGGCCTAATTGGCTAAATGAATAATGGGCCTACTCTCCCTTTCACTGTCAGAGGAACAAATGAATTTGAGTCGCTCTCTAAAGAATTGAATCACTGACCAGCCATCTTAGAGAGCACTTATTATTTTGCATTCATTTTTTAAATTACAGAGTTACAAGGTCACCTCCATCGATGCACCAGCGAGTGGAGCCCTGTGCTGTTCACAACACCATCATCTAATCAATACAGGTGGGGCACATCTGCCCACTTTATTTCTCCTCAGCCAGTTAAGGTCACTGGGTCAGCTTGCATCACTGTGATATGACTCATAACTAATCTAAACAGAGGAAATTGCAAACCCTTGATTATAATGCAAATAATACAATCATTCATCATCTGTCCGATTGCATCTGCAAATGCCACAGACACACTTCAATTATTCTCTTTTGTTTGTGTGTTGGCTGTAAAATAGTTTATTTGTTGAACAGCTGTTTTGTCTAATGCACAAATTTCCATCCACAAATCCATTTAGTCATCCCCAATTACATGCACGCAGATAAAATATTTGAAAAATTTGACAAGTGATAATAAAAATAGCTGACATTTATTGGAAGTGTTACATTTTAGGAGGGGAAAATGCACTGGCATTTACTACTGTTGAGATTACAATGTGTGTTTAGTTATTTATTTATTTATTTATTTTCAAATGTAAGGACACACAGTTATGATTAACACTTTGCTAGAGATATGCCTTCTAAGAATGTGAAACCTGCCATTATTTATATATATATATTTGTTTAAAATGTATTGTATTGTTGAGCAAACAATAGCAGCCTTGGTGAGCAAAAAAGACCATTAAGTATGAACTTTCCAACAACAAATTAGTATGATTTTTATATTTAGATTATTATTATTTACCTTTGATTTCTGTCAATAGAATAGAATAAAATAAAATAAATCACAATTAATCTCATGGTTTCTAACCGTAATGTTTTGAAAACAACAAGAAATAAGGATATTACCAAACATGATGAATGAAAGTTACATTTTAAATCCCAGTTTGAAAACCCATGGATCAGTATGAGGAGGTGTATGAGAAGTTCCTGAGGTGTGAACAATCAACGAGTCACAAATTCTTAACCTGCAGCAGGAACGAGTATGATGGGTTGAGTTAATCCATCAGATTTCCTTTAATTGCCACACTGCTGTTTTCATAATGAGGGCCCATTAAGTTGTCACCCAGTGATAACGTGTACGACCCTGGGGCAAGAAACAAGATTAAGCCTCACTGGCATCCTACCCTCACACTCTCTCACCTCCTGTCATTATTTTAGAAGGGCCGTACAGAGAGTGACTGAAGAGCACTCTGGCTAGAGAGGACAGGCATCTTTAAGCTGAGCAATGATGCCTGGTGTGAGGACACAGTGAGGGCGATTCATTTCACATTGTTGTCAAGGACAGGGTCGTTTCTTTGTGTGTGTTTTAAATGTCACTAAGATGATTTTTATAAAAGTGATTGTGGCTAATTAAGGATGAATAAAGGATGAATCTTAATTGTGCTGTTCACCTTGATGGTAGAATTCATCAAGCAGGCGTCATTTTAATTTTCCTCATTACTCATAATACACTGTATGCTTTATCCGAGCACTCTGATACTAGATCGATGTTGGGGAAACATTGCAGTAGTGGCACATATGCTTGTAAACTTTGAGAGTGAATGGTTCCTCCTCTCAAGAATTATGAATTTCATTTTACTCTAAAACTAAAAGTGACAAGCCAAGGGGAAGGAAAAAAAAGGTCTGAAGGGTTATTAAATTGAATTGTCTTATTAAGATGGCTGTCTGCTAAGCTTTTACGGAGTATGACTTCAATGAACTGTTTATTGACTTTGAAACATTCACCATAAAAATATATATTGTCTTCTTTGTGATTCATTTTAATCTGCCCATTTAGATAATGAAAAAGAAGGGGCAGTTAATCCAAATCCATAAATATAGATCTTAATTTGGCACAGCTATGGAGACATTAGATGGAAACTTGTTAGCCTTGTAATTGCAAAAAATTAAAAAATCTGTCGACCTGCAAAAACTTTTTTTTTTTTCCAATGTATATATTCCACACATATTCGCTGTTAGCAATCAGGTTATCATATCATAACTTTTGGAATCAAATGTATGTTTGATTTATTTTCCAGCAAAGGCTGTCAAATTAATTTCAATTTATTTAAATTATTCGCTCTTTCTCTGTTTAATCTGACTTGTACAGGAGACAAGGTGATACATATTTGTTCTTAGAGAACTTACACAGCAGTGTGAAACAGACGTGAAGCGTCATTGTGATCAAGACGTCTTTCTTGTGATATGGTTTTAAAAGTTAAGAGTTCTGATGGTGTGTAGTCAGCAGATGCCTCAAAACAGTACAACAGTAATTACTTTATGAACTTCTTGACTTGCAAGATTCATAATATTAGAAAGAAAATACCCATGCAACAGTCTACTACAGTTTCACAAAACACTGTCAAATATTCCAGAAAAGGCAATATCCTCACAACTATCTTCCATTTTAGAAAGAAACTATGAGGATTTTTAGTTAGGATTTAGACCGGATCCCAGTACTGAGACTGCTCTAATTAGAGTTACAAAATGATTTGCTCTTATCATCCAGTCGTGGTTGTATCTCTCTGTTAGTGTTACTGGATCTGAGTGCTCATTTGATACTATCGACCACAAACTTATTTTGAAGACTCGGAAATTATGTTGTCAGTAGTGAAATTGCATTGGCATGGTTCAAATCATCCTTGTCGGACCATTATCAGTTTGTGAAAATGGAGAGAAGTCATATTGATCACAAGTTCAGTATGGAGTACCTCAGGGCTAAGTACCAGGACCGTTGCTTTTCAACTAGTACATGCTATCTTTGGGAGAAATCATTAGGAAGCATGGAATTAGCTTTCACTGTTACGCTGAGTATACACAGCTCTATAGTTCTTCTCATCCTGAAGAAATGTTCACTGTACAATAAGGAGCGGTGTGAGATGCGGAGGGAGTCACACAGAGAATCAGAACTACAACTCACCATTATTCCAAAACACTGGAAAACAAAAGACTTCAAACAGAAAACAAAATGGCTTTCATAGTGTGAACTTTGAGCATACATGAATGAATGGCATCCACACACAACAAAGAATCCACGCAGTAACATCAATGATTGACAAAACGCATGAAACCAAAGGAGGGTAATTTATAACAAGAGGAGATAGGAAACAGCTGACGAGTGTAACAGAGGTAAGTGATTGACAAGACAGGTGCAGGAAGGGCATGGAAGATACACAGAAGGAAGTGAAACAACATGACGAGACTGTGACAGTACTTAATTACATATTTTTGCACTTCTGTCCTCACTATTGCCTGTAATTAATGATTCTGTTTTGCATGTAGTAGGTATAAAAAAATAAATAAATGCAGAGGCTTATCAAATTCGGGAACATGAGGTTCACAATGTGTACCTGAATGTGCATCAGTGACCTATTTGCTGAGGGAAGCAGCGTGAGGTGTAATTAATTTGAATGTCTTGAAAAAGCAGCCTCGACTGAAAGAATTACCTCTCATGATTAAGAGCCCTGCTTCTCATAAATCCCATTTCCGGCTTTCGTGAGCTCAAAGGCACAAGAGTATTGTCATCAAGCTTTGCTGAATTGGGATGGGGGTTGCATGGACTTACCATTTCTGGTCATTTCTGTGGATTTAAGGATTTCTGACGCATATACAGTCACCTATCTCGAGTCACGGTTAACTCGCCAATACTATTATGTTGACGTTTTTGAAGTGGAACCGCCAAACTTCCTATTTGTCTCAGTATTTTATTGTGGGTTATGTTGATTCTGTTATGTTGCCGAACCCTAGTATCTTGAGCAAAAATGAGGGACATATACGCCACATGGTTAACTCGTGACTGAGTACCTAGTTGCACAGAGTACCTAAGACCGTACCTAGTTGCACATGGATCGTGGTCCAGATGCAGACAGAGCAGATGTTCACTCCTCCATGTGCAAATGAATTGCGCATGTCCGGCAAGCCGCCGCTGGCTGATTACGCAATTGCAGTATGGGATGTCAAATGTTCTTCGTCTAAAAAATGTATAAATCACTGCATTTGTTTGACTCACACAGCCTCAGTCACGTACTCTCGTCCACTATGTGTGTGCGCCTGTCTGTGACAAAAGCTAACTAGCTGGCTAACTAACTAGCTCTCAGTCAAAACTGTACACCCAAAAATACAGGAATGAGTGGGAACTCCTTGCACACACACACACGCATGGCACACACACACACACACACAAACACATCCCTGCTTCTGTTCTGATGTGCTCTCTGCTCAGCGCCGTTGCGGATTGAAGAACGGATTGAAGGTTATTAAAAGACGAGAAAAAGCCGAATTTGTTGAGAAAGCACATTAGACAGGCAGAACACAAGAAAGTATGCAATCTAGTACAGCGTGCTGACCTCATGAATATGTTATGATTGTTTATGCTGTGAGCGAAATTGTGTTTGCAATGTTGGAGAATATAATTAAAGGTTTGTATCGAGAATGGAAGGTGTTTTTTATTGTATACTGGTAAATCTCTGCTGTTAGCTGGTGCACATATGCCTTTTTATGTTAGCAAACATATACAGTGTATGTACATTTTTATAGCATGCCGATCGCGCCATCAAACAAATCGCCATATTGGGTGTTGGTTATCTAAACGGATATCTCGACGCTTTTTTGCAACCCCCGAGGCCGTCGACATAACTGCACTCCACTGTACATTTCTAAACCAGACAGCCTGATGTTTAATTTTAGTTCATATATATTGTTTCATGACAGGTGCATCCATGTGATTTAGAGAAAAATGTTATTACTGAATGATTGGAGGGGGACAGCAGTATGTTGTCTTTCACATTTTATCCCAATTTAAATCTCTCTCACACCTGCCTGGGCCTAAAATGATAATAGATTCCTCAGCTTTAAAAGCTGTGTCCTAAACCATTTGTCATTGTTTCCATGTTTTAGAAAAGACGTGCATTTGGCGACAGGTGGTTTTCTCATCGACATGCACTGGGACTATATAATTCATGTGCAACTTCATCTATCAAATATTTACCAACCCCAAGTGAATGAAACATTTTAATAACAAGCGCAACATGTGCCTACTGCCATATGTTCACAGGTATTCTCTAGACTGTCTGATCAGCCTCATGGTCATTGGAGTGTGGAGCTTGAAATTGTAAATGCATAGGGTATAAAAGGTAAACGAGGTTTGAAAGCACATATAGACATGCTGTTATACTTTTGAGCTGCATGGGCTTTAGTTTAGCCATCTGTAAAGCTGTAATGAGGTGAGATGTGCAATCTGTCCTGCCGAGAAAGATGTACTTTTTTATCTTTGCAATTGGAGGCTGGCATGTACAACATGTTTCTATCAAAAATGCATGGAACTAATAGTTTCTTTTGTGCATGTTAAACAATCTGTAATACATGCTCACTGCAAGTAACAGCTGGAGTTTTCCATTTAATGCCTCTTTTAACATTGATAAAAAGTTTAGTAACAAATCACGTGTAATGCAAATTCACAGATATATAGAAACGCTTTGATTGCAAATGCACACACATACACTTACTTATAAAATATGAACATACAACACCATGATTAATGCAAAAAAAGATATATAAAATATAAGGCTTCAATGGAATTCATAATGTAAGGTGAAAACATGTGAAAGTGAAAGAAGAGACAAAACTGTCCAACTATCATGATGGCATGTTGTTTCAAACCTGTATGGTCTTTATTCTGCTGATCACAAAAGAAGACATTTCACAATGTCCAATCAGGAGTGTCTAAAGTTGTTTTAGAATCTATTGACTTACATTATTTGGACAAAAGCAGTTAAAGTCAATGGAGTCCAAAACAACATTATAAAACAATTTCCAGAACATATACTAGTACCATAAATAGTACCACAAATGAATTTAAGTCATGTGGGTTTGGAACAACATGAGGGTGAATAAATGACAACATGAATTTTATCTTTGATTGAACTATCCCATTATGAGCTGTGAGGGGAATCTGGTCTAAGGGTCTCGGAGGATAACAATGTTAAAATGGAACAATTTAAACCTTTGACTTGGTTAGACAAATGTTCTTTTTTTGCCCATCTCTTTTTCTGTGCCTCTATTAGAGTAAAGCTCTGAGCCTATGGTCTAGACACATTATTCCAGATTCTCTATTTCCCTCACAGCCTCACATTAGGCAGTCATTCACCCAAAGAAAGTAATGAATTGGTGAACTGTGTAATTACCACATGCACAATACAGGTCACTTTAATTAGCAACCCATGAGATATGTGTGGTGGTCTGATGGCCCGAAGCGGCTGATGAAAGCTGCAAGATGTAATTTATGAGATAATGTGGCATGATCACTTCTTTATGCGTCCTGGACTGCAGGTTTTGACTTGACTTTGTTACAGGGCCACTCTCTTTTATGTCAAGCTACGGTTTGCAAATAAGCTGCTACATTTAGTTTAATGCAAATGACCCCCTCTAATGATCACATTAGTGATTTTCCAACTCCGTTTAGGAAATGATTAGTACAAATAGACATGCCCATGTTTGAATTTTAATGACACACATTGTCTTCTCGCTGTGCAAAGCATTGTTCAGACTGTCCTGGTCTTGTGTTGCCATAACCGCAGAGATGCATTCCTTCATAATGACCTGACAATTAAGAGAAGTTCTGAGCAATTACTGTTTAGCTGCTTTGTCTCACAGTTAGTGAAGGTTACTGGCTATTTTCATTACCATTTACCAGTTGGTAAGTCTAAAATTACGTTAAAAGTCTAAGTCTAAAATTACTAGTTAATGGGTCTTAGTTAACCATTTTGAAATGAGTGTGCTATTATGTTGTGCGTGTTCTGTAAGCGAATGGAGAGATGCACCAAACAGTGTCATTTCCATCATTTATTTATACTTGCAATACTTGAAAGGCATGAAAAATGCCCTCAATGGCTTCTCCAAGCAGCTCTTTACAATCAAGACTGTTGAGTGAACACATTTTAGTAAGAAATGTTTTTGCACTAGCACAAGAGGGAATAATATTCCATTTTGGAGGGAAAAATAATAAAACAGCTGTTCAGCAAAACATCAAAACATTACTTAGCCAATATGCTTTCCTAGCCCTCCCTCTTTCCGAAGCCAAGGCCTGTCATTATGACCAGCTGGCCTATAGACTTGATTTATGACTGAATCTGTTTTGTTTTACCATGGGCCACTTCTGCCAGTACAACAAGCTGTATGCAGGTGGTTTGATTTGAGCACATGAGATAAAGACAACACAGAGTACTAGGCAGCAGGTGTTTTAATAAATGTTACAGAGATAGAAATGTAACCTTATGTCCTGATGTAGTAATTTAGTGCCATGCTGTTTGTGCCTGACACTTTAGTGCAGATTTCTACAAAATGTTGGCTTACTATTAGCAGACAGGAAAATGGTAGCTGTAAATGACTTAATATAATGCAATTTCATACTGGGATGAATGACATATCACACAAGCTGTATACATTTGACAAAATTAGTTCCATTTACCTTTTCCCCAAATTAATAGTTGTTGACTTTGGATTATGTGCAATCATAATTTTGCTTGAATACCTTGTTGATTTTGTAAGAGTATTTCATACCATTCTTCTCAGCTTTTGAGTTTGTGTGTTTTTTTAGTTTTTTTTTTTTTTTTTTTTGTGGTTATATCTTACTTTTATCTTTGTTTGGTTATTCCTCTTTGGTGTCTAATTCTGATAATTGTATAATTGTCGCATAAGGAGAATTCAGAAACCAATGATATCAAATTTACAAATCTGTGCAATTTGTAAGTTTTCCTTTGATGCCTCTGTCCTCATTTTCTTTCCCTGCATTCTATGGATGGAGGAGCTGAGATTCGAGGTCAAGCAAATAAGTTATGAGAAGCACCCAGGGTAAAATAAGACACAGATGCAAATAATCAGGGGTTAACAGAGGCAACGAGAAACTGGAACACAACTACAAAGTCCACATTACAAAACAATGGTACAAATAATGCAGAATTATAAATGTTAAATATATCAATGTATTTATTTTAGACTTACCCTTTTATTTTCAGGGTGGAATGCTCAACTACTGACCTGTTATGCATAAAACATCCTTTTTTAGCCATTTTTTTTTCTGATCCACGTGAAAGGATATCAGTTTGACAATGCTGTTGTTTGTTTTTAGTATAGTGTTGTCATGGAAAAATAGCTTTAATTGGCTGGTTTACTTGCATTCGATCATTGTTGGAGTTGAACTTTGCAGGTATACTTTGTAGAACACCATGAACAAGTTTGGGCAGACCTGCCTCATGATGGAAAGTTATTGGCGGTGTGTGTGTGTTGTGTGTGTTTGTGCAAGCACCACTTAGAGCAAAGAAAAGGTCCAGAAGCATCACTAAATCAATGGCCAGTGTCGTAATTGTAACTCATGAGAGATGACATGACCAGTTTATTCTCTTTTGCAATCTGTTCTCTGCTAGAGTTACATGCCTGGACGTGTCAAACACAGATAAGAATTAATAGCCAATGATTGTTTGGACAGTGGATGGTAAAAAAGTAATAGAGGAAACTGATGTCATATTACCAAGCTTTCTGGGTCAGAGGAGACTGCTGACCCGTTTAGCTCACAGTAATAGTATTGCCTGCCTTAGAAGAAAACTCTTATGAGAAAAGTGTATGTGTTTTTAAAAGTTTGTTTTTAATGTTTATTGAGGGTAATTAGAAAATACCTGACCAGTCAGTCACCCCTTCGCTCCATTTAATTAAATTATGTAATTTACATAGTTAACATAATTTATGAGTCAAAATATGTTAAGGCTTTTAAGCCTTAAATCATCTTGAGAGCGTCCGTGGCATTTTAGTACTTTAAGTAGGCCTATATTGAAATGAGACATTGTTAGCTAGTAATTTAATTATATAAATAAAGTCAAGCACATTTTCTTCTCTATTATCAGGGTTGCTAACTTGACTGAGATCTGCTAGCTCAGGGGTCGGCAACCCGCGGCTCTTTCACCCCTGTGCTGCGGCTCTTTCATCCCCTGCACGTCACTTGTAGCAGCGGTCCCGCTATCCGCGCTCGGTGCGCTCTCCACGCTCGCTCCGCGCACCATACACACTATAAACATATACACTGTATATGTTTGCTAACAACAAAAGGCATATGTGCACCAACTAACAGCAGATATTGTAACGGCTACTTTGTTTATGTTGGGAATACACCTTTAAGACAGCATATGCTGTTGTGTGCACACTGTTCTGACCTGAGCATGCACGGGGAGGAGAGTGTTTTTGAGTGAGGAGAGAGATGGCCGCTCTACCACTGAGGATGATATAGCATAATCTACTCTTTCTATTTTTCTTCTTTTATTTGTGATGTTTGGGTATTTTTTATTTATTTCCTGGTTTGTACTTATGCTCTTTACATGTTTGAGAAGAGTGTGCTGGTACGAAACCCATCTCTAAAGCTCGTGTGACGAGTTTCTTTAACATCTGGCCAGTCGTCAACCACTCTGATAGCCGTTACAAGATTTACGAATATACGATAAAAACCTTCAATTCTCAATAGAAACCTTTTATTATATTCTCTAACATTGCAAACACAATTTCACTCAGAGCGTAAACAGTCACAACACACATAAATGGATTCACTCAAAACACAGTCATTTCGCTCTGACACAGTTCTGAAAAGTATTTGTGGCGAGCAGGGAGGGGGTCGAGGGACCGTGAGAGCGTCACGAGACCCGGTGGCGTGATTTATAATGAGCGTCACTTGCAAAGCCATCGGTATCTCGTCTCATGGAGGAGCAGAGGCATAAAAGGAGGAGTGACGACAGTGAAAGACGAGAGAGGACCAGGCCTGGAGTTTATGTTGAGTTTTGTGTGTGTTGGTGCCAGTCATCCGTGAGGGACTGCCGCCATTATGTTTATTTTGTATTTATGTTTTATTTTGTATTAAAGTTGTTAAAAGGTCTGCCGGTTCCCGCCTCCTTCCTCCATGAACATTGAACATTGTTACATTATTGTACACACGATTACTATGATTTCTTTACAAAGTCTAAAATGCTTTGTTGCTTTTTGCCTGTAACGGTCTGCTTGAAAACAAATGCTTCTATCAGTAATGACGTCTTTATCGATGCCAATGTAATCTGGAGAACTCCTGTGCCTCCTCTTCCAAGTTAGCATCTGTAAGACTCGATTTTTGTGCGAGTTCTCAAGAGTGAGTAAAGCGTCGTTGGAGTGAGCGACAGTACGGACAATGATGCACGTACAACGCAAACCCTGCGCATACGTATTGAACTCGGTAATGTCATTAGTCACAGGAATCAAGATAACTGATGTTAAGTGAAGACTTTGTCCCTCTCTGGGCTTGAGATATTAGGGTTCGGCGACATAAAAGAATCAATGTTAATGACAAAATGACAAATAGGGAGTTTGGCGGTTCCACTTAAAAAAAAGTCAACATAATAGGGTTGGCAAGTTAAACGAGCTCGAGATAAGTGGGTTCCACTGTGTTTACTTTATTCAAATTTAAGATGACAACAAATAATGCATTGAAAGGTATTCAGAATTATTATTAAAAAAAAAAATTCACTGAATTTTACAGTTATCATATTCATTTCTTTGTAGTTTTGATCTTTATTCTAATAATGCATTTTATAGATTGTTCTAAGATGCTCTCTCATTTAGTAGTAGAATATGAAGTCTAAGCATAAGATGATGCATGATCATATCATTACAAATGTATACATTTTTATAATTTACTACACACTTTTATTCAGTTCACTAGTGTAGTGTTGTGGGATCACATACGTTTTACAGTCCTGTCATGTCTCCACCCTCTTCCTGCATCCTTCTGTGTGTTTCCCTTGTTATCCCTTTCACCTGTCGAGTCAATCCCTCTTCTCGTTAGTCTTGTCACCTGTTACATGTTATCTTATATGTGTAAGCCCTTATGTGTTCTCTTGTCTTTGTAAGTTGTTGGCAATGTTAAATGCATGTTTAGGTGGTCTCTGAGGTTTCCGTGTCTCCAAAGTGTTCAATTTTGTTTTATATTTAAAGTATTTTATATTTAAAGAGTTAGTAAATAAAAGTCAGGTTTCACTTCATCTTGATTTCCTCGCCTTTATCATCCCACACCAACATGTAAGAATAAGGTGGCTAGAGGTAATGATCCTCCTTGGTGTGTATAAACCTGATATAGATTTACAGAGAAGGATTGTGACATTCACAGAATGAAGGAAATTTAGAATAAAGCAACAGAATACATAAAAGCATTATTGCAAAATGTTATCATGGAGATATGTTTAGACAGGCTGCAACAATACCTAAGATTATGTGACTTTTTGGGATTATGTAACAAATTGCTCAATATCAACACTGAAATGTATTTTCAAATGAAGCTTCTTCCCTTTTCCAGTTTGAAAATAGCCACATCTTTGTTTTCTTACAAGGTCACAGAAACCTTTCAGGGTTTATCCTTCAGTTGGTTTAATGGCGTTTTTGACTCACTACTTTTTGCCCCAAATCAAAATTTGATGTCAATTTGAGTACTTACAATTATGTTTTTCAGCCAAGCTCACTAGCTGATCTGAAGAGAACTAACTGATCCTGACCACCCCACCCCACCCCACCCCACCCCAATTTTCCATTCTTCTGAATCTCGTTAGACATTTTAAATCAAATGTCAACATTGTATTCCACAACTCTTATAAAACTAAGTATTTGAATTATTTAGAAACTATACTCCTGGCAAACAGTGAATGGAAGGTGAACTGTGCAACTGATGCTCCAAACTACCGAAATGAATGACTATCAGCGTGGAAGTGATATCTGTCAGTTGTGTGGGCCTGTGGGATTGTTCTGTCTGTAAATGTGGACTCATTATTGGCAGCTTGGTCCATTGTGCTGCAGTGCTGTTGTATTGAATCTACAGCACAGTGCGATGCTTAGAAAAACATACCTGCTATAGTGGAAGAAAAAAAAATCAGATAAAGGAGTGGGTGGAACATGGGCACAATCCCGTAAAACTGACAAAGATCAACGATTACGCTTTTCATGGCCAGCCAGTATATAAAAGATATTCATTTACATGTAATATCCATCAGTTGGGAGGACCTGTAGATTGTTCTGTCTGTAAATGTGTACTTGTGATTGGCAGCTGGTCCATTGAGACTCAGTACAGTCCTATTGATTTTTCAATAATCGGCCGCAATTTAGCCAGGTGTTTAGTGATGACGAGAATGGATTTGTACTCTAGAGTGACATGCTGCACTCTAAGATTACCAAAATTCGATGCCAGTTTATTGAGATTGCTTGACTGACTAATCGGTAAAAGATTATGCACCTTATGCAGGTCATTTGTAAAGGGTACCTAGAAGATTATGTTTGTCATGTAATAGTCCATTAGGCTTTTAATTGATTGTACATACCGTGGGTTCCAGATTTCACCATTGATGTTTAACAAATTTGTCCTTTTGAATCAATATACTATTTTTATTAAACCTACTAAACAGAATACAAGCCCTAATGACGTTCCCTTTGACTTGCGGTAGTCAAATGTCAGACTTATTAATAGTCTGGGAACGCCTCTGCAGCTCTAGCTCCTCTTTAATCATCTCCTCCATCAGCACAGCAACAACAAGGTTCTGACATCATAACATCCTACATCTGACATTGTGCTGGAGATATTAGTTTTTTATTTTCTTATCGGTCTCCGTCTTATTCAAACTGATAATGTTTTGAAATGAATGTAAGAGATTAAAGGAAAACCTAAAAATGATTCTTGTGTTTCTGAACTGAACAAGATGCATTTGGATGAGCCGCTCTATAAGTAATACTTAGTATTTTAATCCACTTTTTGACAATAAATTACATCCCATTCACTTAGTTAATAATGACTGAACATGCATTACTTGTGTTTTAATTATTTAAAGGTGAGATGGAACAGAAGCAGCAACAGATATTTTTATGTGAATTGTGATGTACATTCAAGTGCAATTGAATACAAACAATAATTGAATGTGACATGGTTCTAATAGTTGTTTATTGAATGGAGGCAGATCTGAATATAGTTGATGTATCAGTAGGGCTAGTGTTCTAGCCAAATTAATGATTGGAGATATCATGATTCAAATGTAATTGTGCGAGACATTCCATTCCATTTCGTGCTGATTCTAAGCATGATATACTGCTCTTCTTGTGATTAAATCCTACATAATTCTAGCTTTTATAGGGTCTATGAGGGTCATTCAACAGCTTGAAACATGATTAGAAATATCATGATTCAAATTGTTATACAATGCAAGAGAGTACAATATACTGCAAGGGAAATCTGTCTGGCAACATGGAGTTTGATTTGGTCCGGTAAATTTTTTTATGTTTTTTTATTTTATTCACAGCCAGATATAACTTAAGTCATATCTACACACTCTTTTGAGTACCAGTCATTCTGGAATCGAGTTTCTCTATTTCTTCTGTATGACTTTGAAAGTTGTTGGGATTACTCCAAACACAAGAGATATTATTGTAAAGGATGTCCTCTGTGGATTTGCTAATAAATTTTAGATGACTAATGGCTGAAGAAGACTAAGAGAATGGATCCCTCTGTGCAGCCTCAGTGATGAATCTGTGTTATAATTGGAAGGTCAAGCCCAAAGTCCTGGAACTGGTGTTAATGATAATGCCTATCAGTTGCTGTTAAACAAACTCACTGTATCTCAACCGTGCTGAATGTTTAACATTGTAAAACAAGCTTTCTGATATATATATATATATATATATATATATATATATATATATATATATATATATATATATATATATATATATATATTAGTCAAAATTATCTTTTTTTGGTATTTTAGTATTGTCTGACTTTTATTAATTGATATTATTAATTTAACTATTTAAAAAATTGCATAGAATAATGTGTCATTAATATACTAGGTATTATTCCTAAGTCACTAAGGATGACCAATACATCTTTCAAGAAACAATATAGATTCCTACTAAAATCGACCAACTAAATTTACCCGAAAACTATTATTTGTGGGGAGGAGGTTTGTGCAGTGTCCAAAGTGCCGAAAATAAATAGGTTAAACTGTATTAGAATTGCACAATTTTCAGTAGCTGATAAAAATGTGGCAGTACATGGGTTGACTTTAACCAACACATGCATTTTATTAATGGGGCTTATGCATTAGATGATACTAGTATAATAGAATGAATTCTGAAGGATCATATGACATGAAGACTGGAGGAAGACTGCTGCTAAGATACATCTTTCAAACACATATCTATTGAACACTAGCGTATGTTGACTTTCTTGAATAATTCACAACTTTTGCCAGCAAACTTTAAGATGTTTAATAAAATTGTTTCAGATCATCAGTGAAGATATTGCCTATGATAAACAATTTGTCATTTTAGGTTAGTTGTTTTATTTTATTTTTTCAGTTTTTAATACAAAGGTATTGAAGCTTGATAATGAATTCAAACTTGTGCTATCTATTCAGCCCTTGTGGGTAGCAGCTGACAAGAAAAACAGTGGGAGTAAGAGAGAACTCTGAACAATGGATGATGTAATTAGTTTTGAAACTTGCCCATCAGTGGCAATAAAGAAACCAGTTCTTGGATCTCGATAAATAAAGACCAAGGCTCTGCAAAGTTTTCCCCCACTCATTTGTTGATCTTTGACAGTATGCCTTTGAACAACAGTGCTTTTAAATTCATCCACTGTACCCTATGGTATAATACAGAGGCAATGTGTTCTTTTAATCAGCTTTCTGTTTGAAGAGTCTCCACCGTCTTACAATCTAGCAGAATAACCTGCTGATGCCCTGCAAAGAAACTTAAAAATTCAGTCCCGTGAAGTTCAACCGAGGGGAGCACACGGGTCTTATTGTGTTGGGAATTGAGCCAGAGCTTGAGTGGTTTTACAACACATACAGAGTGAAGGCATTGGTTATCATAGCAGACATCCCTTAACTAAAGCTGAGAGGAGAGGGTCTTGTTGTGGTAGTGAGGTTGTCATCCTACAGATAGGTTTGCAATGCTCTGGAGAGTGACGTGAGAGGGAGTGTGTGTGTGTGTGTGTTTGCAAGGATGAGTCAAGTAGGGCTGCTATATCTCATGTTGTCATTTCACTTATTTTTTCTTCTCTTTGAAAAGTATGAGGCGAGCACCATGTTGACGGCTGCTGAAATGGTAAATACGGTGGGCGAAAGAAGATTCATTCCACTTCTATAATTTGCAAGAAAATTACTATACTCCCCCGATGCTGCTTCTATTTATCTTTCAGCTACATATGTAGGAATAAAAATGCATTGAGACAAAGGAAGCAAGGCTGTGCAGCTAGTTAAATTACAAATGGGTTCTGGACTGGGGTCCCATAAAAACATTAATGATCACAATTAATTGGACATATGGCTTGTTTGTGGTTGCTTACAGCTTTGCCCATTAGCAGGATCCACTATCATCAAAAATATACAATGGGATACCAGGAAGTTTAAAATGACCACGGCTTACCATCACATCATATCTAAAGAAAGATACATCACTGCAGACATACAGCCATGTTGGAACCAACCCATGTTTTTTTTTAATCTTTAACAAAATAAATAGATAAATAAATAAGAAATAATAAAGATAAAAATTGCTAAATCCCCTGAGATTCAGTGTCCATTGGAACGGAGATCACACGGTTTTTGGTTTATACTAAATTCAAATTTGTTTTTGCGTGTTGGCTGGCGCTGATCCACCGTTTGGCGGTCAGTGTTTGCCATAAAGCAAAGCTACTCAGTGTTTGCAACCCCATAATGTTTATTTTACAACATTTAAATACTCATAAGAACTGGAAAAACAATACATTTATGCTTTGAAAAAATGCACACTGATGTCCATGGAAGCGGAAATAACAATCCATTAAAATATAAATTGACAAGGTGTTTTATTTATATAAGATACACTGTGTATTGGTAACTATAAAGTTAGACTTTACCCTCTATTCTTCTCCCACGTACTGTCATGTGTTTCTGGAGAGCGTAATTAATTATATGTGTTGTAAATCCGAAAGATCAGATCTCTGAATTGTGCAACAAACTAACATGGCAGCGCCATTGCACATTACAGATCAGCTAGCATGATCATTATATATGTTTTTTAATCAACAAAACACATTCACATATTTGAAAATCAGAACAAATAAAATGTGTTCAGGTCTGAAAAATTGCAGAGTACTCTGTAAATTTTGTGTTTTGTCACAAATGAAACATATGGCCTAAAGTTGTTGCTGCCTAATAACCGCAATCTCCTAAATGTTTGAAAATATACCGCACAATAGAAATAATTAGATCATGACGAAATTAGAGAAGGGAATGAATGATGGAATCATTACCAGTTATAGCATCAACAGTCGCAGGTAATTGGGCCCTTTGCAAATCACATTCAAGGCCGAGATGGGAAATCCTCAATTCAAAACATATGGCCAGTCATTTCCGTCTCAGGCTCATTGTTCGTTCAACCCTCCTCTCCTAGCTAAGAGATTGACAGTGTTATGTTTCCTTTCTTGCTCCCACACCATCTGTAATATTAAATTACAGATTCACCCTGAAAAGGGCAGCAGTGGGGAACATGGAATAAATAAATAATAATAATTCCCAAGGTAAATGGCATTTGAATGGCATGTCAATTATTAAATACTTACATTAGGTTTGTCCATCCTTATTTTTCTCTCTGTCTTTCAAATGCATCATGGACATTATTTAACATTGCTGTCTAAACATGGCACATTTTAGGAATCACAGAACATTATATCCCTCTGTATTTAATGTTTATTAGAGCATCTCTATCTCTTACTGAACGCTTGATACATTTTGACATACAGAATATACTGTAGAATAGTTTTCTTCTTTGCGTGTAATCAGACCAAAAGATAAATGTGGAGAGAGAGAGAGAAAAAAACAATTTCAATGAACTTTAAAGTAAGACAGTTTTGCTTAACACATTTAAAAAAATAAATGTATTTCTTTATTTTTTATCTTTGCCTAATCTAAAAAAAACAGAATGCACTGTGGGGTAAATTAGTGGTGCTGTTACACTACTGTTTTTTATATCACAACGTCAGCGTTTATTTGATCAAACATTCAGTTAAATCGTAGTATTGTGAAATATTACTACACAAATACATTTTCTATTATTATACATTTTACGAATGCATAATGGTTTTTATACTGGAGAAACTGAATGTCAGGTGTGTTGAAGGGGATGAGGCATGGACTCAATAATGCAGCAGAATGGGGATTTTTATAATAAAAACAAGACAAAACACAATAAAAACTACCCCGAAGGGGGAAAAAACAAAGCAAGACTAAACTGAACTTGACTGACAGACACTAGAGCTCAACTGAAGACAGGGCAAGAACAGGACATCAAAGACACCACCATGAAATGATGATGGACTAGCACAAGACAACCAACACGAAGGGATTAAATAGGGTGCACATAAGGAGGATAATGAGGGGGGAAACGGCTGGGTCAAATGAATGTAACAAGAAACAAGGCGGGTGGGGTTACACAATGACAAGACATGAACATGACTCGAACACGCACCCAATGCGGACGTGCATAGCCGTGTGTCCACATGAAACAAGACAAGACATAACACAAAATAAGCGCAAAATGAAACACAACATAAGCACACGGCCGATGTTACTACAAACCACATGCTAAACATTACACTCAGACGAGATAGAGTGCGGCTCAAGCAAAGTTCGAAACCGTGCCAACTCGTAAGACGTAGAGCACACGAGAACGAGCAAACACTCATCTCGAACACTCACAACAAGGACAAACACACGGGCCACAAATGCCCGAATCCCAACACAAAACATAAACTCAGTCTCGGGACCAGAGATCTTCACATGCACACAAGATGTTAAACAGACAACAGAGCGCATTGCTCAAGACACTAGAAATTGCGCGCCTTCAAAAAACATTATGGTTGTTTCCGAGCCAAAACACCAAGAAATCTCTGGAACTAAGGTGGCAGAACCCTGACACTATATTTTGTTGAAAAAATACAGTTTAGTGTGTGTTTGTTTTAGTAGTAGGTTTTATTTGTTAACATTAGTTAACATGAACTATACAGCATTTATTAATCTAATGGTAATGTTAATCTCAATATTTCCTGATACATTATTAAAATCAAAAGTGGTATCTTAACATTAGTGAATGTAAGGTGAACACACAATGAACAATTGCATTTTTATGAACTAACATCAACAAATGCTTAAAGAAATAAATTGTTCATAGTTATTTCATGTTAACTAATGAATTATATGTATTAATAGTGTTAACAAATGAGGCCTTTTAGTAAATGTTACTGTTTTATTACCTTGGTTTGCAAGGTAATAGGAAGTGTATGCATAAAACCTTGGTTACATTGTAATACCCATGTCATTACACACATTTCTGTCCTCATAGGCCATATATACAAGATCACACACACACCCGCATCATTCCAGCTTATATACCCTCACAGGCATGCTCAGCCACACAAGTGCACAACAGCAGAATTCAATCACATAATCTATGATTGTTTTGGTTTCTGCTCCAACTCCTTCAACTCAAACAGAAAACAATAAAAGTCTTTTTATTTCTTTATTTTTTTGTCAAAACGATCCAAAATTGAATTTAGTGTAACTTCTCTAAATGTTATTCAATCTCTCTGTTCTCATTTCAGCTACAGTCAGCAACCTAATGCTGGGTTGCCTCAACCCACGTTTGGGTCAAATATGGATAAACCCAACTGTTAATTTAAAATGTAAAATACATATTTTTGTAACTAAACAGTTTGGTTTGCCCCAGGGGCGTAGCCAGAAATTTATTTTTGAGGGGGCCCAGCTTAAAATGAGGGGACCTGAACATAACGTAGTTGGCTGGATTCGAACCTGCGCGGGGACACACTAATGGATCTCTAGTCCATCGCCTTAACCCCTCAGCCAAGACTGGTTATGCTGAGACCTTTGACTTTGGAGGTGCGTTGCGATCGTCTTGTGCTGTGGGCGATATATGTTTTCACTTTAGTTTTCACAGTCGCGATTTTAAACAATTCAAAATCTGAGGGGGCCCAGGCCCACCCAGGCCCCCCCGTGGCTACGCCACTGGTTTGCCCATTTGATCCAAACATGGGTTGAAGCAAGGCAGCATTTTTTGGAGTTGTGTTGTGATGAAAACCATATTATGAAAGATCCTGAATATAAAGAGTTACTTAAAGCATTTATGAAAACGAGGGACTGAGCTCTGAAGGAGTTTAAATTTGGCTCTGACAGCTGCGATGACAGCTTTGTGAGTGTCCTATGGAGCATCACGATGGCTTTGATCTTCTCAAGCTATGGCTTGAAATCTAATCAGATGAATAAATGCCCCCATTATAACTTCATAATGATCATGGCTTGGATTGGATTGTTCGGAGTTTTGTACCATTACACGGCAGCTTGTGCTGTATTCAAAAGCTCTAACATGGCGGTTCAAATTCTCATAGCGCCAGATAAGCTTATTATTGTGCACATCACAGTTGAGCTCCTCTGAACTATATATTCTGTGTTAACAGCACTTGGCAGTACAGAAAAAAAGGAACCTCAATGTTAACTCAAGGCAAAAAGCTTGGAAGGAAATAATAAAAGCTACTTTTCTTTTTTCTCTTATTTTTGGAGGTGAATCTCCCTTGACCATGTTTAATTTTAATTTGGTTTAGGAGGCTAAAGTCTCAATCTTCACTTATAGGCCAGGCAGGCTCTAAGGAATACATTTCCAAACTATACAGGAGAGATCAGGAGTATTCCTCCACCTGCTGATGGGGGGACGAAGACATAACACCAGTGCATTATTAAGCCGACCTCTGGAAATTGGCTCAATTAATGGTCTATGTCACAAGACATATGATTTGGAGGTCTTAGATCACCCTCATTCTTTTTCCACAGGGTTTGGTAAACTGCCCCAGTAAAATGAGAAATTGGTTTTGAAAGAGAGTTAGAGAGAGAGAGAGAGAGAGAGATTGATGTATTAGTGTGTTCACTGTAAATACAAAATAGGATTAGCGTTGAACGGAAATGCACCCTCTTCCTTTATTTGTTTGTTGTTTTACAACAGATTAACCAGTAATAGTAATCCATGAAAGTGTTTTAAAAGTGTGACTCGCATATCTTATTTAAAATATGTATCGCTTTTGATACATTCTTGTGTACATTTGCTTCTTCACTCAATCTTGATGAGCTGTCATTTGTTATGCTGGATTTCCGAGGCCCTGGAGCCACTGATGCCAGTCATGGAGATGGAGTAAATAGTGATTTTTCTTCTACAAAGAAAAGCAATGGAACTAGCTCAGCGGGACATTTTGTATCTGAATCTGGATCCTGTATAGATATAATGAAATCTGTGTGGTTTGTGGTTGCTTGCAAAACATCCTGGGATTTCAGAATCATCCTAGTTAATTACGCAGTAACTTTTGGAATTTGCAGACAGATTTTTTTCCAAGACATTTCTGGGCAGATTAGTGAAAAAGTAGTTTGGCAGCTATGGATGAGTGAGATCCACAGTTCTCCATGGTAACAATTTCTGTTTGCACATTAGTTACAAGGAATGAGCTGTATATTGCCAAATACATACACATCAATGTATACATTTAGGTAATACATGTTTCCAGGGTATTGAACTCATTATTCTGGCAATGCTAGAAGCAGTTGAGCTAAAGGAACACTGCAGAAATATTAAAAGCCAATCGGGAGGTTATTGCTGGGGAATAGTTCAATCAAAGTAGGATTACCCAGGACCCAAGAAGTAGAGAGTTATGGCACTGTAGTTTGGGCTTCGGGAAGTGTGAAAATTGCTTTGAATGCAAAAGCAGAGTCCAAAATGGTCAGTCTATTGCTATGCAAATTCTGCTTTAACATATGTTTTGTCACTCATTTTTCTCTGTCCACTTATCATCCACAATTAGTGTTGGAAAATTAGCAGTTAGACACAATCTCTACAAGCAACGTGTCTACAGTCTGCTCAGAAACCTCTTTGTTCGACTAAGAGCTCTTATTGTTAGTATATCACATCATATGTTGTTTGTGTTCCTGGGTGAATGGTAGCTTCACATGCTAAATCCACTTTGCATGCTGTAGGCCATGTTGTGTAATTAAGTGGTAGAACAATAACGTGCTAAAATTAACTTGAGTGGTTTTTTTGTGCCATTTATGGTAGATGGGCAACCACAGATCTGCAGTCACAAGAATAATTGCAACCTTTGAACACACTGAGATTTCCCATTGGCGTTAGAGGCTGAGAGAGATAAAAAGCCCAGCAGAGGGCACTGTGACTCTTAACCATGGACACGGTATCTCTGAAACGGTTTTATGGTTGTCTGGACCTATACAAAATGTGTCTTTCTCTATATGAAACGCTTTCCGCTATTCTCTTTGTGACTGACATTACAATTATAGGTTTTACATTCGCCAGGTCTCTACTCCATATAAGTGCAACTGAAGAGGACACCTAGACTGCCTAGATGTGTGATTATTACACCTTTTCCTGAGGTTTCGTAAGACATTAAGCTTTCCCCTGAGTCCTCATATTCTTAAATATATATATTAAAAAAAAAATCCTCATGAAACCTAATCAACAGTTGGACATAATACAATTACAATTAGCTTTGGATTGACCCTAACCTTCACATGAGATGAGAGATTGTCTTCTCTGCTGAAAGAATACAGAATGCGGCTTTCACTCAGCCCAGGGGAGGGGCTGCACTTCCATAAAGGAGCACCTGAATTTAAATTTCCACCAAGGACGCATCCCTCCCTCTTGTGAAATAACATGACACCCAAGTGTCAACTCTCAACAAATCCCACACACATTCCCCTCTTCTCTCCTGATGACTCATTTCAATTTTTCAGTACTGACTAAGGTCTTAGAAAAAGCAACCACGAAGGTAATCCACTTTACATGTGGGCTAATAACTGAAGCTTGCTTTCTATCCCTGGATCTGTGGTGACGAGCGGTTTTCTTCGGATATGAGCAATGCTCAGTCCTTGTGTTTTTTATGTCTTAGTCCAATAATTGCTTTATCCCCTTCTTTTGCTCATAACTGCATTTTGCATCCAAGGAATTACTCTGTCCATGGCTGTCAAATGCTTGATTGGTCTGCAAATGTGACTTTGTAATATTAAAACAATCTGATGATCCTTTCATCGTGTGAAGAGAAGAGACTGATATTGACTGTAATTTGGATATTAATATTGACAGATGACTGGAATGCATTTAAGGATTATGAGTCTGGCCATCCTGATGTGTGTATTTTGTATGCAAAATCTTTTCATTTAAAAAAACAAGCTACATAGCAAAATCAAAATGCACAAAGAAAGACCGTTGTACTGTAATCAAATATTTTCTTATCCTTTCCATCTCTCCTACTAGAACTATTTCCATCTTTGATTGCTTGTCCCACATTCACATTTTTTTCTTCTTCTGCTTATCTTTAAAATAGCAGAGCAACAGTGTGTGAATGCAGAGAGGCATCTGGATTGGGTAACACTTTAGTTCAGGGTCCAGTTCTAACTATTAACTAGTTGGTTATTAGCATGCATGTGACTAGGATATTAGCTGTTTATTAGTACTTATAAAGCACATAATAATGCATGATTCTGCATGAACATATTCTACATCCCTTAATCCATACTCAACACTGAATCACCTTACTTATTATTAATAATCAGTAATAAGGAGTTAAGCCAACTTTATTTATACAAGACTTTTCATGAGAACATGAAACTTATTAAATGATGCAAGTCCATTTTGGATGTACAGCAGCTATAAATGAAAATAGTGTCTTTGTTCAGTTGAAATCATTTCAGTGTTGATTCAGGTCTGTTGTAAAGATCATAAATTAGTTAATTTCATCTATAAAGCAGTTTTGCAGAAAGCAGCGACGTCATCAAACTTAATTCTGTTCTCATACAATCTTTCCAATACTGTCAATGCAGTCAGATCAATAGTTTTATTGAATATTAAGCATCCCTGACTGAGTACACTTTCATGTGATAGTGTCATGCAATTGACAATTAAAAAAAACATAAAGTACCATACATTTAAAGGCTTCTGTGTATGTCGACAGTTATGAAACAAATGTAAATGCTTCCAGCCTGACAGGAGTCAGCATAAAATCCAAACCAACCAATCCTTTAATATGTTTGATCAAGACTGTACGAAGAATGGGTGGGTCCTATGAGGCACTGAAGAAAACTTTTGGTAATTTGGTGTGTCTGTCAAACATGAAAGGAGAACAGCCAAGAGTCCAAATTCTCAAGTCACTGCTAGAATTTAAGCAACATTTTGCCAGGGATCTGGATGTATCTGATATTGACTGTTGAATGAAAGATTATCAAGTGGGCTCTAAAATATATTTTTATAAACAATTTTAATCATCAGCTGCCTTTTGTTACAAAGCTGTATTTCTCTGTCAATTTAAAAAGTCATAGGCATCACAGGGTAATCATCTCTCATATATATAGAATGTTTTTGTTTTTTTGCATTTCTCATAAGTATGCTGCACTGAGAGTGTTCCTTTTGGGCAGCAGCACAGAGCAGTCTGATCTTCCCCTGACTCAGGCCTCCCTGCAGCTCTGCTTTCCCCCTCATAGCTCTTTATATCCTGATGTGCAGTGGCTGCTCATTTCTAAAATATCAGTTTCATTGGCAGAATAATACCACTGTCTGAGTCAGGGGTTAAATACTGGAGGCTCTAGCGAGATTGATTGGCGGATTGAAAGGTTTTGATTGCGCTCTCATTTCATCTTTCCTTTCTGTCCATCTCTCAGTGTGTCTTTGTGTGTATAAAATGTCACCCACCAAACATTCTCTCTCCTGGATGAATTGAGGCTGGATTAAAAGAACACTCTCTGCACTATTTTTTTTCCTTTTCAGTATCTTCATTTGCTCTTCACCTTGTTTGCCAACATTCTATATTAATGCACTCTCCTTTTCATGCGTTTAATGTTTACTTGTGAATATTCATGATTCTAATTTCAAAATGGAATCCATAATAAACATTAGTCAGAATGAATCTAGTGTAGGCCAGTATTTTTGAAAGCCCTCATATTTGAAATCAGGAGAACTCTTTATCCGCACATTGCCTCAACAGTGGGGATGAAAAAGTGTACTAAATGGAGGCAGATCCAAAATGCAAGATTATAGTCAGTTGTGGCAAGAGGTTGCTGAAGGGAAAGACATTAAACCTGTCTGACCATTTGCCAACCTTGTGAGGGGGAGGTGTTAATGTTTATTTTTATTAAAGATTACGAATAAAATGCTATGAAATTCATGATTATCACAAATGACAATAATACGATACAATCTTGATGGACAATATCAATTCTGCCCTATATTTTTCTTTTTCTTTGAAATAGCGTTTCACTTAGATATCCTGTACATAAACAATAAGGAAGCAAAGAAAATGAACAAAACAAGAAATATCAAAAAACAAATTTATTGCTCATTGTTTGTTCATATTAACACATTAACCAATGTTAAAAAATTAGACTGCATATTTTTTATACAATTATTGAGTGCAAAAAACTTAAGCCTTGTTATTTGAGCTGGGAAGTGTAGTGAGAGAGAAATATGTCAAGTGATGACTTTTGAGTAAGGTTGATACGACAAAGCCTTTGTTTTTGTATCTCTAAATGCTAGTGACCAAGCTAGGCTGCTGTAAATGCTGAACAGGGTGAAATCAATGTCCAATTCAGCAAGAACTGGCATGAGCCTTCTTGTCACATGCTGACAACGCAGCAGTTCTTTCCAGCAAATTACAGAATCAATAAATTAAAAATCTATCACATAATTTTCAAGACTTTTGGCCTATATATAAATTAGCATTTGCTAAGTGTAGTAGCATGGTATTTGAAATTAAGAGCTTTATTTTACACGAAGACAGCCTGAAGTAGCAATTACTCCTCAGTATCTTAATGGAAGTCTATTAGAATTCAGTCTGTGTAAACTGAAGCCTCGCAAATATAATATGTCTGTTACTCGTCTCTCAATGTGGTAAGCTGTACTCATATGGGATGATTACCCAGCTTGCAGTCCTGTCAATAAGAAAACGGGGTTGACAGAGCTCCCAGTTTCCAAGGCAACCACACAACACTTGATAAACTGATTGGAATATGCCTGCAAAATATATTCTCAAAGTAAAATGCCTAGGAGGATGCTTGTGGGATTGATTTACTGATTGTTTGATTTTTTGATTGATTCATCCCTTGCATAGTTATAGTGGATGATTTCATCGTAGGAAAGGGGATCGAAAAATTCCTACAGTAATCAAGTTACAGTTGAGTGATGTCGAGAGATGAAAAAGCTAAAGTGGCGGCATGCAGGTCAGGGCAGGATTTCAAAGAGCATAGCAGATGGCTGTCATGAGAGGGGCGCGTCCAGGTGATGGGAGAAGGACGATGCCAGAACTCATAGATGTGATGACTGAGACATGGTCGATAGCTGTCACTTAACCTTATGAAAAACACTGTTTGAGAAGGGCGAAAGAAATTTGCTCGCATGCTTGTGGTTTCACTGAAGTTGATTGACAGTTCACATTAGTCATGCCATTTTGTTTGATGATGATCTGTAGGAATGGATTAGACTCATATAATGTAGTGGTTTCATTTATGGTATTGATTACAGCTGGATTGTTCACCATTCGGAATGGAATTGTGAATGCCTTTTAAATTCCAATTAAATTATCTTGTTTAATGAGGGAGCAAACACGATTTATAATTTATAACATTCAAATTTGAAAGAAATAATTAAGTTACAATTCAATTCATATAACTACATTTTAACCATTGAAATGTTAAGATAAACTAAACATTGGCTTGACAAAGTTGTTCTAATGCTTTGAAAAGTTTTAAAAGCCTGAGGTTCATAGAAAAAAAAGACCTTTATTTTGAAAATGTGGAGGTCTAAAAATAATTATGATTATGCTCAGTTATTTTCTAATTCATGGACTCTTTGGTCTCCTTTGTTCTCTGCTTTCCTTCCACTAGTTAATTACCATGGATATTCATTTTCAAGCACGCCTGTCTGCATTTGGTTCATCATCACAGTGCATTTCAAGTTCCTCTTTAGTTCACATTCATGGTCTGGTAATTTTTGTGTGCTGTCTTGCATCTAGTTGCCCAAGTTTGTTCCTCTTTATTAGACTTTGTAATGCATGAAAATAATTTCAAATTAGCTTTCTAGAATACATTCACCTTTGAAAAGGACCCAATTCTTTAATTCTGAAATATGCCCAACTGGTGTACTGAAAATTGATAAACATTATAAATTGCTTGATACTTTACTCACCCCTATGAATATTATTTAAATTAATAATAATTTCAATTTATTTTAGAATGATTTTGGACTTTTTTATTTCTGTGAGTCATCAATGTAAACCCCCACTCCTATGATTCGCTAACATCTTAGCTTAGTTTTAGTATTACATGTGGAACTATCTCCAATTTTTTTTTTCAGAATTATATCTTTCAAGATTAACTCAACATGGAAAATGTTGATTATCGCATTACTCCCATCTCATGAAAGGTTGCAGTGATGAGCATCATAGAAAATGACAGAGATGACCGCATGAATGCAGTGGTTTTGTAATTGCAACTTGATTTATACATTTTCACATATTCTTTTTTTTTGTCATCTAAAAGTGAAAACACGATGTAATTAGGAGATGCATTATACAGTGTAGACAGCAACATTGATTATTCATTTATTCAAGTTTCTGTGAGAGTCCAGATATAAGTCACTGATAAATTTATGATGTGTGATTGACAGCTCCAGCAATTCTATACTTTTTCTGTATATAATTTAATCATATTTCATATACAACTATTTTCATGTTACTAAGAGAAACAATGTGAAGTTGACCACTTGATTTACTGATGCATAAAGAGCAATAAACAATTTTGAAACGGAGAACATCTGACTCAATCATTACACATACAATTATTTATTTTTTTTAAATCACTAAACAAATATTGAACAAATATGGAACATTGAAATTAGAACAGTTACTTCTTGTGGATTACTGTTGGGTCCATATCTTACAATAAAAAAATATGATTACAAAGCCTGCACTGAAATTGTGACTGATTTACCAAAAAACCCACAGTGAAATGTACTGAACATTAGGATGAACATTTGCATTGAGATCCTAACATCCTTTGGAAGGTAATGTTATTTTAAGTCCTGTGACCCTGTAATGTATCCTTCTCATCTCACTAACGTGCAAGTGAGTGGGGCCAAAGTTGAGATATGATATAGAAGGAGGCATTGATCTGATTCTGAAAATCCAAAAGGTGTAATTTTTGGAGCTTGATTTCAATAAAAACTGTTTTTGGACTAACAGGGAAGTTTTGTGTTATAAAATGTACAGCATGTTTGTATAGTACAATGATCTTTTTTATGTCAAAAGGTCAAGGACAATTTAATTTCTCAATTCATGGTCCCTTTAAATTATTTTATACAATGCATTTATTGTGTAAATATATTGTGTAATTATTTTACATTATACTTTTAGTATTACAAAAAAAAAAAACCCTGCATGTACACAATTGTCAATTTTTGTTAAATAAAATATAAATTACATCTGAAATGTATTTCTGCAATTACAGCTATAATTACACTGTCGACCCTTCCCTAACACCCCAACCTACCATTAAATCTAAACATATCACTAATCTGTCCCTAACCTTTAATGAAAAAAGTAATTAAGAGTCATAAAAAATAGTCCATATTATGTGTGTGCTATACTGTAGTTGCAGGCTTCCATAATTGATTTAAATTACTCCTACTACACTATAAATCTTCTAGCAAAAAAACAAAACAAAAAACAACTGAATCAGCCAATTCACAGTCCAAAAAAGCATCACATCTCTCTGCTTGCTTTTACATGAATATTAAATAAATCCCATAGAAATTAAGCATTTTTTAATATCAGAGAGCATGGACAGAACAGAGGATGTCAGATTTCATTTTAAAATATTTTACAAATATGCTTCTTAAAGACATGTTTTGATTCCGTGCAGGTCTGGCAGGATTCATCAGCAGAATGACAGCAGGCTAATTCATACTTTTTTCAGATATTTCTCTCTGAAAAGAGAGTGAAAGTTCATAGGCATTGGTGGAAACAAACAAAAGATATGTTCATGAAGTTGCTTGTATTTTACCTTAAACAGTGAATTGATGGACATTACATAATGTACATTGTGGAAATAATTTTTACCATTTCCCATGTCTAAGAGAACGTGATAGAGTGAAATAGGGTTTGGAGTTCAATGGATGCTGCAAAAAAAGAGTAAAAAATAAATAATAATGAAAAGCCTCTCAGCCAGTAAATCTGTTTTGCTTGATTGATTTTAGATTCAGTATTTTAATGAAAATAGACTGTGTTTGGAGAAAGTGCTCTGCTGCTATCACTCTATCAAAGGCACTGTCTTGGGGGAAGCAAAATCACTCTGTGCTCCCATTAGACAAGGCAAAGGGAAGGATGTGCTGGGCTGATAGCAATTTCCCCTCAGACAGATAATAGTACAATTATGTTGTTCTCTTTTGCAAAGAAAATTTGTTTAAATGATGCCTACAATGGCACACAATTAAAGGTTAACACTTGTGCACATGTGGCTGTGTATGGGTGTTTGTGTGCATGCGTTATAGTATTGCATAGTATTGTCTAATCTGGTGAGTAGGGCAGGACAGTCGAGGACTGTGAGAGTAGTGAAAGGCCGGTGGTGTGATTGACCTTGGCATTAAAGGAAAAGCAACGACAGTGAATAATCAGGCCTGTGTTTTGTTTGTGTGTGTGTGGGTGGCAGTCGTCTGTGAGCGGCTGACGCTATTACTTTTCTGTTTGTTGTTGGAATGTTTAAACTTTACCGATTTCCCCATCCTTCTTCCTTAAACAATGAACTGTGTTAATCTACATTCTGAAAGAAACTAATTCATAGTGCTTAGATGAAACACAAATAAAAAGCACTATGAATAAAGAGTACCCTATTTTCCGGCATATATCCCGCGGGTTAAACAAGCTTTTACAAACCGCGCAGGGAGGGTGCGGGCTATATCACAAATGTTTTACACGTAATCATATTTCATTATATTGTTTGAAAAACATAACTACATAACTTATATATTGTTATAGGATTCATCTTCTCCAACATCCTTTTTCTTTTCTCCAACCTCGGATTACAATCATCAATATCACATTTTCTGAATGTGGCTGTATTGCCATGCACTTCAGCATATGCAATGGCAGTTAGCTTGGAGTCGGCAGTGTAAGACTTTCGTTTTAGCATTTTTTAAATAGAGAAAAACAATATTTAAACTCGAGTAAACACTTCACGAGAGTAAAAGATTATTTAGAAATGTCCGTGTTTACCGGTTTGTGGCCTGTAGTTGAGGCACAGCTCCTCAAGACAGCCTACGCACAAAAGCACTGTATACCGAGCCTGAACAGTTCATTGACGTCAAGAGAGCTACATTCAAAATTGACAATTGTGGCATTCAGCCTCAGGACCTCACACCATTGCATATCCGGCTCACAAGTACCTGGCTTTAAAATTAAAATCTGCTGGCTGCCAGATGGAATGTAGTGGTATAGTGGAATATAGTATATTTGCAATCCAAAAATGAACAGTTTGTTCTCACCCTCATATCATTCCAAACCTGTATAATTGTTTCTTCTGTGAAATGGCTACATAATTATTATATTAAAACTTGGAATGAGTAAATGATGGTAAATTAGTTAATAAATTAGCTATCAACACTTAACAATTTTGATTGACCTTATTTTTTATGATTTAAAAAGCAATGCTAATGAAAAATATAAATGTGAAAAAATGTTGGTGTCAGTATCATGTGATTAACATGGAACATAGACTGCTACACACATAGTATATGTTATATATAAACATATTGGTCATTATGCGAAAACGTGCCATTTCCCACTTTAAATATTTGATTTTCAAAGTACTGTTTTGAAAATCTTTAAGCCCATTTTTGGATGAAGTAGATCCTTACCTCTCAAAATGGCACGTTTTTTGTATAATGACCCATGTACACACACACACAAAAGACACTTTGGTGTAAAGCATCAGCCAAATATAAAAAATGTAATGATGAAAATGACGGTTCATTTCAGTTTCAACCCAACTGTTCAGTTACACGTTTGATCAGGACTGCACACGAACCATGCAAATAACCCCACAGTTTGCTTAAAGCACTAAGGAAATGTCATTGTTGATTTGGTTTGGGTCTGTCAAGCCAGAAAACCAATCGCCTGAATGGAGTTCAGCCAAAACAGTTCAAATTCTCAAATCACCACATTGCCAGATATAAAGTGACATTTTGCCTGAGATCTGGAGGGATTCGAGTCTAGGAGGGACCCTGAGATCCCCAACAAATGGGCCCTGATCTGGATAATCTCCTATGCTTCCCAGATAAATGGCTCCAAAGCTGTCCAAGAATCCCTAAGCCTGTAGTTCCCATGCCTGTAGATGTGGGTCTTACATGCTGTGGCTTCATAGAGAGAGATATTGGAAGACATTGAGCGCATACAATGTAATGGCAGATGCATAATTTAATTGATTTTATTAGGTTTCCTATTAAGTTTGTCTTACTTCTGCAATCTTAAATTCTGTTCACACTAGGAATTGAGATGTGTTTTGGTTGATCAGATCACTAGTAGAAGAGGCAGACACAAAACCATTTACATTGTGCTTGGCACTTTTTTCATCTTCAAATCAAACGTTGGTCTCCACATGACAAACTTAAGTCCTGTCTGGCTATAGTGTGCTTCCCATAATGTTTACACATCAGGTCAGTTGGCAGAGAGCAGTTGGTCCTTTGTGGTTGTTCAAACACATACGACCACACGAGTGAAAGCAATCCGGCCGAATGCATAATTTTGAGTACCTCTGTAAGGAATCAAGAGATCAAAAGAATCAAAAGTCCAAAATGTTTTCAATTCAGTTTACATCTTTATGTATGTATATATGTATATATATATATATATATATATATATATATATATATATATATATATATATATATATGTATATATGTGTGTGTGTATATATATATATATACACATACAATGGATTTCACTTATCTCGAGACATGGTGGAACCACCAAACTCCTTATTTGTCTAAGTATTTTCTCATCGGTTACGTCGATTCTATAATGTCGCCGAATCCTAGTATCTCGAGCAAAAAAGCGACATATTCCACACTTCACATGATTAACTCGTGACTTAAGACAGTACTTAGTTCACTGCGCATGCGCTGAGTTCGCGTTGCACGTGAATCGCACGTGAATCTACAGTGGCGCCGCGCAGACGCAGAAGAACTTGCTGACAGTGTTGCCAAATTAGCACCTTTGTCGCTATATTTAGCGCGTATTCAGACCACATTTTCAAAAAAGTACTAGCGACAAATCTAACGACTTTATCTGGAGTTATTGGAGACTATCTGAAGTGCAGACTCTCTTCTCAACGAGCAGCAAGTGCTGCTGTGGGCCCATCCCAAAGCACTCACAGCTGTGTGCACAGAAAGCCCGCCGTCTCTGATTTGATTAGTTTTCTCAAATATTTTGACATTGGTAGGTAACGACCGGTTACTGACCAATGAGTATGAGGCTTCGATAAACACACACACACACACACACAAACTCTGCTTCAGTTCAGACGTGAGCTCTGCTCAGATTGAAGAAGCCGGTTGTTAAAAGACGGGATGAAGCTGAATTTGTTGAGAAAGCACATTAGATAGGCAGACAAGAAAGTATGCGATTTAGTACAGCGTGATGACCTCACAAATGTGTTATGAGCGAATGTGTGTACACGTGTGTGACTGTGTTTATGCTGTAAGCGATCATTGTGTTTGCAAAGTTGGAGAATATAATTAAAGGTTTGTATGGAGAATCGAAAATGTTTTTTATTGTATACTGGTAAATCTCTGTTGTTATTTGGTGCACATATGCCTTTTGTTGTTAGCAAATAGTGTATGTACATTTTTATAGCATGCCAATTGCTTCATCTAATACATAGATATATTGGGTATAGAGTAGACATACCCGAGGCTGTCGACATAACCAAACTCCACTGTATATGTATTTATACATATTCTGGAGATAACTAGCAGAAAACACAAAGATAACACACACACACACAGAAATTACAGCTGCAGGTAACAGGACCATGACATAACATAGAGGTGCCCAAACTAGGGCCCGCGGTAACCTTTGATTTGTCCCGCCGTACCATCCGAGGAGAGAGAGAGAGAGAGAGAGAGAGAGAGAGAGAGAGATACCTTCTACACAGATTGTCATTTCTAATTTGACATAACAATTTTGTTTGTTTTATAGTTGAACTACAACAGAGTAAACTGAAATTAAATGTAATTTTTTTTTTTTTTTTTTTTATTGTAAAGCTGGGGAAGATGAGTTATTCATTCACAGAAGTCAAATCAAAGGCAGTATGTCTAGTTTGCAAACAGTCTGTTGCTGTTTTTAAAGGAGTACAATATCTATCGTCATTATGAAACAAATCATTGTGCAGCTTTCTCAAAGTACACAGGCGAGACGCGAAAACAGCAGGCTCACGAGCAGCTTGCTGGACTTCGATCTGAACAGAGCGCGCTGCTACATCCTTCATCATCATTGATCAGTGATGCTGTCTTTGTTTGGCAGTACAGTGATCCCTCGTTTATTGCGGTTAATGTGGACCGGAACTATCGCGATAGGTGAAAGTAGGATCAGCCAATCAGCTCACGGGATATCTCCCCTCGTGCTCTCATTGGTCGAGCTCGCGCCGGGAACCAATCACGTGTCTTGTCTGAGTGCCGTGGGCGTGTACAAAGCCTCAGATAGTTTCTCTCTGTCTGCCATCCTGGGAAACCGTTTCTCTCGCATCACGATTAAGCAACGCTGCTTTACGCAATACGGCTGTACATGGCGGTATTTTTGAAATTTTATTTTTTGATGAATATTTTTGAAAAATCCGCGATGCACTGAGACCGAGAAGTGGCGAGGGATTACTGTACCTACTTCTGTGAGCAGACTTTCAGTCTGATGAACTTGAACAAGAGTAAACTAAGAAGCCAAATAACTGACTCTCACCTACATAATATCTTGTCTTTGTCTGTAAGTCAGCTAGAGCCCAATCTTGAAAAACTTCTGAAAAGTAAGGACCAGCTTCAGGTAAACCCGTAGTATAGCGTCCTAAATTACCAACTACCACCAGCAGGGGGCTAAGCCTAAAATAGTCTCAAAACCGCTGTAATAATATGAAAAGACACTCAACAAAGCTGTTGTTAACACAGTTTCAAGTTTATTTCACCATTCACGGATAGTTATCAACAAGCATAACCAATAAGTTGGGAAACATGTCTGTGCGCCGAAACTGGTTACGGTAGGCAAATTCCTGCAGATACGACGAAAACAATGCCTGACTCGTTCCAAACTGCCTTCTCAATTTCCGTTTTGCTCTCATCAACATGTTTTCAATGTTCTGGGTGTGCACATCACTGTCATCAGGATCCACGAAATTACGCTCATGAACGACAACAGAATGCTCGTATATTCTGTGTCTGATTTGATCGATGTGTGTGTATGCAGCCCAGCCATCGGAAACGATGTGTGTCCCTGGCAAGATGTGAGCTTCTATGCAGGCTTAGTGTCTGCGCGCCTGTCTGGCACTTCCAACAAGAAGCACTTGCCACTTCCGCGCTCGATCCCACCGAAGACCCAGTGGCCATCCATTATAATTCGTTTAATCTATCTTTACTGTAAACGGTTTTGGGCCTATTTTAGGCTTAGCCCCCTGCTGCTGGTAGTTGGTAATTTAGGGCGCTATACTACGGGTTTACCCAGCTTCATATCTCTCATTAGGTCACTGACATTGCAACCACATAGGCATTGAATTTTACATTGAACACTTGGGGATTGTTGCCCATTTAAATTGTTCATTAAATGCAAAGTTTTAGAAAAAAAACTGCATTAGTTAATCAGATTAAAGTTGTTTTATATTTATTTTAAATATTATGAAATAAATAAACCCATAGCAACTTTAATGTAAGATTGATTTATGATGCAAAATTTACTTTTGGCCCGCGGCTCTCAATCAAGTTTGATTTTTGGCCCTTCATAGGAAAAAGTTTGGGCACCCCTGACATAACATCAACAACTGACAAAGACCAGGAAACACAAGAGGGCTTACAAAGACAAGGACATGAAACACACCTGAGGACACTGACAAGATAAGTGATACAAGACAGGTGTGGAAGGATCTAGAAGGGGCCGGAAGTGAACATGAAGTGTTGACACGATAGACAGGAAGTGACAACGGGAAGTGAACCCATGATCTTACTGACAAGGAAACAGGAAGTGAAACCATGACCTTAAAGACAGAGAAGTGAAAAGAAGACGCAGATAAACAGGACAAAGGGTGACTTATTAGTGCTAATAACAATGGAAAAAAAACATGATTTTATTTGCTGTAGAGACATACACACAAAAAGTTATAGTATATAATGATTCCTGTAATATAAAATAAAATGACTTCTTACCTTCGAGACAGACAATACAGGAGGAGGAAGCAAGCAGGGAATACGTTTAACGCAAACACAATAAGGAAGTGTTCCGTTTCTTCCTATGTAGTGGATTTGATAGACTACACGCAAAATGTATGCCTCAGAACCTCATATTTATTATTATTGGACACACATAACTCGTGCTGCTCCTAGCTTAATACTAGTGAATTACTCATCGCCCCCGGTAACCCCTCCTGTAAAACAAAGGTTGCCCTCTAGTTGAGTCCATATGCAATCACCCCATAAATATATAAAGCATACACCACAGGAAGACTCGCGGGAGATGTGTATTTAAGTCAAGACACACGTGAAGTGAATGAGTGAGGCGCGTGGGCTGCTCCCAGTTCTCCACCACCTAGCTAGTGTCATCATCTGTAAGCCTGCTCGTATCTCAAATCTTTACTCATATTTCAAAGCTATTTTTTGCGAAGGCTTGCTCGCATCTCAGAATACGAGTATGTTGGGACGCTCGTATCTCAAGGTACTGTGTGTGTAATGTGTGTGTGTGTGTGTGTGTGTATGTGTATATATATATATATATATATATATATATATATATATATATATATATATGTATACATACAAATAATAATTTTACACTTCTCTGTGATGAAGATGCATTTCATTTATTCTGTACAGTTTATATAAGCAGTTAGCTACTGTATGCTGGTGTTGACATATGTTAAGAATTAATTGCAGGGAATCAAGGTAATAATCAGGCAAGCCCACATTTACTCTCGAGCTATTAAAGACTTTTGATTGGATGCGTTTTCTCTCCCTTTCTGAACGCCATCTCATCATTCTAAACTGTGTTAATGTGTAATGTTTGTCACCATTAATAAGTAAACAGAAATCAGAGTTGAGTGGTGCTTCAGAAACAGCTAATTTATTATTTACATGACTGTCTGAATAAAACATGTGCTAAATGATTTTATCAGCTTCACATCATCTATACCTGCAAAACTCTGCTCAGCACATTAGCATCACATTTTGAAACAAACCAGAGGTTTAGTGATGCTTGTTTAAATGTTTTGTTATTATTGACTGTTAGGACTTAAGACATTTTTAATTAGCTTTATCTGTTATAATTTGGGTACCTGATTTTAAGCACAAAATGTTTAACTTGAACAAATATCCCCTACATGAGTATTATGATTAAATAGAGAGGACAAATATAAAAATGCAAGATTTTTTTTTTAAGTTTATCCCCCAGATACACCCTGCTATGTTGTCTATCAAGAATAAACTTTAATCCCACGTTACTTATTCTTTTCTGATTTAAATTCAGGGTCCTATCATCTTTTCTTCATAATTGCTCTGTGGCGTGGGAGCTGTGACTCAGCAAAGTTTGCTCCAGCGGGGACTAATTGTTTGGATATTTTATTTTTTCACTTTTACTCTTTTTGTTTGGAGTGGTTGGTCATACACATTCATACTCTATCTATGGACTGAGAAAATATATTTAATGTGAATATAATTTGAATATAATCAAAATCTCTTGTCTCTTCTTATTACATTGTGTGTGTGTATATATATATATATATATATATATATATATATATATTCATTTTTCTTATTTGTACCTATATTCTTTTCTTTGTCTTATTTTTCATATGTTCTTTTTCCTTTTTCTTATTTGAATGAGTTGTAAAGAGTGATTTATGATCAAGTTAGGCTTTTTATTAGTTAAAAACCTTTCTTTACTTTTTCTGTAGTTTTCCATAGAGTAAGGATTAATATTGTCAGCACTTCTCAACAGATAGAGAATGTTATCAGAATGTTTTGGGTACTGTTTCTGTTGAGAGTTGGAGCCTGAGCAGAGTTCAGCCTTGGAGAAGCTGTGTATCTGTGTGTGTGCGTTAATATGGTCTGTATTGGTGAGGTGATTAACTGGCACCATCAGGAGATGGAATGACTTGTTGTTCTTGACAAGCCACGTCACGAACCCGTCAACCATGTGATCAACGAAGATATGCTTCAGACTGTCTGCTCTTGTGTGGAAAATTACTAGTTTTGTTTATCCTTCTTTCTTAGCCAATCAGAATCATTTAAACGTCATCATTGACATGGTTAGCACCCTCTGTTATAGTATATTTGCTGTAACAATGTTATTGTATTTGGGGTGGCCTACGAACTCCTTGTGAGACCTGAAGCTGGACTAAACTTCACTAAACTAAACTTCACTAAACTAAACTTCACTAAAATTTCTACTATTGACTGCACTTCTGACTCCTGGTCTTCATTCAACATATCTGGTCCTCGGGTCTTAACAGTAAATCCCCTACAAATTTATGTTGTTAAATTTGTTTTGTATGTCTTGCTTAAATCGCAATCATATGATTAGCCTTACCTCAAAAAGCATGTGCACTATATATTTTTTTTCACACTGACATTATTCAGAGATCAGATACACACACTCACACATGCACGCACGCACTCATGCACGCTTGCACACACGTCATTAAAAATATTAAAAAAGTAATTATTGTTGAATGGTATTAAACCTATTTAAAAAAGTTGTATGTAATTGAACTTACAAGTTGAAATTGTTGAAAATTAAATTATGTTGATGACTTACAGTAATGTAAGAACATATTTCCTGCAATGACTCACTGATTAAATGTTTTACTGACTCACTGGTCATATTTTTTTTTACAAATGCATTGTATATCTTTAAATAATGTCTTTAATTATTTGCTCTAAATATACAAAAATTCTAAGAAATGTGTAATGATATATTGAAAACATTTATATGACAATACTGGGTGTATATACTGTAAATCCATAGCATACAACTGTATTTTCAAAATATTATGCTAAATGTATTTGCTAATAAATGCATCTTTCAGAGAGCACTACAATGAAATTTCCACAATATTTCTTCATCCTCCTCACCATGGTCTCTATTGATCTGTAAAAGCACCTCAGTATCTGTAAAATCAGACTGGAAAAATCCCATTTTTTCATCAGCAAAGCTCCATCTCATATCTCAAAAACCCCTCTCGTTGATTGACATGACAAAATGCCTCTTTGAATATCTTTGAAAAGCTTCAAGGCCCTTTTTACAGACTCTACTGTATCATTTTCTGCGTGCAGTGTAACCGAGTCAGTGATTCCAGTCACACGCGAACTATCATGGGCCAGAATTACACTAATAATCACATATCAAACATGAATCTTTTTTTGACGTCTGCACCTGTTGCATTGGCAAAATTTCAGATAATGTTGCACATGGTTCAATGTGTTTCTCTATCAGGTTTGTCGTGTGTACAGTTGTTTATGTGCTTTATTTCCATATGTTGCAGTGAGTCACCACCTGTCCCCTCAGTATTCATTGAGGTTCAGATCCTTGAACAGCTTGATGATTTCTTATTCTCGGACTGCTTAGCATAATAAAGTGTTGGGTTGTAACTCTATCTTAACAAAGTTTTTCAATAATATGAAAGTAATCAGTTATTTTCCTAATAGTGCAGCTTTCATGTAACAAACTACCTTTTTTCCCAAACAAATAACAGCAGTACACACTTAAAGCTAAGTAAATAAAATAACTGTTCTCTATTGGAGTCACGCCATAACCTAGTCAGTTAGGACTCATATTTTGATTTCATTCAGTCATGTGTTCCTTTGTTTTAGTTTCTCCTGCCACTCGTTTATTACCCTGCATACAAATCATCACAGCAATTTGTCATTTATCCATAACCACATGTGTGGTTTAGATCTCCCCGTTCACTCATTAGTCTGTTGGTTATTGTTTGTGTCTGCTACACGGTTGTAGAGATACTGCCGTTACGGTTACCCTTGTCTTGTGATTAAAATCTTCATCATCGTCTTGGACATGTCTTCGTGACAGTTGGCATCTACTGCAAGAACCTTTAACATAACCTTTCCAATGCACAATATTATCTTTGTAGAGAAACTTGGTTTAGATTTTGAAGATGTTGACATATCTTTTAGGAACTTTCTACTGATAGCTTATTTGTGATGATATTTTTTATGGCATAGCTATAAAATAACAATTAAAAAAGTTTGACAAAATATTTGTTATTTAAAACATAATAATAATAATAATGTCACATAATACTGAGCACAAACAAAAAAAGAGCCAAATGAGCAAAAGCAATAATCAAACACTGTTTGCTAAAATGTCCTCTCATAAATAGTCTTGGGAAAAGTCTGACTTGTTGCAGCGAACTGTTTGTTCAGGTGGGCCAAGTTAAACATTTGTGCATTTATTCAGCAAGAATGTATGAAATTGATCAAAAGTGACAGTAATGACATTGTTGAATTATGCAATGCTAGAAAAGATTTATATTTCAAATAAATGCTGTTCTTTTTAACTTTCTATACAATTTAGCAAAATATCCTGAAAAAAATGGATTCCACATTAAGATACAAAAATATTCAGTATTGATGAGAGACAAGCAACAAGTTGTCAAGGTTATGTTTGGTTTTGTCTTTGTTTTCATTGTATTCAGTTTCTGTTTAACCTGATTTGCATTGATTCTCTGTCCATTGATTGATTGTTTGCTTTCCTAGCGTGAATATAGATACACACCGAGTCAAATTATGTTCAAAAGTCAGGATTGTCAGGGTTCTGCCACATTTGGTCTAGTCATTTCTTGGTTTTGTGGCAGAGCTCTGACACTACCGTAATGTCTCGTGTTTGATGTGTGTGCACACAGCTTCGAGGATTCGAGCCGCGCGCGCTTGTCTGTGTAACGTCTTATGTGCGGGTTGTGATGTCTGATCCCGAGACTGGTCTTGTCTAGTTTCGGTTTGTGTCTGGAGTCAGACATTCATAACTCGTGTGTTCATGCCTGTCGTGAGCTTGTGAGAACAGGTGCTTGATTACTCGTTCTTGCGAGCTCTATGTCATGTGAGTGGGCGCGGTTTCAAGCTTTGCGCGAACCGCGCTTCCTCTTGTCCATGTGTTTATGTTTGGTACGCGGTTCGCGTTTTTTCTTTTTGTGTTTTGTCACGCGCAGTTTGGTTGTCACCAGCTGCGCATCGTCTTTGTTTAATTGGTTGCATGTTCATGTCTTGTCTGCTACCCCGCCCGTTGTCATTAGTTATATTTATAGTTATTCATTGTCATTAGTTATATTTTATTCCAGCTGTGTTTCTCATAAATTGCCTTCCTCCTGTGTATTTAGTCTCCTTGTGTTTGCCATCCTGTGTCGCTTCATTGTCGGTATTTTGTTCATTGATACCTGTCAGTTTTTTTTGTCAGTCGTGTCTTGTTTCTAGTCCAGTTATTCAATCCAATCAAATTTAAGTCATGTCATGTTTTCCCCCACTCGGGGAGGTTTATGTTTGAGTTTTGTTTATTTTTCATTAAAACCCTGTTTCCCTGCGATTGAGTCCTCACTCCTTCCTCAACCCTGGCAAGGATACAAGCACCTCACTTCCTAATTCAACACTTGAAACGCATATCATAAACATGTCAAATGTTTGCTGCACCACAAGCTCATTATGTACTTTAACCGTATGTGCTCATGGAAACACGTCAAAATGAATGTCCTTGCAAAGGAACGCACATAATAGTGGCAGGTAAAATGAAACTTCTAAAGAAAACCACACAATGACGAAAACATAATATACCTGAAGGTAAAAAAATGTAACAGAGTCATAAGATTGGATGATGTGACACTTAAAATTGAAGTGACGGCTGCTTAAAATCCAACTCAACATTCAACTTCAACTCAACATCAGATTAAATAAATACAGCCTTAATGAGTATAAGAGATTTCTTTCAAAAACTATAAAAGAATTAAAAAAAATATCCAAATCATCAGTTCCACTCAGTTCAAAGTGACAGTTTTATTTAAAATATAGTCTTTGCTATCTGCAAGTAAAAAGTATTGAGACTGAGGCCCCGTCCACACGGAGACGCGGATCACTGCATCCGCATACATTTCTTATCGGATTGGCGTTCCGTCCACACAGATCCGGCGATTTGGGAGACTGAATCCGCTCACTTTTTATACCGGGTCCTAAAGTGGATAGATCTGAATCCGACACCCTTGCGGACTCGTGTGGACGGCCAATCCGTATATTTTTTTGTTTACCAATGATGTCATCACATCAAGTGTCGGCTGCGTCACAGTAACAGCAACAATGTTGCCAGCTACAGCTTAAAACCCGCCCATTTAAAAAAATACCAGCCCAAAGTGCGTACTCTTATAAATAATGAAAAATTGAGCGATTTTATGCATCAAAAACCATCCCAAATTTGATCAACCAGCCCATTGCATTTTTCCCGGTCGGACGTGACAAAAAGGTAACTAGCAATCTGGCAACACTGAACAGCAACAACAATGCGCATGCTCAAAGTCTTCTTCTCTGTGTATAGTGTATTATCTCTGGCAGAATTACAGCGCCCCATACTGGTCTGGCATATAAACTACACCGGATTCGGTCGGTTTCAGTGGTATCGTGTGGATGCTGATTTTTTTTTTTGAACGAGGAAAAAAAAGATTGGATAGGAAACGCGCCGGCATCGTGTGGACGAGGCCTCATACAGACTCTCTGAAGATGGAGCTTATGTATTCCTAATGAAAAATATTTGGTCGGGGCATCCTTGAGCTCTTTTTAATTCACCTCTTTTTCACTCTCTTCTTCTTTGTATAATTCCTGTACAATCATAATTTTTTTTTCCCTGGTGGGAGGAGAACAAATACGAGACTCTGTCATTATCACCTGTGTGCTGTGAACTGTAACAGCTCACACAATGTGGCAGGTTGTCATTACTCTCAATAGGTATATGACCTTTTTGGTTGAGGTATACCAGTTAACATAAACATACAGTCCCTGTCAGAGGTAATCTACAATGACGTTCAATAATTAACCCAAAGGCCATTATATTAATGCATCAGTACCTTTAATACAATTGTTTTATTTTAGAATGAATTAATGAACATTGTGTGCCAGATATGTAATGTGACATTTGTGGTTTTGTTGACAAAAGTGCTTTTAAAAAAGGACTGCTTTAATTTGGAAATGTTGACAATGTTTGTTTCTATTTTTGTTTTTTTTGGGGTTTTTTTACTGTTGAAGAAAATATTCTCCATATAGGAGCAATCACCATGGCCTTAATCGGCTTTCTTGCAACAACACAGTACAAGATACTAATTGGTGTTCTGGGAAAAAGGCCAGCAAATGTTTGTTTCTTGACTGTAATTTTACAATGCTGGAAAGCTATTATGTTTATCTTTGTTATTCACTTATAGACTATAGCTGCTTATTTAAGTGTCTTGGACCAAGCAAGAATAACTTTCCTTCAAACGCGGTTTGTGAAATATCAATGAAGAAAAAATCACAATTTCACAGAAAATATCTGTGTGAAATCAAATGTGAACATTAAGGCATCTCCTTAGTAGCCCAGAAAGATAAATCTGCTGCCTGATAAAGTTCTTAAAGTCAGAACTGGCCTCCTCGCCCTCATCTAGGTATCTAAGCAGGTCAGCCTGGAATGGCTAAAAGATTGACATAGCATGAGGATATGACATGACACTACCAGTAATAGAAAAAGTTTTACCCACCAGTGTAGATGTTCTCAGTGTCTTGGTGGGTAATGTCAAAGCTTTGAGGAACGATGCAGACTCAAGGGAGAGATGACTCAACACTGTCTGGGCATTTGAACAATTCAAACTCTGGGGACTAAACACACAAAAGGAAAGTGTCTAGACCTTGACATGTCGGTAAGCCCCAACAGGCAGGTTGTGAGCATCTAACTGATTGAGCATCTGGCTGACTGAGCTGCTGCATTCCTAAACAAGCAACACACAGAACATGTTTACCCTGAACCCCAACCACATAACTTAACCGTGGTTTATCACACGAAAGACACATTTTTCTAGCCACTCCCAGGCCTGATTACTGCCACACCCTTTGACTTGCCTGACAAAGTGAATTAGACCAAAAGCTAGACATAAGTGGGCTCAGACATTAACTTCTCCTAAAATACATGACTGTAAGTGACCGATTAAGTGGGAGAAGAATAGTCAACATTATAGTTACCTACGCAATGTGTATCAGAAATGCATAAAACACCTCGCTAATTTATAATTGAACGTATTGCTATTTCCGCTTTTATGGACATCAGTGTGTATTTTTCAAACTATAAATGTATTGTTTTGCCAGTACTTATAAGTGTTTAAATGTCTGAAACCTGAAATTAACCGTATGTGATTGAAAACACTGAATAGCTATGACGTGCTCGTCTCGAGATCAGCGCCAGTGAAACAGTACGAGATTTTTTTTTTTAATTTAACGGTTGATGATATGACACACTGAGCCTTCTAATCACACCCGTGTGATCGTACGCTCAAGGGAACAGCCAAGACTGATCACACTGGTGTGATCATACGCTGAGTGCCAAGGGGTTTGTCTTTGTTTCCTTCCTGGTGCTCCATGTGCTAACTTGTTGTCATCATCATTGACCTTGTTAGTCTTGTCAGCTGTTTCCTCTTCCCAAACATCCTCTGTGTATGTTTACCTTGTGTTTTCCCTCAGTCTTTGTCTGTTCCCGTCAGTGTTCTTGTTGTGTGCTGCTCTGCCCTTTCACAATTAAGCCTGTTCAAGTTATCTTTTTCTTTGTCTTCTTTTTCTTCGTCTTCGTCCCTTCTTCTCTGTACCAGACCATGACACTACTTCCTATGTGGTATGTATTTAGGACGGTGATTCTCATCATATTTTTTCAGGTGTTCATGATGAACTGGTTAATTTGTTTCAAATGAAACTTATAGAGACTTATTCATTTGCATGACCTTTCCGAGTCTAGAAGTCACACTTTGAAAATTAGTGTACCTCATTCCCAGGATGTCTGAGACCTTGGGGAACCTTTTTATGTAGATGAGGGAGTTAAATAAAATAAGAATTAAAGTCCCACTCAAGTTTTTGATGTTGTTTATATGTCTATGTATTGTTTTTGAGACTGATGCAGACTCTCTGCACATGTATTCTACTTGCACTTGCTGATTCTTAAATCAATACAATAGCTGAGAATTTTCTCTTCAAATCTGTAGTGAGCTAAAGACTAAAAGTGCAGTTTGAAATTGTTGGTGTTTCTTACATCACAAACTACCTTGTGACCATTTACATTGACTTGCCGGCAGGCTTTAGTATATCATCATTACTATGCACTAAAGCAGGGGAGTCTCAACAGAAGCCAGACTATCCTGATATGTTTTTGTTGATATGAAAAAGCAGGTATAAGCAAATAAATCAGGTAGATTTAGCATTGTAGCAGGCATCTGATGTATATTATGATGTTATGATGAACTATATGACTTTCTCCACTGACATTCTGAGTTGTTCAGTAGTTCTAAGGATCCTGATTGTTACAAGGCAGCTGTCTTACTTTGAGACAGCAAGCAAAAGCCTAATCATATTAATGATGTCATGTCTGACGTTGTAAAGAGTGATACTTTTGTGCAGATTTTACCTTAGTAAGTTGACCAAGTGGGTCTCTGAGCTGATGTGAGTGGAGGTGGGGTTAATTAGAATATTCATGGGTCTATGTCTACTTTAGCAATGTAGAGTTACATTCAAACTATTTAATGGAATGAAAAAGTTTAAATATGCATTTTTTTAATCAAAGGTGAGTTTTAAGGGATACAATTATTGACAGAGACTTTAAAATACATAAAACAAATAGTGTGCATTTTAAAGCTGCAGTGTGAGGCGTATTTGCATAATAATATTAAAATAATGACAGCTGCTAAATGGGTTTCTCAACAATCTCCATCCTTCATTGTTCTGAATAAGTCACATACAAACAAAATGCTTCGGCTGTCCATGGACTAAAACAGATTCACATTTACCTTGAATACATATTGAGTGTGGTTCAAAATCTTTGAAGCATATTTTTTTTTTTCCAAGCAAGTGGGCAGGTGCTCGTAACAGCATTTATTGGGTGTGGTACACATCCTAGAAGTGTTTGACTATAAATAAGCACGCACCAGGAATTAGCCTTTGAGTAACTGAAGTGCAGTAAACCGAGAGAGGCTGCAAATGAGGTCTGTTCTACAAATCTGTGTGATCTGCACTATGCAAGCTCAGATTATTGCTGCCAGAGGCAAAACACCCAGCTTTGATACTTAAACTGTTCACGTGAAAGGGTGAAACACCCCATGAAACACACTTTATGAAATTAATTACTCAAAAACGGTGTGGGAACCTTATTTTCTTTTTTTAGATGTGCAACTTATCTCACACACATAATGGGTTTTACTTGCCACTTGCACAAAAAAATAAAAAATAAAATTGTGCCAGCTCAGGTAATCTGAGGAATATATATATCTGGGCATCTGGAAATGTCTTGGGTTACATATGTAAACCTAGTTCCATGAAAAGGGAATGAGATGCTGCATCGGAACACTTTTGTGTATTGTCTCGTGAAGGACTATTGAACATTCAAGTGTGAATGCACGTCAAGGTATGATGAAATCATGAACCAAGAGAATATAGGTGTGCCGGAAACCGGATGTGGCAGCTAGAAAGTGTCTTAAGTATGATGGGGGCAGAAACATAGGAAAGTAAAATCTAAGTTAAATTGTAAGCTAAATTGTTCCTATGGCGTTCTGATGCAGCACAAGCTCTCTTGAAAGGGAACTCAAGGTTTTCTTATGACTAAGCGGGGAAAACAATCTAACTTTAGCTCTATTGCATATGTCTCATTTCAATTAAGGACAAAGATAGGCATGGATAAGGTTAATAAAGTGTAAGGTGAATAAGCGGATAATTCACACATTAAGTACTTGTACCAATCATAGGTTGGCTCTATAGACAGACATAACTTATCCACTTATGACACACAGGTAAAATTAATTAAATAAATAAATAAGGCTGGTCAAATGAGTCAATCTAAAAAACATGCATTTGCGACCAACCATGTGGTTTTGTTTCTTCTGTATTTATCATAAACAGCTGTGATCTCTCAGGCCATTGAGGCGATCAGTCAATATTTATTTCCTGAATCACAGAGAGTGAAGAAAAGTTTAAAAGAGAAATTACTGGCTATTGCCCAATGTTGGTGTGCCATCTTTTCCACTTCCAGGGGACTCTTTCTGTCCGCTTTGTAATGTCATAATATGCTGTAGTCTTACAGGTAGAAATTAAGATAAGCATATTATACTAGCACAAAGACATTTGGTGATATATAGAAAAAGTTATCCAGAAGAACTTTACTATATAATTTGCTTTCTATGTAGTGATCATTGTTTGTTTTTTCATTATTTTTGAGACATTATAATAGATGTGTTGTCCAGACTGTCATAAGAATTCTGGGTCCATAAAAAATGAGAGAGAGACTGAAACAGACATAAAAAGTAACAGGATAAATTCAATATTCATTGCTTTGAAAATAAATTAATTTCCAGCAGTAGGATAGGCCTTTTCAGTAGAACAACATTTTTGAACAAATGATAGTTCTTCGTGCAAGACAAGAATGGTCAAGACAAGTTAGCATGAACTGATTATTAAATTATTGCACAATTTTAAAGTGTGATACAGCTGTATATCATTCATCATTTGTTCATCTCTATAATTACCTCCCTGGCCTTTGAGTTGTATCTAGAGGGGCTTCAACCACACGTAGAAAATAGAAATCCCATTTACAGCTCTCCTCCGCTCCCTATCCCTTTGTATGAAGTTGGTTCTTAAGGTCAACTGACTTTCTGAGCTGTGAATGTCTAAATGAGAAATTCCAGCCTTCCATCCCACAAAAGCATAACAGTGGAAATGTCTTTGCTTGTCTGAGGCTTCTGCCATGGCAGTGGTTACCTCCATGTTTTTATTTCACAGTGCTAGTTTTCTTTTGGAAAAAATAAACTGTGCTAACAGCGTTCCATAATGTGACAGCTGTGTCCCAAGGTAGCAAAAGACTGAATAAGAGCCAGTAGTTGTGTCCTTGCCCAAAAACCATTCTATAGTACTTGCTGTGAAGGAAATTAATTCCATGGACAAGTTCTTCAACCTGGTGCTGGATTTGAGTAGTCTAATTTAACAAGGCTGTTATTGAGTGAAGCTTGTTTATTTATTTATTTATTTATTTATTTATAATACTCCATTAAAGGAACACTTCTGTCACAGCATTGCTCATATTTTACTCTTATTTTGCCATTGTCACGTTTCATTTTGTTCTAGGTCTTTCCGTTACTCATCAGTTTCCATGGACACTAATCCACTCTGATGACTATATACAAATAGTGATTAACAAACGATAGACAGCTCTGTTCCCTCTCTGTTGTCGGTTCTTGAGTTTGACTTGTTGTGTGCACGGCTGTTACTATCTTCTTGCTATTATTAAAGTTTGGTTGGATCACGTTTCCTCGTCCTTACCTTGCCTAGCCTTCCCGTGACATTCTCCACTGGCAAAATGGGATTTCAATCAAACATGGGTGCCTTTAAGGTGGGGAAAAGGTTAAAAATGACTCTTTTGACAAATGGGTAGTAAAACTTCAACACACACAATGTACTGTTGCCATCCATGACCACTCCAACCAGTGTGAAATGGATATCCTTCTCAGCAAATCTTAAGGCCCTGTCCACACGGAGACGCGGATCACTGCATCCGCATACATTTCTTATCCGATTGGCGTTTCATCCACACAGATCCGGCAGTTTGGGAGACTGAAACCACTCACTTTTGATACCGGGTCTTAAAGTGGATAGATCTGAATCTGACACCCTTGCGAACTCATGTGGACGGCCAATCCGTATATTTTTTTGTTTACCGATGATGTCATCACATCACGTGTCAGCTGCGTCACAGTAACAGCAACAGTGTTGCCAGATTGGACTGAAGATTCCAGCGCAGCTACAGCTTAAAACCCTCCCGTTTAAAAAAATACCAGCTCAAAGTGCGTACTCTTATAAATAATGAAAAATGTTGAGCGATTTTATGCATCAAAAACCATCCCAAATTTTATCAACCAGCCCAATGCATTTTTCCCGGTCGGATGTGACAAAAAGGTAACTAGCAATCTGGCAACACTGAACAGCAACAACAATGCACATGCTCAAAGTCTTCTTCTCACAAAGTACGTGTGTATAGTGTATTATCTGTGGCAGAAATACAGCGCCCCATACTGGTCTGGCATATAAAGTGGTATCGTGTGGACGCTGATTTTTTTTTTTGAACGAGGAAAAAAAAAGATCGGATGGGGAACGCACCGGCATTGTGTGGATGTGGCCTTAGTTACAACGGTGTTGACTTTTTTTTTTGACTAAGGCCACGTCCAAATGATGCCGGCACGCTCCTTATCTTTTTTTTTCTCGTTCAAAAAAAAATATCAGCGTCTAGACGATATCACTGAAACCGACTGAATCCGGTGTAGTTTATATGCCAGACCAGTATGAGGTGCTGTAATTCTGCCACAGATAATACATTATACACAGAGAAGAAGATGCACATTGCTGTTGCTGTTCAGTGTTGCCAGATTGCTATTTACCTTTTTGTCATGTCCGACCGGGAAAAAATGCATTGGGCTGGTTGATAAAATTTATAAGATCATTATTTATAAGAGTACGCATTTTGGGCTGGTATTTTTTTTAAATGGGAGGGTTTTAAGCTGTAGCTGCGCTTGAATCTTCAGTCCAATCTGGCAACACTGTTGCTGTTACTGTGACGCAGCCGACACGTGATGTGATGACATCATCGGTAAACAAAAAAATATATGGATTGGCCGTCCACACGATACCGCAAGGGTGTCGGATTCAGATCTTTCCACTTTAGGACCCGGTATCAAAAGAGAGCGGATTCAGTCTCCCAAATCGCCGGATGCGTGTGGACGGAACGCCAATCCGATAAGAAATGTATGCGGATGCAGTGATCCACGTCTCCGTGTGGACGGGGCCTAAGAAATGCTTATTAGCAAACGTTTAGTCACAATGGTGTCGACTTTTATTGTTCCAGGCTGTAAAAATAGTCAGTTCAGTTCCGCCTATCCTCATGAGGCAAAATTAAGTCTTGTACAGGTAATAAATCTTATACAATGGCCAAGTCAAAATGATCTATTTACTAAAAAATACAAAACAGATATTTATTTACGAATGTTTTGAGAATTCTCTATATCCAGAATATATGTTGGTGCATCTTGCATAACTACATGAACCCGTATTGCAGAATACAACCCTATAATTTTTTAGTCATTACCTTACTCTGATGAATTGCACTGAATAGATTCAGTAGTTTTTGGTAGCTTGTCGTTTTTATGAACCATCTGAAAATGTCGTTCCACATTTCCCTTCTTCTGCATAGCAATGACAGACTGGCAGATGAGGCAAGCGCACTTCGAAAATGACATGGTGAAAAAAGTCCACCTACCATTCAATATGAAAGTGGTAAGTTTTGGACTTCTTACTTTGTCCAACTCCCTCACTCATTTTTATACCCTTACTAAAGTTTAAAATAAATATATTTGAGGCTTTCTCGCTAGCTGCCCTGTCAATCAAGTGACACATTTCATAGTGAGGACAGATGATGGGCTGACATCTACTTTGTTAATGCATGCGATCTACCCACACTACCTTTGTGATCGACCAGTAAATCGCAATCGAAGTATTGGGCACCCCTGCAGTGGAATGTTATTTTGCAACACACACACATGGATACAATTAGGAATAAATAACAAATTAGAAAACACTTCAGCTGCAGTAGCAGTTGCACCGATACTTATAAATCATTTGTTGGCCTTTCCTGAAATACTGATATTTCAATTACAAATTCACAAAATACTTTTTTTTTTACTGACTCCAATTTAATTACATCAACACCCTAAGAAGATGTTGGACTGGAATGTGGCTAGTAGTGTCCTCATATTTGTTCTCATTTTCTTGTTGTGTACTTGCAGTTTGACATAAATGTACTGTACTGAATCAAATAAAAATAGAGAAAAGTATAATTTCTCTTAGTTTTGAGCACTGTACACTCTTATGCAGAGCTATTCTGATCACATTCATTCTATTATAATCTCTATTTGCCTGCCAAGTTTGCCAAATCTGTATGGTTGTTCAAGTGTGAAGAAAGCCAATTAAAGTAAACTAACAAGTGTAAACACAGGTTACTGGGCCCTCGTCTAAAAATGACTTTCAATTAGTCAAAGACTTGAAAAATAAAATAAAATAGTACTGTTGTGGTGATTTCAGGAACAGTTTAAAGTTAATATGTACTCTCTGCCATAGATGGCAAGCCCTCGGCCCATTGGCTGAACATCTGATGTCTATGGCACACAAAATTGCATGCACTTCAATAGTTTCAAAGTAATCATCTGAGTTAAATTTTACAGGATTTCCAGGAGACATGCTTGTTGTGCTCTTTAACGCTCCAAAAGCAAGCAATGGTGCTAAGATGCCAAACCCCCTTGTGGAAAAAGAAAGTTGTTTTACAGAGTAAAAGAGTTATACAGTTGTTTGCCCCCTTCCTGATTTCTTGTTTTTTTTTTTTGCACGTTTGTTACTGAAATGTTTCCGATCATCAAACAAATTTAAATATTAAATATTAAAAATTGCTTTATGTGTTTACTTTTTAATGAAGGTGTTTTGTTAATAAGGGAAAACAAAATCCAAACCTACATGGCCCTGTGTGAAGTGCTTGTCTAAACCTAAAAATTTGTTGGTCCACCCTTAGCACTACAAACTGCAATCAAGACTTTTTTACAGCGCTGTGAAGGAAATTTGGCTCACTCAACTTTGTAGAATTTTGTAATTCAGCCACATTTTAGAGATCATGGCACAGCATCTGAATTTGACCAGGCCACTCTGAAATCTCAATTTAGTTTTTCCTTCAACCATTAGTGTTTGGGTTAAACATGGTTCTTCAACAATGTTTTGGATTATTGTCCTGCTGCAGAACCCAAGTTCACTTCAGCTTGAAGTTTCAAACAGATAGCCAGAAATTCTCCTTCAGGATTTTTTTGGTTGACAGCAGAAATCATGGTTCCATTTATCACAAAACTTTTTCATCAAAGTTTTTCCCGGTCCTGAAGCAGCGAAAGAGCCACAGACCATCACACTATGATTTTCTTTTTCTGAAAAGAACAAAAGTGTTACTTTTTATGGCAGATGCAGCATTTATTTTAGGTTTTGGACATTTAAATACTCCTAAGTAGTCGCAAATAAATACATTTATAGATTTAAAAATACACACAGATGACTATAAAAGCAGACATGGCAATCTTTCAATTATAAATCGATCAGATAAATGAGATACACATTGCAGAGGTAATTTTAAAGTTCACTTTATTCTTCTCCCACTTCACTGGCCTATTACTCTCATGTATTTCGGGAGAAGTAAATTAATTTTGTTGTAAATCAGACATATCAGATTCTTAGAACTGCGGTGCAAACTAACACGGCGCACCTGCCACACATCATGGACCATCTAATGTGATCATTATAAAGATCGTTATAAACCACAAAAAACACATTCACTTCACATACACATATTTGAGAATATCAGGTAGCTGATAGCATAGCCAACAAGTTGGTGAATATTTTGAATAAAAAGGAGAAAAACTAAATTAAATAATCTGTCATACAGCACTTGAGTGGCTGTGGTGTGTTACGTAACAAGCATAACATGTCGCCATGGAAACAATAATGGAAAACGTTCTAAAATAATGGTAGCCAAAAAAAAAAACCTCACGCTGGGGAGAATATTTTAAACTTGCGTGTGAAAGGGTTAAGACATACAAGACTTCTAATGTAAATACTTGCCAAATTTGAAATCTTGTCATAATTGTGTGTGCATTTTTAACAAGCAGAGCATAATTTCTGACAGCATGGATCTCAAATGTGTCTAAAATCTCAATTTTGTCATTACATTTAAGGGCGTGTGCGATGCGGAGGAACGACGTGAAGCAGCACTGCATCAAAACTCAGGTTTATTGGACAAAAACGATAACCAAAAGACTTTAACAAAGAACTCAAAACGGCACTGGATGTGTAAAAACGTAGGAAATACTTGGAGCTAGGAAATACAGAACAGAGACACATCCACACACCAAACTCAACGGAAACAGCTACAACAATCGACGATCACATGGGGAAACAGGAGGGTATAAGTACACAAGGAAATGGGGATCAGCTGACATGATTAACAGGGTAATTAACTAAGGCCACGTCCACACGAGAACGGTGCATTCCCTAACCGCTCTTTTTTTCCCTTCGTTCTAAAAAATAATGCCGTAAACATGGCGTCGGCGCAAGAAATCTCAGCGTCCACGCGAGAACACTGAAACCGACTGAGAACGGTGTAGTATATATGCCAGACCAGTATGTGGCGTTGTAATTCTGCCACAGATACACACTATACACGGAGAAGAAGAGTTTGAGCATGCGCACAACCTTGCGTGCTGAATGCACTGAATATTTACAGACGTGCACTGCTGCAAGATGACACGGAGCGATTGCCCTGTTGCATTGTAATTCTTGATTTTATATTGTTTGCCCTGCACTATATGTTGTGCGCACTGCTGCACTTTATACCTGTTTTTTCAGGTTATTTTTAATTGTTCTATTTTCCAATAAAAAACAGTTCTTGAATTTTTGCTCTCATTTATTTTCACTTGACATATTCAATACAACACTTTCAAAATAAACAGTACATTTTCAAGGTAAATACTGTAAAAAAAAAAAAACAGAACAAAACTTGTTGGCCAGCATTTTTAAGGGTCAAGGTACTTTGTGAGTACTCTCCTCACTCTCTTTCCCTCTCCCTCATTACAGTCTGTGAAGCCTTTTCAGTGCAGGATATCTGGCTTTGAGACGAACAAAAGCACACTCATGTCCACAATCTGTTTTTCTGAGGAGGGATCTGGCCAGTCAAGTACAGGTTTAGCTTTGAATTAGCAAAACCCCGTGCACCGTGTACACTCCCGGGACACTTTATCACAACATCCATAAATCTGTACTTATAATCACAGACCGCCTGTACATTGATAGAATGTTTGCCTTTCCTGTTGATGTAGTCCAGTGGTCCCCAAACCCCGGTCCGTGGATGAAATGGTACCGGGCCGCGGATCGAATTCGCGGACCGGTCCGTGAGCTGCTACAAGCGGCTGTGACGCTGCTGCTTTAGCAACGAGGAAGTGTGTTTAATCTCGCGCGGACTCGCTCAACAAACTGGAGCCGCCACCGGTCCGCGGCAAAATTTTCACGCGTTTACCGGTCCGTGGCACAAAAAAAGGTTGGGGACCACTGATGTAGTCCATCGAGTTGGCAGACAGCTGCTTGATTTCTATGCGTGTGCCGTCGACCGCTCCCAAACCCTGTGGCATGCCATGATCACGATGGAAACGCAAAACCAGATCCGTAAAAGGCAACTTTATGTACTTTTAGCCGTCCTACAGCACGAGCACAATCATGTAGTCCGCCATTACTGTTGTTGCTGTTACGTGTGACGCAGCCGACACGTGATGTGATGACATCATCGTTCTCACAAAAGATGCGGATTGGCCGTCCACACGAGAACGCAAGGGTGTCGTTCTCAGATCTTTCCACTTTAGAACCCGTTCTCCAAAGAGAGCGGATTCAGCCACCCAGAACGCCGGATCCGTGTGGACGCAACGCCAATCCGATACGAAATGTATGCGGTTACAGTGATTCGCGTTCCCGTGTGGACGGGCCCTAAGACAGGAGGGGGAAGGATCTGGAAGACCCAAAGGAACCCGAATGTGACAAATGCAACAGGACTGTGACAGTTACAGCAGGATACTGATGATATAGTATTTCAGTGTCTGCTAGTAAGTGTGGGGACAATTTGGAAATCCATTGCCGCTTGTACCTGTATTCTTTTCATTGTCTTATTTTTTCATATGTTCTTTTCCCTCCCTTATTTGAATGATTTGTAAAGAGTGATTTAGAATCAAGTTTAGGATTTTTATTAAAGCCTTTCTTTGCACTTCTATAGTTTTCCATAGAGTAAGGATGAATATTGTCTGCAATTCTCACCAGATAGAACATGTTATCAGAATGTTTTGGGTAGTCTTTCTGTTGATAGTTGGAGCCTGAGCTGAGTTCAGCCTTGGAGAAGCTGTGCATCTGTGTATCTCTGTGTGTGTTAATATGGTCTGTATTGGTGAGTTGATTAACTGGCACCATAAGGAGACGGAATGATTTGTTCTCGACAAGCCACGTGGAAGGTCACTAACCCATCAACCATGTGATCAATGAAGAAATGCTTCAGACTGTCTGCTCTTGTGTGGAAAATTACTAATTTTGTTAACTTTTCTTTCTTTCTTTCATAGCCAATCAGATTAATTTAACCTTCAGCAATGACACAGTTAGTACCTTCTCTTAAAGTATAATTGCTGTAACAATGTTATTGTATGGAAGTGGCCTACAAACTCCTTATGAGACCTGAAGCTGGCTTCTGGTCTTTATGAAACTGCAAACTAAACTTCACTCAAATTTCTTCTGTTGACTGAACTTCTGACACTTCATTCAACATATCTGGTCCTCGGATCTTAACTGTAATTCCCCTACAGGTAATGGTGGAGAATGTGGGCAATTCATTCTTCGGTGACATCCCTGGTTAAACAACAAACAAGGTAGAAAGTGTTAGGGTTGTCTGAGTGGAAGAGACTGGAAAGGGGATTGGGATAGCATCATTCAGACATGAGTGTTGTAAATGACACCAGCTATATAATATGTAATAAATGTCATATAGTTAGTGGTACTGGCTAGATTACAGGAGCGCCGCATGGTGTGATAGTCTCTCGTATCCGTGTACTGGTTGGAGTATCTTTTTCTAGGTAGGCGGAAGGCAGTGCAAAAGGAACACACTCGTGGGACACGGAAAGTTCCACAAAGGAGTGTAAGACACTGGATGGGAACATGGGTTTGATCCCGGTTTCCAGGTAGATTCGGTGGCACTGTGAACCTGACTTGATCTCTTCCATTTCAGAACAGAGAATACCCGAATTTAGTGAATCAGGCAATTAGAGACTATATTATTTATTTATAACTAATGGTTTTAAAGTAAATATAGGGCTAATTTGTTTCCCAGGGATGCATCGGGAACGATTCCACCAAAAGTAAATTGGTTTGGACCAGGATATGTGACTTGCTATTTTTTTAGTATGCGTTGTGGTTTCATCACGCAGAAGCTACAGCTGTGTTATTCAAAGATTGCCGCCTCCATCTCTTCCTACCATGATTTCAGTTAAGAATTCACCTAAAATATTCCTAACAATAACTGAGTAATCTGATGAGTACTGATTAATTAAATAAGCAGAAGAAAGGAAGCAGCTCTGCTTCTCAAAGTGAATTCTCAGAGCTCAGTGGGAAAGTGGTCAATCTGTGTTTTAATTCTGATTGTAAAAATAAGGTTGGAAGTCCCGATACAATAATGAAACAGAAGAGAGTAAATGCTGTACACAGCTCTGCTCTTCATAAGCAAAATTGCAGAGCACAGTAAAAAACTGCTCCTAGCTTTTGAAAGTTGGGAGCAAAAGAAAAGCCTGAACAATACAAATGTCTGCTAGATGTGATAAAGTAGCATACGTTTCTGGTGTTAAGTGGGTTTGAAGGAAATGTCAAAGGATGTGTTTAATATAACAAAATACAAATTTTCGTCTGGAACAAAAAAAGTCTTAAGGGATTCTTTTGAACGTAAGATCTGTAATGATAAGTTTTATAGTGAACGGACAAGGATAAATTGCTTAAAATTATAGACAATGACTCCAAAAGATGAGAGTTTCAGTAATATGTAATTCTATTAAAACCATAAAAAAGCAGGCCAAATTCAAGATAAAGTAGATAAAGTTAAAAGTTTGAAACAATTCAGTGTTCAGAGTCTCTCTTTCTCATACAACGTCAGCAATATGATGTAATAGGAGTCTTTTTCATAAGTGATGACAAACCTTTGACAGTAAGTGTTTCAGTGAAAATTATAGACATTAAAATAAATTAAACTCAATGCCTTTGAATTGTGATGCCTTCACTAACCGAGACTCTTTTGTCTTTTTTAAGTTCTAGATCTTTCAGTCACTCATCAGTTGCCATGGTCACTCATTATCACAGGTGTTTGTCTTTTGTTCATCACTACTAGTATGTTTAGTTCTCCTTCTCCACCTTTCAGTGGTCGGATGTTGTTCGTGTATGCTACATGTTTGTGTTGAACACGTTGTTTGCAATACTGTTACTCTACCCTTGCCTTTATTTGATGTTCTGTAGAATCTCATCTTCATCCTTTGCCAAACTGTGGCATATATAGGCATTTTAAATAATAACAATGACCTTATTACAGAAGTGAGATTTGTTGATTAAATTGTTTCCTGAACCAGTAGCTTTTTTGTTTCATCTTAGTCTCCAACATGGGGATTTTTATCAGTCAAAGCCTTATAGCCTTTACTATAATTAGTATTTCGTATTTTATATTTAGTATTTCAGTGTCTGCTAGTAAGTGTGGGGACAATTTGGAAATCTATTGCAGTTTGTACCTGTATTCTTTTCATTGTCTTATTTTTTCATATGTTCTTTTCCCTCCCTTGTTTGAATGATTTGTAAAGAGTGATTTTTAATCAAGTTTGGGATTTTATTAAAGCCTTTCTTTGCTTCTCTGTAGTTTTCCATAGAGTAAGGATGATTATTTTCTACACGTCTCACCAGATAGAACATGTTATCAGAATGTTTTGGGTAGTCTTTCTGTTGATAGTTGGAGCCTGAGCCGAGTTCAGCCTTGGAGAAGCTGTATATCTGTGTATCTGTGTGTGTGTTAATATGGTCTGTATTGATGAGGTGATTAACTGGCACCATAAGGAGACTGAATGACTTGTTCTCGACAAGCCACGTGGAAGGTCACTAACCCATCAACCATGTGATCAACGAAGATATGACTGTCTGCTGAAGATATGACTGTCTGCTCTTGTGTGGAAAATTACTAGTTTTGTTTACTTTTTCTTTCTTCATTAGTCAATCAGAATCATTTAACCTTCAGCAATGACGTAGTTAGTACCCTCTATTAGAGTATGATTGCTGTAACAATGTTATTGAATGGAAGCGGCTACAAACTCCTTGTGACACCTGAAGCTGGCTTCTGCTGATGAAACCGTAAACTAAAATGTCTTCTATTGACTGTACTTCTGACTCCTGGTCTTCATTCAACTGGTCCTCAGGTCTTAACTGTAATTCTCCTACATAAGTGAAAGTCTGCTTTATTTGGATGAGTTTCTTCCCAAGATGCTAAGAAGAGATAATAATTCAAGAATTAGAAACCAAGTTACTGCTGATTAACTTTACTGTTGAACTTTGGTGCCTGCCAGTTTTATGTATAGTCTAACAGTTTTAATCTAAAATAATTGAATTTTTTAATGCGTATCAATAGAGGAAAGGTTTCTTTTTTTTGAGGAAATAGCTTCTGATTAAATTCATCGACTGCCTGTTTGCTAATCTTCGACACATTTTACAATAAAAAATACTTTTTTTGGGAACTATATGTAGATTTTACCTTGATGATAATAATGCATTTTTTTTTAAGAGAAAGAGTAAGTAAGTAATAATAAGAGTAAGTAATCTTACGACAGGCAGGACTAATTTATAGTATTATCACAAGCAAATGTGTACAAGTTTTTAAATGTTGCGTAATATTGAGTGATTTTGTATATTGTCTCAATATTTGAGTATTTATGCATACATATTTATATGTAAATATGTATGTATTTTGTCAAACAATCCAAATTTCAGCAATTAAAATTAAATTACATTTTTAGTGATCAATATGACTGATATGCCCAATAAAGCAATTTATTTTAACAGATTCAGATCAAATCATAAAGGTTGCTTTATGCTCACTATAATAACTAGTAATCTGCAGTTAACTGAGCAATTTGTGCCCTTTTTAACACTCATGAAAGTACATTCTATAAACTTTGCAGTCCTGTACGTTCACTAGCATTATAACACCAAAGTTAGAACATTATTCACAAAACGAACACACCAATTTACAGGAAACTGTGTGTAATATACATTGTAATTGTGACTGTAATAAAACTCTGAATGCTGTCTATTGATGTCACTGTAATTATTTGATAGGCTGAGGTGGTTAATGTGATCCAAGTATGCTTTTTACCCTCTTCTCCGCCAAAATAAGGCAATCTCTGGATTTGGTCTCTTTACACCCCTGTTATCAGTCAGATAGCCCAGTCTGTTGTGATTGGTTGATGGCACAGCATTTGTCAGAAATACAATTTCCATATCTGAATTTCAGCTCCAGAGGCTTCCTCAGTGCTTGTATGCAGTGATATGGACAGTAATGATACCGTCAGTTTTACAATATATATATATTAGAGCCCAAGTCCTTTTCCTTATGAAGAGCATACAAATTACAGTCCACAGTGCAGGAAAGAGCTTCTTAACATGTCAAAAACACAAAACAGACTCTCACAGTCCTCAGCTTTTTGAGGGCAGGCCAAAGTGGACATTACATTCCTATCAAGAAATGAGAATGGAATTGCTGATGACTCATTTCAGCACTTTAGTTTAAATTATTTCTTTTAGGAAACAATAAATCAATTTATTGTGTACTTTGATCTTTGAAACTTAGCTGACCTTTTTACAGTGATAAATAGAAAAACCATTATAGTGACACTTTAACAACCACAGGCTCTTCTAAGCAGCTAAGTTTACATGATTAGATTTGACTCTTACAAAGCAGGATCTATATATACAAAAAAAAAAAAAAAAAAATAAAACACATCTTGCTATCAGCTTTTGCCTTACAAAATGGAAGTTAAAAGAAACAGTCAAAGCCAAAGCAATATCTGGAAGAGCAAGAAAAATCTCCAGTGGAACTGATGGTAGATTGGCCGAGAATACAAAACAACCCTCCTTGTCACTGCAGAAGAGATTCAGGAAGGTTTAGCAGGTACAGGAGTAATGGTGCAAGGGTTCAGTGAACTACATGGATTGTTCATCAGGAACAAAACCTTGCCTGTGACCTCTTCAGAGACACTTAAAAAAACTAAACTATTGAGGTTCAATCATTAAAGTTATATTTGGACTAAAACATTTATATGTATGAAATCAAACAAATGAAAAGTAACTGCATTACAATTTGCAGAAATGTTTCAGGTTTCCCTTTTTTCCCCACTTCTTTTTACTTGCATGGTATTTTCTAGGGTGCTTTTAATACAGCTGTACAAAAATAAATTGGATCAAATCAAAAGCATACTGTAATCACAATGTCTGTTTTTTTTTTTATCTTTTTTACATGAACTGTCCAAATTAAATTATTTTCTTGAATGAATAAACTAAATGAGAGTGAAAGTTTTGGATGAACATGGGGTGTTGGGGAAAGTTACTTAGGATTACAATATTACAATTACAATATTGTGTTACTGCGTCAAAAACTAGCTAATTGTGTTTGCTACTTTTTAAGAAAGGTATTGCATCACATTACTTTTATCTCGGCTGGGAGAGTTCAGGAAATTTGGAAAACCACTAAAACCAAAAATCTAAAATAATTACTTCATATGCTTTACCTCAATATTTGGAGCTCAACAGCAAGTACATTGGTCAACATGTGACACTCCCACAATAAAGCCTAAACAATATTCCCTGAAAGAAAAGAAAATATTTGAATGTTTTTTTCTGTATTTTACCCATATGTATGTTTGTATGTATAACACTTGTGGTTGAAAATGACTTATTTTGATGGGCCAGCTCATGAGAAAGGAAGGGCAGCCGTTTTGGGGAAGTCTTTTTTCTTGAGTGATCATGTGGCAAGTTTTTTTGGATAACTTAAGGTGATTTTTGGGGGCCTACAAACAGGTGGATTATACCTTCTTCATCCTAATTTTTGGGAACATTATCTTTCTCTCCAGTTGAACTTTTGGTTGGCAGACCACCCAAGTGAGAGAGTGGACATTGCCAGGATCTCGATGAGTATTATTTGTTAGTGGCACTATGGACTAAAGGACTGATATGCTGAAGCTAAACAAGTCTGTTCATGGACAATCACTAAGTGGACTGATTTTTTGGGGGGTTATTTAAAAATTGACAGCTGGTGTTTTGTTTGTGATCACTTCTAAGTAAACCATCTTACACATGAATTCCTTCTTTTGGTAATGATTTGACCCTTTTATTAGAGTGATATTACATGCATATTAGATGTTTGCATGGTGGTGTTATTTTGAATTTTACTGATTTTATTCATTTTGAGGAATACTTAATTGAAATTAGTAAATGCTTGCATTTACTCTAGAACTACAATAAGTAGTTCACATTCACACACAATAACTTTGCGCTTCTGACAGTAAATGGAAATAAAAAGTAGCTTTTATTAATTAGTTGAAAAGTAACTCATATTGTATATAGAGCATAAAAGTCTTTAGACTTTTCTAATTTAAAAGTTTTTATTTTATTTTGCTAGTTACTTGAATTACCCCTAACATTGGATGTTACCAATTAACTAGAATAATTCAGACTTAGAATAGAAACAGAACTGTTTAGACAATATTAGATCTTGCTATTATTGGCATATAGAAGCATAGGAATACACCACACATTTTATTTTTTTTAAATTAAAATACAGGAAAAAAATGGTAAAGCAAATTCAGAGATGGGGAACGAACATAGAGACTCAAAATGAATGTCATAATTTAAATGTAAATAACTTTTGTTTTAAGTGTTTCACCATGAAAAATCTAACAACGAGTGATATCCAATTAAACAATTTGAGTAATAAAAAACGTCTCAGGTTACGTACGTAACCATAGTTCCCTAAGAGGGAACAAGACACTGCGTCGAGATGCGATTGGGAACCTTTCAGTTTATATGTCCTTGAAGCACAATCAAACTCAGGTGTGGGAGTGTACGTCGCCGTGATGACGTCATCACGTCATGACCCGGGAGTATAAAGGCACGTCGCGACCCGGAAGCGGGTTAGCTTGACCAGTGTCTGAACAGGCCGGCATGCCTAGGAGCTGAGGCTGCAAGACGCAGTGTCTCGTTCCCCAGCCATGCTCCGAGTAGAATGAGCTCGGACAGACAGTGGACACTGCTGTCCTGCCAGCTCATAAGCTAGAGAAATAGACTCTGAAATCCATCTGCTCATAGTAGGCTTAGAAGCAGGGGAGCCTCTGGGGGCCCCAAAACAGACACAGATTTGGTCTGACCTACGCCACGTGGCAGTTCTGTGGACGTAGGCGTCCAGTGCTCGCACTGGACAAACCTTGTTCTTTAACTCCTGGTCATGATCAACAAATGGAGGAGGACAGAGAGCCTGTAGTACTATGTGGCGCATAGGACTAGAAAGCACTTTAGGTACATAACCCGGCCTGGGATAGAGGAAAACTTTTGCCAAGCCGGGCGCAAACTCTAAACATGAAGGGGCCACAGAGAGGGCCTGCATGTCACCAATCCTCTTGAGGGAAGAAATGGCGAGAAGAAAGAGTGTTTTAAGAGTAAGGTGCTTATCTGAAATCTCGTCCAGCGGTTCGAAGGGAGCCTGGGACAAGGCCTGGAGCACCAGGGACAGGTCCCAAGGAGGCACCCTTGAACGTACTACAGGCCTCAGCCTCTGAGTGCCACGTAGGAAACGAACAATGAGGGGGTCCCTGCCCAAAGAGGCACCACTCAAAGGTACGTGGTAAGCAGCTATGGCAGCCACGTAAACCTTTAGTGTGGAGGGGGACAGCCCTGCTGCGAACCTTTCTTGCAGGAACTCCAGTACGGTGCCAACCTGGCAGGTAACTGGGTTCAGCTGCTTTTCGCAACACCAAGAAGTGAAAATCTTCCACTTCTGAGCATACAGTTTCCTCGTGGACGGGGCTCTGGAGTGGAGAATGGGTGAGACTCTATGAGTTGGGCCCCCTCAGGGGCCAGACCCATAGTTTCCACAGTTCTGGGTGAGGATGGAAAATCCTCCCCTGAGCCTGGGACACGAGGTCCCTCCTGACCGGAATCTCCCACGGAGTGCCGTCTAGGAGGGACAACAGGTCCGAAAACCACACCCTGCCCGGCCAGCGCGGGGCAACTAGAGTGAGACGGACCTTCTCCCGGCGAACCTTCTCCAGAACCCCTGGGAGCAGAGCTACGGGGGGAAAGGCACACAGGGGTAGATTTGGCCACCCTTGCCTCATGGCGTCCAGGCCGAGAGGCGCTGGAAGATAAAGGGAGAACCAGAGTGGGCAGTGAGTCGTCTCTCGAGACGCAAACAGATCCACTTGAGCCTGGCCGAATCTCTCCCAAATCTGCTCCACCACCTGAGTGTGGAGTCGCCATTCCCCAGGCCTCGGCCCCTGTCTTGACAGGAAGTCTGCCCCCAGGTTCTGGGCCCCCGGGATATATATTGCTCGAAGAGAGAGCAGTTCCCTCTGGGCCCAGAGGAGGATCCTGATCGCCAACTTGGAAAGTCGACGAGACCGGAGACCTCCCTGGTGATTTATGTAGGAGACCACTGACGTATTGTCGGTTCGGACTACTACATGATGGCCTCTCGGAGAGGTCGGGGAGAAACGCCCGTAGCGCCATCCAGACAGCCATCATCTCCAAGGCGTTGATATGCCAGGAGAGGAGGTGCCCGTCCCATAGACCCCTGGCCGAGCGGTCCCTCAGGACCGCCCCCCAGCCCGCGCGGGACGCATCTGTTGACAGCATGACGCGGTGACAGATAGCTCCCAGTGCGAGCTTCTGGGAAATGAACCAGTTCTGCTTCCACGGATGCAAGGCTCGAAGGCAGCGCTTTGAAACCTCGATCAGACGGAAGGGGTTGCCCCTCGGGGAAAACCCTCTGGTCTTCAGCCACCACTGCAGGGGTCTCATGTGGAGCAGGCCGAGTGGGATAACACTGGACGCTGCCGCCATGAGCCCCAGCACTCTCTGGAAGTGCTTGACAGTGAGCAGCTGGCCTAGCTTGATATCCTGGACTAAGGACAGAACGGCGGCAATGCGCACGGGGGACAGCCGTGCAGACATTGACGCCGAGTCCCAAACAACGCCTAGGAAGGTTGTCCTCTGCACAGGAGAGAGGATACTCTTCTTGGCATTGAGTCTCAGACACAGCAGCTCCTTCATATGCGCGAGGACGACATCTCGATGCCGAACCGCTAATTCTCATGTCTGAGCCAAAATCAACCAATCGTCGATATAGTTCAATACACAGATACCAGTGGACCGCAGCGGGGCGAGCACTGCGTCCATGCATTTGGTGAAGGTGCGAGGGGATAGCGCTAGGCCGAACGGAAGTACTCGATATTGGTAAGCCTTGCCCCCGAAGGCGAACCTGAGAAACTTCCGATGTTGAGGAAGGATGGAGATATGGAAATATGCGTCCTTGAGATCTATCGTCACAAACCAATCCTCGGACTTGATTTGGGATACGATCTGTTTCAAAGTCAACATTCTGAACTTCAGACGCCTGACAGTCTTGTTCAACAGGCGAAGGTCTAGAATAGGACACATACCTCCATCCTTCCTCGGAACTATGAAGTAGCGGCTGTAAAAGCCCGAATCTGTGGCTGAGAGAGGTACATACTCTATGGCCTCTTTCCTCAGCAATGATTCGACTTCTTGTTCCAAAACCCGAGCCTGCCCAGGGTCTACCTCTGTTCGAAGAACCCCCGCGAACTTGGGAGGGTTCGACCGAAACTGGATAGTGTAACCCACATGAATAATGCGCAGGACCCACTGAGAAATACCTGGCAGACGTGCCCACGCCGCCAGGAACTCTACTAGGGGTACCAGTCTCTCGAGACCAGTCTCTGTTCGGGTTTCCACTCCAGGCCGCTGGACCTGGAGTGGATGCTCTAGGACCCTCCTTAGAGGGGGCAATCTGCCCAGTGCACCCTGCCGGGGTGACAACTGGGATAGACCACCTGGTCCCTGATCGGACTGGCTCTCTCGAGAAACCAGATCCGCAGGGGCCTCCGCAGGGCGTTGGCATGCTGGTAGACCAACGGGGGGCTCCCTGCGAGGCCTGACACCATGATTGTCAGGGCGTCTTACTTTTAGCCTTCTTGCCCTGCAGAACGACCCTCAGGTCGGTCTGCCGGCCAGAAGGCTGAGGCTGAGGTTGCTGACCCGAAGCCCTCCCTCTCTTTTTCTGGGGAGGCTGGCGAGTTGCAACGCTCAACTTCTGCCCAGCGCGGTACGAGGAGGTACTGGGCTGAGGATGGAACGCTGCTTGCGAACCTTGAGGGCGGCGTGGAAGGATCTTTCTGAACACCGCCTCTTGCTTAGCAGCCTCCTGAAACCTCTCGACCGCCAACTTAACCGCGTCGCCGAAGAGGCCAGGAGGCGTCAGAGGGGCGTCCAGGAGGATGTTCTTATCCTTCTGGCTGAGGGTAGTCAGATTCAGCCATAAATGTCTCTCCGTAGCTACTAGGGCTGCCATAGATCGGCCAATAGAGGCGGCCATCTCCCTAGCAGCCCGGAGAGAAAGATCCGTCGCCCTCCGCAGTTCTGCGACTGCTTCTGGCCCAATACCTCCCTCCTCATCAAGATCTGCGAGGAGTTCCGCCTGGTAGGCCTGCAGCATGGAAGAGGTGTGGAGGCATGCTGCAGCCTGACCAGCCGATGAGTATGCTCGCCCCACCAATGATGACGTAACCCTGAGAGGTTTGGTGGGGAGCACCGGTGCCTTTAGGGGCTGCGGTGAGTGAGGAGCCAAATGATTAGCCAAGGACTCCTCTACTCTAGGCATCGCCCCGTATCCGCGCTCTTTAGCTCCCACTAGGGAGGCATAAACAGCGGTCTCGCTGTTATGCACCCTGTGGGAGGCGGGCCTATTCCAGGACCTTGACACCTCAGTGTGGAGGTCGGGGAAAAAAGGCAGACACCGGCGCTGAGGTGGTGCTCTGGACGGCAAAAAGCGCTCGTCCAGCCTGCTCTTTGGACGAGCATGCGTCCGCTCGGCCGGCCACTCGAGGCCCAGCCTAGCGGTGGCGCGAGTAATCACCTCCAGCAACTCATCTGACGCTGGTGAGGGGGCTGGCGGAACCTCCTCATCAGAGTCGATACTAACAACGTCCAGTTCCTCGGAACTGGATAGCTGCAGTATCGCCTCGTCAGGGTCGGAAGAAACCGCCACAGGGCGTGCTTCCGGCTCCCTAACGGGGCTAGATCTGCCAGGTAAAGGTGGAGAAAAGGCCAGGCCCGTCTCCGACCCCTCTGACAGATCCATCTGCGACCCCCATGATCACAGCCGCCGCTGGGCCTCAGCCGCAGCCGGACCGGAACCACGAGGGCTGCTAGCCCGGGCAGTTTCCTCGAAAACTGCCAGGCGGGATCGGAGTGTTCACAAACTCATTTGCAAACAGTCTGCACAATCAGTGCCCTCGAGCGCTGATCGTGCATGCTCCTCTCCCAGGCAAGCTACACATAAGGCGTGTGTATCCCTTCCCGAAAGAAACCGGGGACAAGGGGTAACACAACGCCGAAAAACTTGCTCCGCCATATTTCAACACTCCAACAAACACACGGTGAAATCCCTTTTCTTTTAAACTAGACTTGGGCTGATTCACACACACACGTGAGCTTAGAGCGCTGTGAAGACACTGAAAGCTAACCCGCTTCCGGGTCGCGACGTGCCTTTATACTCCCGGGTCATGACGTGATGACGTCATCACGGCGACGTACACTCCCGCATCTGAGTTTGATTGTGCTTCAAGGACATATAAACTGAAAGGTTCCCAATCGCGTCTTGACGCAGTGCGAGTTCCCTTGACAGGGAACTAATATTACAAACAAATATTTACAAACATTAAACATATAAATAAGTCTAAGACAATGAGTGGAGTGAAATCAAAGAACAAAAAAAAGAACATAACTTCAACCCGACACTAAGCCAAAAGAAAAAAATCTTCGCCGCAAACACAGACCAACTTTTCTGACAAACAAACACAAATTCAATAGTTAACTCCCCACTCCTAAATTAATGTACCCACATAAGACAAATCTCCATGTGTTGCCTGTGTATGCCACGTGATATACTAAAGATAATTATAGGCTCTTCACCTTAATCAGGTATAACTTCAACAAACTATTGAGCTTGAAAGACAAGCCACAAAATATAACACTGCACCAAAAAGGATCTGAACAAATGTAATATCTTAATACTAACTACTCATAGATATCATATAGAAACTAAGAAAACAATGGAACAGCCAGACACAAAATAAAGAGCTACACCAGAATGACACCCTGCTATTGAGTCACTTCCGGATCTTTATACTCCATTGATTCTTTCTGTTTGTTTCTTAGGGAGGGAGTGTCACCACCAATTATGTAGATTGTGTTGTCCACTCACAGGTCCTGTGAGACGTGATAGTAAGATACAGAAAAAAGACTAAAAAAATCTCCAAAGACTATGGAATGTCACAACAAACACATTCAAATATTGCTTTACAGCTCCCTTGGCAGAAAAGCAGTGTGCATAAAGAAAGTGACATTAAAACGAGAGATGTGACTTTAGGTTGTTAGACATAAGCTTGTTATTGGAGAAGCTATATATATATATATATATATATATATATATATATAATTATTATTATTAATTTTTTTTTTTTTTTTTTAAGCCCCAGAAAGAGACCGTAAAGTTACATTCCAAATGGGCTATCTACATATGAAATTGTGAAACAGCAGTATTTCTTCCACATTTAGGGTAATATCAAAGTTAATGGTTTTGAGTGAAAGAACACAATTAACAGCTGTTCTCAGTTAACCAGCAGACCATATATATTCCTACAATCCTGCTGGTCCATGGACACCGAACTGTTTGCTGTCAGTTTGTAAATCCTTTTTCATCTACTCCCCACTTCCTCTTCATTCAAGACTCATGACAACAATTCAAGTCCAAAAATGGAAGTTTACAATCTTTTCTGTTCAGACTGTTTTTTACCAGTGTCAATAGAGTCTGCAGTAACTGTGCGCATCAAATTTAACTTATGGTTTCGATCAAGAAAAACGCTATGAACAAATAAATTCAAGAATTTTTAAAGTTTTGGTAAGCCTATGCAAAGTCAGTTGGATGTTGCATATTTTTGTGAACTTGATAGTTATTTTTTTTTTTTTATCATGCCACCCCACAGGTTAAGTATTGGCATTTATCTTATTAGCTGTGACCTCATCTTATTGGATAGGCTGTTGCCCCTCATCGAGAGATTAGGTACTCATCTCTGAAATTAAATCTTTCCCCACGAGACTGGTCTTCAGTTTTCATTAGTTTGAGGTTTGGACATACCACTTTACTCAGACGGTTAAACGTGACATATGAACAAAAAAAGAGGAAAAGAGAAAATAATTTGTAATGAATTCCCCTTGGAAAAACAAAACATACATTTATATTCCTTTCACACCTCTTGATGTTAAGGTCTTCATATATGGCCACTGGTTGTGTAAGAGGTTTGAAAAGGCTGTAAAAGGCTGTACAAATTGATATGTCTCTGACTCCTATCTGCCTAATGAAGTTCATTTAAAACCCTGGATTGAAGTGTAGACTCTGGCAACCTATTATGTGTACCTTATTACTTAAGTTAATATCATACCTTACTTACCTTTTGTAAAGTGTGTGCAAGTGTGCATTGATTCCAAGCAAACTCCTCAGTGACGCAGTATTTTCAGGCGGCAACTGGGAAGACTTGCCTGAAATCTGTGCACCCTGGCACACACAAGGTTGCAGGGGTGGCACAAAGATCCGCTGAAGGCACAGAGAAAAAGTGGGCATCTCAAGCTGTCAGGGCTCCAAAGAAATCTTCTGTGTCCAGTGCAAGCCCTGGACGCTTACCCCCACAGAGCTGCCCTGTGGCGTAAAACAGATCAACTGTTGTTTCTCTGCTCTAGGGTTCCCAAAGGGGCCCCTGCATCAAAACCGAGAATGTTAAAGTGATTAGTTGCAACTATTTCTCTTACCTATATGTCAGACCCACTTGACCCACTCAGCCTCTAAGTCCTCTTTCTCTTGCAGAAGTTTTTGATGTGGCAGGCTGCACCTCCCCGTCTACCTTTGTTAAGGTCTACCAGTTAGTGGCGTGTGAAACACCACTCCGGGAACCCGAGTGTTAACCCTTTTGCACCTAAGTTCTAAATATTCTCTCTGACCCCCCAGCCTGAGTTTTTTTTAGGCTACCGTTATTTTAGAATGTTTACCTTATTGTTCCCATGGCGACGCGTCATACTTGTCACGTTGACACACCGCAGCCTCAAAAGCGCTCTATGACATGTGCATCTTATTTATTTTTAGTGTATGTCTTATTTATCCAAAATATTCACACACTTGTTGGCTATGTTTTCAACTACCTGATATTTCGATTCTCAAATATGTGGAAGTGAATGTGTTTTGTCGTTTAAAAACTTTTATAATGATCATGTTAGCTGATCTATGATGCGCAAAGGGGGAGAATCTGATCGGTCTGATTTATAACGCAAATTCAGTCGCTTTTCCCGAAAATCATGACAGTAAGTGACCGGTGAAGTGAGAGAAAAATACAGTGAACTTTATACTTACCTATGCAATGTGTATCTGATTTATCTGATTAATTTATAATTGAACGATTGCTTTTTCTGCTTTTATGGACGTCTGTGTGTATTTTTTAACTATAGATGTATTATTTTGTGAGTACTTATGAGTATTTAAATGTATGAAACTGAAAATAAACCTTATGTGGTTGAAAACACTGAGTAGTTGTGGTATATGACAAGCTCTGAGTGCGTCCATCTCTGGATCGCGCCAGATGACGTTGATGACGTGAAAGCAGGAACGTTCTGATCACACCGTATGTGCAAAAGGGTTAACGTAGTGTTTCACTCGTCAGGCCAGCGTTATTGATGTAGTAATAACTGATGTAGAATGAAGTTACACTTAACTCAATGGTATCACAGAAGACAAAAGAATATGATTAATCAATCAAAACTATTGGACAGCAAGAATTGAGCAAATAAAAAAAATTTGTCGCTGTCACTTGATGGTGGATCTAGTAAAGAAGCTTTCAACGATGGAATAGATTGATTTTGAAATTGTAGAAAATCATAGCTTTGTGTATGCACCAGATGCTGAATGTATAGGGAAATTATCTCTAACAAGGACAATGATGATGGTATAAATTACACCTGTAATTTTTACTCTAATATCAGGATACTTTTATATTATTGCGACAGGTAGAGACATCCATGTTAGAAATCAATCCGGGTAGCTAAAGACCCAAATATGTAATAATGATTGACAAAAGATTAATGTATTGTCTTATGTGTGGGTTATGATGTCTAATCCCGAGACTGATCTTGACTAGTTTCGGTTTGTGTCGGGATTCGGACATTCATAACTCGTGTGTTCGTCCTTTTCGTGAGCTCGTGAGAACAGGTGAATACTCGTCTTGCGAGCCGCGCTTCCTTTCGTCCGTGTGTTATGTTTGGCACTCGGTTTGCGTTCCATCGGCCGCGTGCTTTCTTGTTGTGTTTTGTCACGCGCAGTTTGGTTGTCACCAGCTGCGCGTCGTCTTTGTTTATTTGGCTGCATGTTCAAGTCTTGTCTGTTTCCCCGCCCATCTTGTTTCATTGTCATTAGTTTGAGGTTATTCCAGTTGTGTTTCTCTCAATTGCTTTTCCTTCTGTGTATTTAGTCTCCTCATGTTGGCCGTCCTGTGTCGCTGCGTTGTCATTACTACCTGTCAGTCAGTCGAGTCATATTATGTTTCCCCCACTCGGGGAGGTTTATGTTTGAGTTTTGATTTGATTTTTGAATAAAACCCTGTCCTTCCTGCAATTGAGTCCTCGATCTCTACTAAAACCTGACAGACTATTGATTTATTGTGAACGTCTGCACTCTGATGATATATCTTCCATGCAAAAGCAGAACCTGGGTATTTGGGTATGTGTTCTGCAATGGACAAAGTGGCACATCTGGGTTTATCTCAGATCCATAATATTTTGTTACATACGAGTGGAGAAAGATCGATGCACACCTCTGCTGATTGCACCTGGAACTCATATACCTTTCTCTCTATCAATTATATGATGCCCGCAAAGGTTTTAAGGGAGCAGAAAAATGCAGTGGTACATCTGTTGTTGAAATGTGTGCTAATGAAGGAGTGATTGTTCTCATTGCTTTAAGTCCTGGCTTCACTTGTAAATCCAAATGAAGACTGTTTGTTCCTCTTCGTACTTCATACCATAGGAAACCCACTCACTAATGTACAGTTGAATTTATGACTAGATGCCTATTTTATTATAAATTAGATAAAAAAAATTAAATGAAAAGGCATTACGCTTCAGGGGCAGACAAGGCCAAAATAAAAAAAAACCAGAAATGATCTATGTCAAAACATTTACCTTTTCTAATCCAAAATACAATTTGAGTCTTCTTCCAACAAAACAAGGTGAAAAGAATATACAAAATGTGAAATATGAAAAGATTTAAAAAACAAAATGTAAAAATGTGGACGGGCTCGAAATATATACAGGTACAATTACACCAACAAACTTTTTTTTTCTTTTTTTTACGAACAATGCAAAATCATAATCGAAAAATTGTAGTCAAACAGGCATGGGTCAAGTTAACAAGTACAAACTTATGTTAACGAGGAAGATCAAACTTGAGAAACGCCCACCTGGAACACAAACATGCACCAAGACCATGTTTTACCAACCTCCTTTCCTAGATACATTATTTCCTAGATACACGTTGCACAGCCAAACTCACATTTTGACAAATTTAAGGTAAGATTTGTATCTGTCAAATTTGAAGACATCGTCCAAGATTTTAAGATGGTCTTCCCACATATTTGTGTAACACACAACGTCATCCAAATAAGCTTCACTATTAGACACATTAGACAACACAATTGACATTAATCGTCAGGAGGTAGCTCCAGCGTTGTGAAGGCCAAAAGCCATAACTTGATACTGACGAAATGCATCAGGGGTGGCAAAAGCATCTCAAATTCCTGCTTTGTAAGTGGCACCTGCTACTATCCTTTCGGCAGATCAAGTTTGGTCACAAATTTGGCCTTACCTACATGGTCAACATAGTCTTCCATACAAGGAAGTGGAAATTAATCAGCTTTAGCAAGATCATTAAGATCCTGTAGTCAGTACTTTGAAGTGTCATCTGACTTGGGAACCACTAAAAATGGTGAACATCAAGAACTGGCACTAGGAACAGATAACCTATGTTCTAGCAGGTACTTAATTTCTTCATTAGGTCTCTTTCAACTAGATTGACATAAGTACTCTGTTTAACTGGGGCGTGCGAACCAACATCAATATCATGCTTTATAAAGGTCAAAGGGAAATCCCTAAACAAGGATAGATATTAATGAGATTGGTAATGTCAGCCTGGGCAGATACAGATGGGTGAGATAATCTTTCGTACAAGTTAAACAAAGTCTCATCATTACATAAACGAGCAGACAAGAATACGTCACTATTCATCCTCAAACCATCACTTTCAGGATAATATTCCACCAACGGCACAGTAACTGGTACAGCAGTGGCAAGAGGTTTGTTAAACTCCTCAGAATCAGAATGGGACAAATTTCCATTAAGCATGTTAATGTGACAAATATGTGACTTCCGTTTACGGTCAAGGGTATAAATTACACAGTTAGTGTCTCCTAGCTTCTCTTTAACCTCATAAGGTTAAGAGAATTTGGCTTGGAGTGATAAACCTGGTATTGGAAGTAAAACGATAACTTTGTCTCCAGTCTTTAGCATTTCGTCAACTTCCACACAGTGTGTAGTCGCAAACGGAATGCACTGGCATAGTCCAGGACAGTGGTAGTTTGAGACGGATGTTTAGGAGAAAGAAAAAAGGTAAAGTTTACATCAATATTGTTTTACATTTAACTGTTTCCTTACCTTTGCACTCGGGACATAACATCAGTACCTTGAAGAAACTGAATGTATTTTTGCATTCCAAAGGTAGTTTAGACCAGTGGTCCCCAACCTTTTTTGTGCCGCAGACCGGTAAACACGTGAAAATTTTGCCGCGGACCGGTGGCTGCTCGAGATTGTCGACGGGGGAGGGGGGTGGTCCCAGTACCATTTCATCCATGGACCGGTCCGCGAAATCGTTCCACGGCCCGGTACCAGTTTGTCCGCGGACAGGTACTGGGCCGCGGACCGGGGGTTGGTGACCACTGGTTTAGACAATTTGATAATTTCTTTGACAATTTTAGGAGCTTTGAGAGAACGTAGATGTATACAACCTGGTCGAAGCACACATTGTTAAGAGATAAATGTTTCTGGACTTCATTCTAGGCAATGGACCAACACAGTCAATCAGAACTCTTTCAAATGGTTTACCCAGTTAGGTTCACAGCACGTGCTAAATACATCAGGGGATTCTTCCTTTAACACATCCTCATAATACACATTATTACCTCAGGTATACAAAAACCTTGTTACCAATAAATCATTCCCCAGAATTAGTGATATAGCTTTTACAGGAAGTTCAGCTCAAACTGCCAGCTTAACGTTTCCTGAAATTATTCCAGATCACAAAAACACATTGTCCAACAGAACTTTAATTGCTACAAGATCAGTGCTTTGCACAAGTACTTTGGAACCACAGCTTGATTATGTTTAGAATGGTAACACAGTTTCTAAAATAAATGAGCAGTACCAATATCCTGGTTACACTTCGCTTCCAAGTCATCTTCACTTAGTGATCCAATGGCTTCACAAATGAACGGTTCAAAGGTAAACTCAGTCACCGTATTCAGAGATGCAAACTCCAGTGACCAGTTCTGATTTTCAACCAATGAAACGCTTTGCAACAAATTTGTCATCGTATTGATTTTGCCTTTCAAAGCAGGACAATAATTGCCTTAATTCAATGTGGCATTGATTCAAAAATGTGCTGTAAGCTTATTTTATAAATGTTGGGCCATATTGATAGGATCGCACCTTACTTTTGATGGATATTTCTGGGATGCACATCCAGGGCACGAAGCTAGGGTTACACCACATTGCAAAGATGCTCTATTGGGTTGAGATCTGGTGACTGTGGTGGCCATTTTAGTAGAGTGTAAGGTATAGATGGTGCTCATGAATGATCGATCAGGTCCATTATTTGATTGATCAAAGTTGTTGTCACAGATGGCTCCGACCAGTCTATGAACTGACAGTTTAACACCTCTAAAACACAAACCATCCTCCTTCACCCTCTCTCTCCTCTGCATTTCAAAGGACACCATCATAAAATGGCCCCCATCCTCACACACACACACACACATATACCAAAAAACACCCAAATGTGCCATGTGACTTCATTTATTTTTTCATTATCATTTTTCATTTTAGTTGTGCTATGCCCCCTGTATGTATGCATGCTTTTTGTTATAACCATTTTAGATGTGTTTGATGGGTTAGAAGCTTATAATCAGTAAATGCTCATGTAGAACAACATCAATCTTTACCTTTCCTTTTTTTTCAAAACTTAATCTAGCCGTGCTTGGTCTCGAAATCTTTGTCTCAGAATTTGTGGATTGACTGTTTTGATGTAGAATAAAGAATTTTTCCCCACTCCATAGTTCCTTCACTCTGATTGGCTGTTCCGACAAAAGAGGCAGGCTCCATGAATGCCTTCAAAAAGGGCCTGCAGGCTAAGGATCCTTCTCTCTTGTATCTTCTCTTTTTCCCTACTCTTCCTCGGCGCGGATTCTCGGATCTCCTGCACGCCATTTTCTAAAAAGGACATTACACGACAAAGAAACCAAATTTGAACTTCCCCCGCAAGCATTCAAACACGGACCAGATCACAGAATTCTTCACATGGACGAATTCGCAACCAGCCATGAAAGAATCATATGCAAGTACCCCTTAACGATCGTTTCGTAAGAGAGTTTTGAGTTATACCAATAAGTTGGTCTGATTCCTTGCTCGTTCTCAAATCAGTTCTTGCCTGTAATACTACATTTCTTTCTCTCTCTTTCAATTAATCTGTGTACGTTTTGTTTATTGTTTGTTGATTTTATATATATATATATATATATATATATATATATATATATATATATATATATATAGATATATATATCTATATATATCTATATATATATATATATATATATATGCACACTTGATTGTCTCTGAACTCCTCATCCACACGTCACTTTAACAGTGAACCAACCCTGTTATAAATTAAAGAAAACTTTCTTGGTGGCCAAAATAAACCTTTCCCAGAGTTCTTATAAGGTGAATCATTGCGGGACAACAATTCATCCTTCTGAACTCGATTCTAGAAGGACGAAGAAGCCATATAATTTTTTTTGTTATAATCCGTTATAATTTACTGTTAATATCCAAATTCCCCTTGGTGCTGATTTATGTACAGTTTATAACGCATGATTGAACGCGTGCATAAATCCCGCATCATTTCCCTTGAGCTAGATTCGCTACAACAGTGAACTCATTTGCATTTTCAAGAAACCAATTTTATTTAAGCTTTGTAACTTGATGCATTATCCTGCTGGAAGTAGCCATCAGAGAATGGGGTCATAAAGGGACATAAAGGGTCATAAATGCTCAGGTAGGCCGTGGCATTTAAACGATGCCCAATTGGCAACAGGGGGCCTAAAGTGTGCCAAGAAAACATTCCCCAAACCATTAAACCACCACCACTTACCTGTAATAAGGCATGATGGATCCATGTTATCATTCCGTTTACGCCAAATTCTGACTCTACCATCTGAATGTCTCAACAGAATTCAAGACACATCAGATCAGGCAACATTTTCCCAGTCTTCAACTGTCCAATTTTGGTGAGCTCTTGCAAATTGTGGTCTCTTTTTCCTATTTGTAGTGGAGATAAGTGTTACTCGGTGGGGTCTTCTACTTTTGTAGCCCATCTGCCTCAAGTGGGTGCGTGTTGTGGCTTCTCAAATGCTTTGACTCAAATAACCACTCGTTACAACCGAGGCATGCAGCAAAGCTGCTCTTCTATCAGCTTTAATCAGTCGGCCCATTCTCCTCTGACCTCTAGCATCAACAAGGCATTTTCGCCCACAGGACTGCCGCATACTAGATGCTTTTCCCTTTTTACACCATTCTTTGTAAAGCCTAGAAATTGTTGTGCATGAAAATCCCAGTATCTGAGCACATTGTGAAACACGGCCTGTCTGGCACCAACAACCATGCCTCACTCAAAACTGCTTAAATCACCTTTCTTTCCCATTCAGATATTCAGTTTGGAGTTCAGGAGATTGTCTTGACCAGGACCACACCCCCAAATGCATTGAATCAACTGCCATGTGATTGGTTGATTTGATAATTGCATTAATGAGAAATTGAACAGGGGTTCCTAATGATCCTTTAGGTGAGTGTATGTTCACATTGTCTACCATTACTGTTTTTAGAAGGACCGTATTCATCATTGCTCACAGGTGGATGACAAACGATACTACAACTACTACATTTTCACTCACCCGCCAAATCAATTAACTGTTCAGACTCGGTACACAGTACTTGTGCGTGTAGGCTGTCTGTAGGAGCTGTGCCTCAATTACAGGCTACAAACATGGACATTTCTAAATAATCTTGTATTCTTGTGAAGTGTATATTTCAGTTTAAATCATTTCTTTCCCTTTAATAATAATAAAAATAAAAAAAATGCCAAAACGAAAGTTTTACACAGCCGACTTCAAACTAACCACAATTTTCTATGATAAGAAATTCTTAAACTCTTCCAACAGTGTGAACTCTTTCAGATGCTCAAATGTGAAAACTTTGTTTGCAGCGCACCATAAAACTTTGACTGGAAGTTTTCACATGACTGCGAAATTTTTGTCTTTATGCTTCAGAAAATAATTCCTAGTATGCAAAACGGTATTTTTCATTACCTCAAAGTCCAAGCTCTGTTCAAGCATTAATTCTGAACAGATTTCTTGAGCTGTACAGACCAGCTTGCATTCCAACAACAGTGGCCAATCATTCCATGGCCATTTTAAAGTGGCAACAATTCTCTCAAATACGGGTCAACCTCACTCTCTCAAAATATTGGGACTACTGCAATATGTTGACAAATATCAAATTCAGGTTGATATACTTGTACGTTGCGTCCAGGTGCAGGAGTAGGACCAGGAGTGGCAACACTGACATTCGATGGAACGAGTGCACTCACACTAGAGCACACACATCACATTAGTTTTGAGCTCCAGCTCCAGCTCTTTGAGCCTGATTGCTCAATTGGTTTCAAGCTCAAACGTGCACACATGCAACAGCTGACTTTGGTATCGTTGCCTGCCCAACTCTTTTAGTTTTATTGCCAGTGACAGATCTCTCGGAGAAGATCGATCAACGTGATCTATGCTGGCCAGCTCTACAGGTTTGTGCTGCTCACCTTCACTCACAGAAACCGTCAACCGAACTGCACCACCCGGCAACAAATTCTTCTCTGGAAAAACTCCATGCTCCACCAAATGTTTATAAATCATATAATTTTTAATTACACTATGAAAATCTGTGATTGGATAAAAGTCTGCATTTGGAAACAGATCATCTTTATGGCAGATCTCTAATTGTTGCAATCTAGGCCGAACAGCAAACTTCTCTAGCTCAAATTTCGAGGCCATTTCAAATTCCCTTCCCCTTAAAAAGAAACCAGTAGGTAAACAACAATATACAAGTACATTTCATGAGCTGGTAAATCACTCAACAATAAATATCCAATTGGTTCTGGAGAATGTTTTTAGACGAGCCCCAGATTACTGTTACAACCTCTAGGGGTAAGCCGTAACAGGAAAAGGATGAGAGTATAAATACCAGTGAGATGTGAAATACTAATAAGTTTATTGTTAAAAGGGATTGATCTTCAAGGGCAGACAAGGACAAGGCCTTTGTTGCAAATGAAAATGACAACAGGTGCACTGGAGAAGCCAAAGCATGTTGACTCCTCACAGCTCAGCACCATACTGTTCAATTGACATTTTCCAGAGAACACCAGAATTGGCAGGTCCACCAATTCTTGGCAGGGATAAGAGCAGGATCACACTGAGCACTTGACAGTTTAAAAAAAAAAAGTTTGGAGATACCGTGGGGAACATTATGCTGCATGCAACATCATCCAGCATGACGAGTTTGGCAGTGGGTGTGTAATAGGGAGGAATATCATTGGAGGGTCACACAGACCTCCACATGCAAGAAAATCATTTTCTTACTGTTATTGGGTAATGGGATGCAATCTTCAGAGCCATTGTCAGACGTTATCCTGGTTCAGTGGGCTCTGGGTTCCTCATGTTGCATGATAATGTCGAGCCTCATGTTGCTAGAGTAAGTAGGCAGTTTTTATATGAAGGCACAGATGTCATTGACTGAGCCTAATTTTCCACAGATCTGAATCCAATATATTTATAAGGAAAGAGTTTCACCACCTTCATCTTCCAAAGCTATATAGAACTGATATTGGTATTTTAATGTATGTCAAATGTGCAGCAGCAGCAGAATCCTTTGCATGCCCACATCAGCATTTCTATGGATGTATTTGCATTAGCAAGTCTTTGTAAATTATTGGCAGCAGCAGTATAGAAGACCTAAAATGCCAAGACCAAATTCATTAACATTGACTTGTTCATTACCATGCTAATCTCTCCAAAATATTACATTGTTATTTTTTTAAAGTCTTTACTGTTGCTTTTGATAAATTGATCAATCCTTGTTGAATAAAGGTATTAAGTTCTGATAAATACTGCTTCTACTACTTATATTGTGATGCCATCCCATCTACAACTACTATCGCTACCCAATTCATAGGTAAGCACCAGGTCTTTGTCATCTATATCACCTACTGAGTCTGACATGATCATTAACACTTATTCATAAATGTACTGGCTCACCCTGAGTACAGGTCTCTCCAAAATTACCACTGCCCCAAGTGATTGCATGAGCATAAAATATTTAGGATTTATAATTCCAAGCTGCAGCATACATGATGACAATCAAATTGCTCTTTGCAGGAACAGTTTTATTGACAGCCGGCTGGGAGCTCTCAGTCACAACAAACAAGGGACTCCTAGTACAGAAAAATACACACATTTGTAATTTTTCAACACTAAAAAATTAAAGTTTATTCTGCCAACACTTACTAACTCGTATATCCTTCTAAAACTGTATACTTTCTTTTGTCTGTGGAAATCAGACAAGTTTGGAACGACAGGAGGGTGAGTAAATTATGACCAATTTTAATTTTGGGTCAACTACCCGACCACTATGATCATATATGGTTATGTCTTGATTATTAAAAAAATTATTTATACTTAAGAGCAGATCAATTTGCTGGAAATTCAAGACCTGCAGTTGGGCTTCTTAGCCAGGCTAGATTGGAAAACTATGCAAGCCATATTTGTAATTTATTTACTTTGTTTGTTTTTCCAAATTACCTTTCAAGACGAGTATCTTTCAGTGTAGTGTATTTCAAACTGTGAGCTTGCTTGCCCATTTCTTGTTTTCTCTGTCTTTCTATCTATTGTAAATATTGACATAAATGATCTCTGCAGCTCATGTCCATGGTTTTTTGTTGCATAAACAGCTGTCTGAGAGAACATGAAAGAGAGACTTACAATACTAGAGGAGAGGTTTGCTTCTCACACCACAAGTACATTTAAATAGACTCTACCATTTTTCTAACACACTCTTATTTGATGTTTCCATCTTGTTATTCATTTAATTTGCTGAGTTTTCCGTTGTACTCGCTTTTATCATTGAAATGGTTCATATGCACATTGCATTGTTATATAATTTTCAAGAGGAGCTACATTATGTGAATGCCAAGATGATAATATAACACAGTGAAGCCAGGCCACCTCTACATCATAACAGGTGCAGTACATCACAATTGGCAGTGTTTGAGGGCAAAACAGTACACACAGTTAATTAACAAGTTGAAACAATGGCAAAACAAATGGGCAATTTATGTACTTCCTTTTAAGCAAACCAAGGCATTGTATTGAGTCTCAAGAAATTCAAAATTCATTGATTGCAGTGTGTGTGTGTATATATATACACACACAACATATAAAACACTACAGAAAAAGGATTTAAGTTTTTTTTAAGACTCAAGGGTTTCTCAGAAGAAATTTTTATTTACTATATTTAATATTTAAATTTGCATCTATTTTCTGATATTTGACCAATGATTAGATAGCACCTATGTGGGAAAGGACTAAACTAAAAGCCTCTGAATTCTACCATGATTTAAACAGTAGCCTGTCAAAAGTACTTTTTATTTTATTTTTGTATGGGGCAACTCCAGTAAGATGCGTGGAGCTGCTTTGATGTATCAGTATAGCAATGCTGACTGAATTAGAGGGGGACATACATCTGTAAACAAATTTGGATGCTGAAATATCCCATTATATATTTTGAATATGACATGCTTTGATCTCACTTCTGGAGTATACTGGCTTTTGGTACGTGACAAAAGGAAATTTTATTTTTCACATTAGTGATTAAAAAAGATATAGAACACTTTTCAGATGTGAGTCACAGCTCAGAACAATGTTTCTCTTCTAAACATTTTACAGGATATTTTGGAAGTCTTTGAGCTCAAATTAATCAGAGTTTAATTAAATACCTTCTGTCAATAGCATAAAATTAATTAGAGATTACTGAGCAATTTAGTACCACAAGTGGACATTATTGACAAACATGTATTGCTACAATAGAGAAAAAAAAAACTCCAGATATTTTAATTAAAATAAGAATAAGCAGAGCCTGTTAAAATATTGGACAGGCAATAAATAATTATTTTAACCTCCAGATCTAGAGTGCTTGCCATAAGCCTAGTCTTCTATTTTAGAAAGCCCAGAAAAGTGGAACAAATTTGATTTCTTCATTAAACACCATCAGGTTGTCATGAATCGGTGCTGGTGTGATGTGAAGAATGTGAAGAGCCACAGGTTCACACGGAAACTTGCTTTGTTGGTAAAAAAAAAAAAAAAGACTTTAAATGTAAACTCAAACGGAACATAATAGTGCAAACACACGGAAGGCTCCATAAATACACGGAAGGCTCCATACATACACGGAAGGCTCCATACATACACGGAAGGCTCCATACATACACGGAAGGCTCCATACATACACGGAAGGCTCCATACATACACGGAAGGCTCCATACATACACGGAAGGCTCCATACATACACGGAAGGCTCCATACATACACGGAAGGCTCCATACATACACGGAAGGCTCCATACATACACGGAAGGCTCCATACATACACGGAAGGCTCCATACATACACGGAAGGCTCCATACATACACGGAAGGCTCCATACATACACGGAAGGCACCATACATCCACACAGCGCCATACAGCATCATCTAAAACTGCCAATAACCCACAAGGACAAAGGAAACACGAGAGGAATTTATACTGAACATGAAATGGCAAACAGCTGACGAGACTAACGATCAGTGATTAGACACAGACAGGTGCAGGGAGGACAACGGAAATAGACAGAAGGGACCCGGATTTGAAAGCATTCAGCATCAGTGTCAGACTCCAGATTTTAAGGGGCCTACTGAATGAAACATCATGTGTGATTAATGCCATTTAGCATTCACCACCTGTTTCATAAACGAAGAAATGGGATCCAAGCCAGATAAAGGTTCTCAGGTGATTTGAATATCTGCTGTCAAAAGTGCCATCATTTCATGAACCGTGGCAAATAACTGTTGGCACCTTTTCTTTTTACTTTACCATTCAATTTGATTGCAGTTCATATGAGATGGTGGCATTTGGCAATCTGATTGTGTTCTGAGACTCTGTGTGTAATGTGGGATTAGTGCGGGTGGTTGGCTGTCAAGTTCTTTCAACTGCACAAAGATATATGTATCATTTTTGACAACATCTAAGGAGCCATGTTTACTCTAAGAATAATTCCTTAGACTCAAAGGAAAGGTTACCTGAAAATGCACTATCGACAGGATCTTGATCTTCTTTCTTGCTGAGGCACCAAAAAAAAAAAAAGTCTAATTGGTATAATCAAATACTATACAAAAGAGGCAAATTGACTCAATTTGTATATATCACATTTAATACCACCAATGAAACATGATTTAGAGTGCACTTGATGACACTATACACATGTTAAAAGGAAAAATATGAATTTTCAAGCATATTGTGATTTCAAAATGAGACTCTCAGCAAGGACATTTTATTTAAACATTTCTATAAAAAAAGAATAGTATCAAACCTTTTGATATTTTTATTTTAATCATATATGATTCCAATCCAGGCATTCTCTAAAACACCTCTGTAGGGTCAATTAGATGCTAGAGCCTATCTCTGTATAAGCCTTTGCAGGGGTGGATATAGAAAACTATTTATAGGGTGGCAAGGGGGTGAAGACAGTGAGAGGTGGTAACACCAAAACAAGCACCCACACATAGTTCTTTTGGATTTATAGCCTGACATACACATTGTCTCTGTGGAACAGTTGCATTTACCACAATTTAAATATCTATACTGGTTAAAATTAATTCAAATTAAAAATAAATATATTAATATGTAGTACACGTTGTCAGGTGCAAGTGTAGGAGGATAACGATGGCTCAGAATGAACTGAAATATCTTTTCCCTTTCGCTTGTAAGTTTATAATACTGTATGTGTGTTTTTTTTAGGCGACTTATTTTTGAACGTTACCCATTATTGCTTCCATGGTGACGCGTCATGCTTCTCACGTGACACCACAGCCACAAAACGGCTGTATGACATATGTCACATTTATGTAGCTTTTTTCTTTTTAATTCAAAATATTCACCAACCTGTTGGCTGTCATCAACTACCTGATATTCCGATTCTCAAATATGTGGACAAATATTTTTTGTCATTTAAAAGCCTTTATAATGATCATGTTAGATGATCTAAGATGCTCACCGGGCGCTGCCATGTTTGTTTACGCCAAAGATCAGATAATCCACAATTGAATTTTGTGGTTGATCACGTGACACATGGAACACCCTGAACACACTGGTGTGATCGTACGCATCAAAGGGTTAATGACAAAACACAAAAAAACACTTCATAAAGTACAAACAAAAATGCTCATATCTTGTGCAAAACGTCTCAGGTTACGTATGTAACCATAGTTCCCTGAAGAGGGAACGAGACGCTGCGTCGAACGCTTGGGGAATCCTTGGATGATGTCCGCGCGAAGCACAATATGTAAACTTCCGGCGCGCGCGCGTGCGTGAGTGACAGACGCAGATCGGTGACGTCACGAACCAGTTGATAAAAGAGCGCCGGAACCCGGAAGCGGCAGCTTAGAGTTTGTCTGAAGCAAGCCCGGAAGGCGCGAGGAGCTGAGGCCAAAGACGCAGCGTCTCGTTCCCTCTTCAGGGAACTATGGTTACATACGTAACCTGAGACGTTCCCTTTCAAGGGAACTCGCGCTGCGTCGAACGCTTGGGGAACGATATACCAACGCCACCTCAGTGACGAAGGCCGACGAGTGTCTCGTAGCTCACTACGAGAGGACCCGTGTTCCCGGAGCGGAGTTGAGGTCAAGCTGGTAAAACCTCAGAAAAGTATGCGGGGAAGACCACCCTGCCGCATCACAAACATCAGATAACGACACACCAGATATAAGGGCCTTAGAGGCAGCCACCCTCCTAGTAGAGTGGGCCCGGACCCTCAGAGGCGAGGAGGATCCGGCCGACTCGTAAGCCAGGGTGATAGCCTCAACTATCCACCTGCTTAAAGTAGATTTGGATGCAGGGGCCCCTTTGGGGGTCCCAAAGCAAACAAACAACTGGTCAGACTTACGCCAAGGGGCAGACCTATGGACATAAGTGTCCAGTGCTCGCACTGGACAGACCTTGTTTTTAAATTCCTGGTCCTGGTCACCGAAGGGGGGAGGGCAGAAGGCCTGCTGTACTATAGACCTGGCCACATGAGTGGGCACTTTGGGCACATAGCCCATGGAGGAAGGCTTTCACCATCCCAGGCGCAAACTCAAGGCAAGAGGGAGCTACAGAAAGCGCCTGTAGATCCCCAATTCTCTTTAGCGATGTTATAGCTAACAAGAATAAGGTTTTTAAAGTGAGGAACTTTAGTGGAACCTCATCCAACGGTTCAAAGGGTGCCTGGGACAACCCCTGGAGTACCAGGGATAAGTCCCAGGCAGGAACCTTGGTCTGGACTGCAGGCCTCAGCCTAATGGTACCACGGAGGAAGCGTGTGACGAGGGGGTCCCGGCCAATGGACACGCCACCCAGAGGTACGTGGTAAGCCGCAATGGCAGCCACGTAAACCTTCAGGGTGGACGGGGACAACCCTGCAGCGAATCTATCTTGCAGGAACTCTAGCACTTTGCCAATGTGACAGGTAACTGGGTTCACCTGCTTCTCGCTACACCAAGAAGTGAAAAGTCTCCACTTCAGGGCGTACAGCTTCCTCATGGAGGGAGCTCTGGAGTGGAGGATGGTCTCAACAACCTCGGGCGAGAGACCAGAATCTATGAGCTGGGCCCCCTCAGAGGCCAAGCCCACAGTTTCCAAAGTTCTGGGCAGGGGTGAAGAATCGAGCCCGCTGCCTGAGACAGGAGGTCCACTCGAACTGGGATCTCCCAGGGGACCCCATCCAGCAGGGAAACAAGATCCGCAAACCACACTCTGCCCGGCCAACGCGGAGCAACCAGTGTGAGACGGACCTTGTCCCGGCGAACTCTCTCCAGAACTCCCGGGAGCAGAGCAATCGGGGGAAATGCGTACAGACATAGCCTCGGCCATGTCTGGACCATGGCATCCAGCCCGAGTGGGGCTGGATGCAGGAGTGAATACCACAGAGGGCAATGCGTTGATTCTTCGGACGCGAACAGATCTACTTGTGCCCGGCCGAATCTGAACCAAATCTGCTCCACCACCTCTGGGTGGAGCCTCCATTCCCCGGGCCTCGGCCCCTGTCTCGACAGGACGTCTGCTCCCACATTCTGGGTCCCAGGGATGTGGACTGCCCGTAGATGGAGCAGTCTCCCTTGGGACCAGAGGAGGATCTGCCACGCCAGTTTGTATAGTGGTCGCGAACGTAGACCCCCCTGACGATTTATATAGGAGACCACAGTGGTGCTGTCGGTCTGAACAACCACATAATGGCCCCTGAGGTCTGGGAGGAACGCTTGAAGCACCCTCCAAACAGCCATCATCTCCAGCAGGTTTATGTGCCAGGACAACTGGTGTTTGTGCCACAGACCCTGGGCAGAGCGATCCCTCAGGACCGCTCCCCAACCTGTGAGGGAAGCATCCGTCGATAGCATGACGCGTCGACAAGGAGCTCCCAACGCAGGTCCTTGAGACAGAAACCAGGGTTTCTTCCACATATCCAAGGCACGTAGGCATCGCCGCGTGACCTTGATAGTGCGGAAAGGGTTGCCCCTCGGGGAAAACCCTCTGGTTCTGAGCCACCACTGTAATGGCCTCATGTGTAGCAGCCCGAACGGGATGACGCTGGAAGCTGCTGCCATGAGGCCCAGCACTCGCTGAAAGTGTTTTACAGTGATGGACTGGCCTATTTTGACTTTCTTCACGGTTGACAGAATCGAATCGATGCGGGCGGGGGATAGTCGCGCCCTCATCGAAACCGAGTCCCATATCACGCCTAGGAAGGTGGTTCTCTGAAGAGGAGAAAGCACACTCTTCTTTGCGTTCAACCTCAACCCCAGCACTCTCATGTGTGCGAGAACAACATCTCGATGCTGAACCGCTAACTGCGGCGACTGGGCAAGAATCAGTCGTCGATGTAATTCAAAACTCTTATGCCTTGGAGGCGCAACGGGGTTAGCGCTGCGTCCATGCATTTCGTGAAAGTGCGGGGTGATAAAGCCAGGCCGAATGGAAGTACTTGATATTGGTACGCCTTCCCCCCAAAGGCGAACCTGAGGTACTTCCTGTGCTGTGGAAGGATGGAAATATGAAAATATGCGTCCTTCAGATCGATAGCATCTTGAATTTTAGCTTCATGACCGAGCGATTCAGAAGGCGCAAATCCAGGATGGGCCGCAGTCCTCCATCCTTCTTTGGAACGAGGAAGTAGCGGCTGTAAAAGCCTGACTCCCTGTTTGAGAGGGGTACATGTTCTATGGCCCCTTTCCTCAGTAGAGAATCTACCTCCTGCTCCATTACCAGAGCCTGCTCGGGGTCCACCACCGTGGGTAGAACCCCATTGAACCTGGGCGGGCGAGACCCAAACTGGATCGAATACCCTTTCTTTATAATTCGCAGGACCCACTGAGAAACCTCTGGAAGACATGTCCATGCCGGCAGAAATTCTACTAGGGGAACCAGCCTCTCGAGGCTGGCCTCTGGTGTCTGTGTAGCACACCCGCCAGGGCCCGGTTTTCTGGGGAACACCTGGAGTGAATGCTCTAGGACCCTCCTTGGAGGGGGCGACCTCCTCAGTGCAACCGGTGTAACGGGCGGCAACTGAGGAGGGTCGCCTCCAAGAGGCCCGGCGCGTCTGGCGTCAGGACCTCTTCGAGGTAGCCTTCTTGGCGAGGATGACGGTCCTCAGATCCGTCCTCCTGCCCGAAGGCTGAGGCTGGGAGCGCCTGCCCGACCCCCCGGTTTTCTGGGGAGGTTGGCGGGTTGAGACGCTCTGCCTTTGAGCGGCCCGCTGCACATATGAGGAGGCCTGGGGCTGTTGCTGGCTCACAGCCCCAGGCTGAGGGCGGCGAGGCAGGAGTACATTGAACGCCACCTGCTGCTTTGCCGCCTCCTGGAACTTCTCGACGACCGTTTTCACAGAATCGCCGAAAAGCCCAGAAGGCGACAGAGGGGCGTCCAACATAAAATTTTTCTCCTTGTCCTTTAGAGACGTCAAATTTAACCACAGGTGCCTCTCTGTGGCCACACAGGCTGCCATGGAACGACCAATAGAGGCAGCCGTCTCCCTGGTGGCCCGTAGGGACAGATCTGTGGCTTTACGTAGCTCAGCCACAGCCTGTGGACCAATGCCTCCGCCCTCATCGAGGTCCCCCAACAATTCTGCTTGGTAAGCCTGAAGCAGGGCGGTGGTGTGAAGACACGCCGCTGCCTGGCTAGCTGCAGAATATGCTCTGCCCACATGAGCTGATGTAACCCGCATAGGTTTAGTGGGCAGCACCGGGACTTTAAGCGATGACACCGAGGGCGGAGAGAGGTGGCTCGCAAGCGCCTCCTCCACCTTCGGCATCGCGCCATAACCATACTCTCGCGCACCAACCAGAGTGGCATACATATTATTTTGTGGCGTAAACACTCTGGAGGTGGCTGGCCTCTTCCAGGATCTAGACACCTCAGTGTGCAGATCCGGGAAAAAAGGCAGGTCCCGGCGAGGGGGAGGGACCCGCACTGGCAGAAATCGTTCATCCAACTTGCTTCTCTTTGGACGAACGACAGTGCTTTCCGCTGGCCACTCAATACTTAACGTGGCCACAGCGCGAGTCACCTCCTCGAGCAATTCCTCATAAGCTGGGGAGGAGGTTGGCGAATCCTCACTCTCCGCGTCGACACTAGCAACGTCTAACTCCTCGGAGCTAGACAATTGCAGTGCCGGTGCTTCAGCTTGGTCGGAAGTAACCGCCCTCGAGCGTGCTTCCGAAACCATGCATGAAGCACTGGATCCACCGGGTAAGGGCTGAGATAGGGGAGCGCCCGTCTCAGACCCCGCCGTCAGGTCCATTTGCGAACCCCATGACCTAGATCGCCGCAGAGCCTCAGCTGCTGCGGGACCCGAGCCCTGGGGAACGCGAGCCTGGCCGGTCTCAGAATCAAAAACCGGCAGGCGTGAGCGGAGCACCCGCAGCGGTAGTTGGCTGCAGTGATCACAGTCAGCACTCACGAGCGCTGACCTAGCATGCTCCGCTCCCAGACACATTACACATAACAAGTGCTCATCTCCCCCCGAGAGGAAACGAGGGCAAGGAGATGCGCACTGATTAAATGCCTGGTTCGCCATAAACATAGATATTGTATATAAATATATATGGGAGATCCCTGATTTTTAAACTAGATCTGGGTTTTTCTCTCAAAATAACCAGCACACTCAACACACTCTCACACTGTGCTTGCGAAGACAAACAAAGCTGCCGCTTCCGGGTTCCGGCGCTCTTTTATCAACTGGTTCGTGACGTCACCGATCTGCGTCTGTCACTCACGCACGCGCGCGCCGGAAGTTTACATATTGTGCTTCGCGCGGACATCATCCAAGGATTCCCCAAGCGTTCGACGCAGCGCGAGTTCCCTTGAAAGGGAACTAGAAAACGGGATGGCACACGGGAAACACAACACCAAACATTACCATCAACGTATGAAGACAGAGGGAAACACAAGGGAATATAAAACAAGGTTAGACACAGTTGAATGATTTCTGGACTGGAGTCAAAAACTTTTCTTTTATGGGCGAACTATCCGATTACGTTCTTGAGTTCTAGCGCCAAGTGTCAATGACTGCACATGGGAACAAGCATAAAACACACATGACAATAGATCATCTCAACCCACTGTGCTTCCCTGTGGAGAGAAAGGGAGAGTCTCCTAGTCTCTCCACCTCTTCCTGCGCTATTTGGACCACTGTCATTTTTGTCTCTCCATGCCATGTGGAGCTTTCTTTGCCTCCAGACATCCTATTAATCCACTGTCATTGGCTCATTACTGTTTAAAGAGCTCATGTGGTCCAGGCCAACTTAACAGGGAGAGTCAACACCATAGGGGCAGGTGTGGGGACAGAACAGATTGATGGATTTAAAAGAGAAAAATGAGGAATGGGGCCTGATATTTGCAAGTGTTTTGTTCCACCCAGGTGAAGATAAGGCACAGAGGGTAATGATAAGGTTGTAATGTCAAATGCCCTGGATGTATTTTCTCACCGCATGTACTGTATGAATGCCACCGATCCACCACATGCCAGCATGACACATTTCATTAATACTTTATAGAGTCATTCTCCAGGAAAATACTATAACAAAGTCAGAGAGTGGAAGCAGCTGTGCAAATGCTCCAATGCAGTTTAGTTCATTTGATAGGGACTGGGAATATAATGTCCTTTACCTCTTGGATTTGGCACAACATGGGAGGAAAATGTGATAAATGTACCAACTACCTAGGTTATGTTCTTGCAGAGAGAAAAAAAAATATATATCTGAGATTAAGAGAGATCATTGCTATTGTTGTAAGTACTTTAGGAAAAGTAAAGTTATAGAATGGCAATAACAAATTATGAGCACAAAACAGTGTAAATATAAATGGTGAAAACAAGTGTGTAAATGCTATTAACAATGTGGAGTTTCTAATCTAGAAACTTTTTTAACATGTGTAACAGCTGAAACACGTGATAGTACTCTATAATAATTGATGCCAGCCAGGAAACAATATTGAAAATGTTTTGGTTACTTATGTAACCTTGGTTCCCTGAATAGAGAATATGTTTGTCTTTGATTGAGCCATAGATGACTCAATGGCCACAGAGAAAGATCTGGGGTCTCATTTATAAAACTGTGAGTAGGATCCTTACTAAAAGTTTACATGCGCCCAAAAGCAAAAAATGGCTGACGCAAACAAAAATTGAGACTTATAAAACCGTGTGCACGCACACCTGCACGCAGTTTTACATTTATAAATCACAGTCTAACTGATAATTTGCGCACGTGAAAAAAATCGACATCCCGCCCCCTTTCAACCATATATAGTCCATGCAAATCAGCTCATGATTATTATAATAATGCCGTGCATATTAATATAGAGGAGCAAGAGGTTCTTTATGCGTAAAAATGGCACCAATGGAAATTTCACAGACACTGAAACAGAGGTTCTTGTGACAGAGGTGGAGGAAAGGACATTTATTTTGTTTGGTAGCCATAGTATTGGCGTCACTAACACACACAAAAAAGTGTGGAATGGCAGCATGTGACAGCCGCTGTAAATGCAGTTGGTTCAGCTGACCAGACGGTTCCCGAAATAAAAAAAGAAGAGGTCCGACTTCCACCACAGTTGAGAAAAAAAAAAGATTATTTTAGTCAAAATAATGACTTAGTATCTCGAAATAACGAGAAACATTCTTGAAATAATGACTTAACCTCTCGTGCTTCTCTGCATGGTCAAAGCGTGTAAATGCGAGATCACAGCAAACATGACACGTTCTGTAAAACAGCTGTTAAAGTCAGTGTAATAATCAATAATATAATTAAAGAACATGAAAGATAAATCATCAGTATATAAGAGGGGATTCCATAGTATTTCATATTTTATTCGTTTGTATTTTTGTGTACAAGCAGCAGCACAGTGATCCATGGATTTCAAACAGAGGAATTATAGTATATATAATTTGTTACACTTATAACAAATATATTTGTTATATAAGATGTATTATATTATTGTATTTTATTGTATTATAGTGACTCTTTATGATGAACATGCACATGGAAAAGTGTGCAAAATATACTGATAATTTATAATTCATGTTGCTATAGGTTGCATTTTATATATTACACGACTTTAAGACAGCAGTTTTTACAGAATTTGTCATGTTTGCTGTGATCTCGCATTTACACTCTTTGACCATGCAGAAACAGAGAAGTTAAGTCATTTTTTCGAGTAAGTTTCTCTTTATGTCGAGATACTAAGTCATTATTTCGATTTAAATAATATTTTTCCCTTTCTCAACCGTGGTGGAAACTGGCTTCCATAATATGCACAACTTTTCAAGTTCAATTTGTTTAATTTCATTAATTCTACTGTCAACCCCTCAGTTCACCATCGGTTGTCGCCAAAACCGCTCTGTCTCCAAAATGTTCGTACGCATGGGTCACAATTTGCGTGCAGGTACGCAAATATTCCCGTCAAGTTTGTTTTTATAGATCTCAACCTTTGCGTGGGAACTGGCGTACGTACGTTTCCAGCCCCGTTTTGTGTGTACGCATGCTTTATAAATGAGACCCCTGGGCCCCGATACAGATCAGATACTGCATGTGGGCCGATTCCCCTGCCCTAAACTAGGCATCTTAAATACATCTTAAACTAACTATGGTTCTCTTTCTAAAGGTAGTGGTACACGAGTTGGAAAGACAAGAATTACAAATGTTGCTGACTTTGCCACCCTGATATCAGGGAAATAAAAATACATCTGTGTTATTTGCTTATGATGGACACACATGAAAGTGGTTTCAAATAGAGGCCATGAGACGTGGACACCAGAATACAATTTCTTTTTATTATTCTACATTTCTACAATTCCAAAGATCTTACCAACAGGTGCAAAGATTTAACTTAAATGATAAATCCAAAAGTACATATTTCAGTGCCAAATCAAAAGAACCAAAGCAATGATGAAAAGTAAGACAACAAAGTACATAAATACAGGCAAAAGTAAACGCAACAATCAAACAAGCACACTGAAACATTTGAATTTGAACACAGCAAAAACAACAAGTAAAACAGACGAAACAACAAAACAACCGTGCATTAATTTCTCTTAATTTATACCCACTAGAGCTTTATGGATAATTCACATACTGAAGATGAACAAAATCTAACCCTCATTCATTACAATGTCCCACTGCTCACACACACATACACACACACCAGCAACTAACACACACAACCATTTCACAGTGCTTGCTGAAGACATTAAAGCTGATGCGTCCAGCTTCCGCCATGCTTTTATAGCTTCCTGGTTCATGACGTCATCATTCCACAACATATATTCACACTTCAGTTCAATTCAATTGTGCTTTACAATACATTGTTACAAAGCATTACCATTGCTTTTGTCAACACAGTGGAAGTGTTCCCTTAAAATAGAAATGTGATTTCAGGACAAACTCAAAGCTACACTGTGTTACTTTTTTGATTAAAATTGATAACATTTTATTAATGACAGTGTAATGAGAACCCATCCACCAAATAGTGTCTATTCCATTTGCACGTTGATAAACCTATCATAATTATTTATATTTATTAATATTCTTACTTTTTGCGTGGCACATATCTGTAAACGAAGACAAGTAGCTCTTCCTCTCGCATATGGGATGTGGGAATGGCATAGGTTTGTTGTCACAATGAGCAAGAAAGATTGACATGGAGCATGTTAAATTTGTAAAAGCTGTGTGACAATGACTTTTTTATTTCTCAATAGATATATATGGTATTTTACTGTTTACTGTATTTAAGTTCACTGGAAAACATCATCTAATGTGATGGGTAATTTCTTAATGGTTTTATTAGCAATAGGATAACATCCCTCACTCTCTCTCTCTCTCATATAGACACACACACACACACACACACGCACACACAAAAATGTGTATAAAACATTCTGTTTCATGGTAGGGTGAATGCAAATTAAAGCTGAATTACAAATATTTTTGTTTAACCTGAAGGGAGAACGAGACAATGCATCAGGTACTATAGGAGTGTATTTGCATGATTGCATCATGAAGTACATTTGCAATCGAACCAATCATCTTAAGGGACATCATAGGTGGATAACATAATTAACCAGGAAAATATAAAGGCATGCCATGTCAAACTATCAGCAGAATTGAAGTGTCTGAAGTAGAATTTTCTGGCAGGCAGGCGGGTGATATGACGAAGAGACACAGCATCTCGTTCCCTCTTCAGGGAACTAAGGCAACATTCGTAACCAAGAGGTTCCCTTTAAAAGGAAACTCGTATTGTGTCAAGCACTATGGAAACTCTTATACCCATGCTGCTATAGTAATAAGTGCAGATCAGGTGTGATTTCCCTAATACAGCAACACCTGGGCCCCAGGAGTGAAGTCTAGGTTTAAGTTGAAGAGCCTAAAGAAAGTGTGCGGAGAGAACCAGCCTGCCGCATCACAAACATATTGAAATAAACTTCTGACAGAAGGGCCTAGATTTAGCCATACTCCTAGTAGAGTGGGCTTGGATTTCCAAGGTTGTGATTAACCCAGCTGACTCATAAGCTTGTGAAATAGCTTTGACTATTGCCTGATAATTATAGTGAAGGAAATTGCCCGGTATAGCACCGTGATCATAGTGAGATGGTCCTTGTCCCGGGTGAACTCTCTCCAAAAATCCAGGGAGTAGAGCATTTGGGAAAATGCATGCAGATGAATCCTTGGCCAAGTCAGTTCCCCTTGAGGCCAGAAGAGGATTTGGTGCACCAGTGGAAAATGGATGCAAGCGCAACCTCTCTGGGGATTCAGTAGGCGACCACTAATATGTTGTCTTATTGAACAAGTACATGGTGGGACCTGAGCTGAGTGTCCTTAATGGACCTCTCCCCAACCCATGAGGGATGCATCTGTTGATAGCATTACACAAAGACAAAGACTTCCCAACACGGGTCCTTGGTATAGGAACCACAGTTTCTTCCACATAGTCGATGTACGTAAACATCATGCAAAGAAGGGTTGTCACACTGGGGAAATCACCTGGTCCTGAATCACCACTGAACGGGGACTCATGCGCAGCAGACCAAAAGGAAAAGCTTTGGATGCTGCTGCCACCAGACCTAACAGCCTCGGGAACTATTTCACAGTGAATTACTGGTCTAGCTATATCTGTTATGGATTCGATTCGTCCATTGGAATAAAAATCCCAGCATACCTGGAAAGGCGGTCCTCATAACTGGAGAAAGCACACCTTTCGTTGCGTTCAGCCAAAAACTCAACATTTCCATGCAAATGAGAACACTGACTTGTTTGACTGAGCTAGGATCAACATAACATTTGTGTTGTTTACTACACGAATACCTTGGAGATGCAACGGTGCCAGAGCTGTGTCATTGCATGTAAAAGTAAGAGGAGATAGATGATACATTCAGCAAACACAGGTCAAAAGCCATTCTTGTATGAAGCAGTGAAGTAACAGCCTGATTCTCTGTCTGGGAGGGGTGCATTTTATACACCCCCTTAACCCCAGCAGAGCTTTGGTTCCTGTTATGTAACCAGAGCCTACTCGGGTTTACCAATATGGATAGAAACCCATAAATCTGGGTGGGCGAGACCGATGATGCAATCATAATGCAAGAGGTGCAGAGGTGTTCCCACAACATTCCTTCTCCCCTTAGAGAGGGAAGCTAAATTTTTGCACTTCTATAGCAATATAGATAGTTAGAATGTTATGTTCATGCATAAAATTATAGGTTATGCATATGATAATAAGACGGTCAGTATTCTTTTTTTCAAAATTGGAAGATTTTGAATGACAAAATGAACAATGAAGAACTGTGTTAACTGAAGAAAAGAAGGACAAGTTAAAAAGGCTCTCAATAAACACAAGGTTCTTTATTGATGAAAATAAACCAAGATGTATTCCACAAAGATAATGATAAAGCAACAGCATATCTAATTGCAAACATATACAGTGATTGACACAAACAGCATCTGGCAAGTGAAGAGAGAAGGTGGAGAAATACATGTACATGGTGATGAACAGAAACTACCAACTGCTGTGATGACAGTGATGAGTGTCGATGGTGATTGATTAGAGGTGAGAAATGCAAACAAAAATGGATCCAAAGGCGCATATGGAGAGCCTATGGAACAGAGTGGCAACGCTGGCACTGGAAGCCTAGGCGATTCTGCAACAATGAGCATCTGTGAGGATGGCCCACATGTCCATGGAGGAGGTGGAATGACTACTTGCCAAGGGGGGCATAACTATAGTAGTAAGTACCTACCCATAACTACCCATAGTAGTAAGTTGAATCAGAGGTACCATGAGATCAACTGAAAATGAAGCTCTAAGTGCACGTGAAGGAGTGTATTTTGAATTGAACTCTATATTTTACAGGAATCCAGTGCAATTGTTGGAGAACTGGAGAAATGTGATGAGCATAAGGTGTTCTAGAGAGAACACGTGCTGCAGAATTCTGATCCAGTTGAAGATTAAGTAGCAATATGGAGGGAACACCTGTGAGAAGAGCATTGCAGTAGTCTATACATGAGGTATATGTACACACCACTAGGTGACTACTGCGTTAATGAGAACTGTTATTTGAAATAAAGAGATCGAGACAGTTCTCTGCAAATGGAAGTATGCAATCCAATATAATTTTAATATTATTAATTTGAGTTTTAAAAAAATAGTGGGCTATCACTAGACAAGTAGGGAGTTTGGCGGTTCCACTTCAAAAACATTTACATAATAGGATTGGCAAGTTAACCGTGAGTCGAGATAAGTGAACTACACATATATATATATATATATATATATATATATATATATATATATATATACATATTGTTACGGGTGAGGCTCCCTCTCCACCTCCTCCTGACCACCAGAGGGAGCTCTCACCAGAATACTAATCGCCTTGGACTACATTTCCCACTGACACTTGCGCCTGAGACTGATTGCGAGCACACTGCAGCTCGTTACTCACCCTATATAAACACAGCACACTCACACCACCTTGCGAGGTCTTGATTTACAGTTGTGATCATTTCTGAGCGTTTATCCTTTTGTCTGTTAACCTGATTCTGACCTTGGACTGTACCCTGTTACTTGAACCTTGCCTGTTGCCCCGACCATTGCCTGTCTATCTGGATTGTGTTTGTTTGCTGCCTGCCTCGACCTAAGCATATCCCTGTTTATGATTCTGCCTGTCCCTTCTTGTATGCTGACTGTTTCCTGTAATAAACTGCAGATGGATCCTCAATCGGCTGACTCCTCGTTACAGAAGACCTCGCCATCCACCGATCCAGCAGCTATCAAGCAATTATCGTTGGAACTATCAGCACAAAGCCTCCAGCTCGCCTCACATCAACACCAGCTCAATCAGGTGAACTTTCTGACAGAGGAAATTGTGAAGATACTACAAGGTCTGCGCACCACCTCTCCAGAGGCTGCAACAACGTTGACACCCCTCCCGGCTGACAAGCTGCACCTCTCATCTACCACCGTGAGTCCACGGCTAGCGTTTCCTGAAAGATTTGATGGCGATCCGACAAAATGTAAGGGATTCCTGCTGCAGTGTTCATTGTTTGTAACTCAGCAACCCACTTCATATCCCACGGACTTGAGCAGGACATCTTTTGTCTGTTCGTTGCTGACTGGAAAAGCTTTAGAGTGGGCCACTGCAGTGTGGAGAGAGGATGGTACTGCATTCCCTTCCTTCCATATCTTCCTACAGCGCTTTAAAGAAGTGTTTGACCATCCAGCCGGAGGTCAATCGGCTGGGGACCAGCTGCTCACACTAACACAAGGGAGAGGGACGGCAGCGGAGTATGCGCTATCTTTTCGTACATTAGCGGCCCAAACTAATTGGGTAGAGGACACTTTGAAGCTGTTGTTCAGAAGGGGGCTATCTCAGGACCTTCAGACAGAGCTGGCCTGTCGCGATGAGGGGAGATCATTGAGTGAGTTTATCGAACTTTCAATACAGATCGACAATCTAATCCGCTCGCGGCGATCCACTCGCTCTGTTTTCACTGACACTCCCGTCACACGCTCCACACCGATGGAGCTTGGGCATACACGCATAACACCGGCAGAACGCCAAAGACGAATCCAGTGTCGTTTATGCATGTACTGTGGCCAAGCAGGACACCTGAGAACTTCATGCCCTGTCCGTCCTACATCCTCAAAACCCGAAGTGGTGAGTGCATCTCAGCAGTCTAACTGTCCATCTTGTCTTAAAATAGCAGTGAAGGTAACGACTCAAGATCGGCACATTTCCACTACAGCTTTACTAGATTCTGGGGCAGCTGGCAACTTCATGTCATACGAATTCGCTCAACAGCATAAACTCACACTAATTCTCTGCAGCTCTCCTCTGGCAATAGAGGCGCTAGATGGACGTCCCATTGGAGCAGGAAGAGTTACACACATTACTGAGGAGGTGTCCATGCAGGTTGGAGTGTTACATACAGAAATGATCAGGTTCTACATAATCCGCTCCCCACATAATTCCATCATTCTTGGTCTACCCTGGCTACGTCTACACAATCCTCACATCTCATGGAAGGAGGAACAAATTGTAAAGTGGGGTTCAGACTGCCAGAGGAACTGTCTTGCTCACATCTCTCCTCTACCCGTACAGGTCACCAACGTCAAGGAACGCACCGCCGTCATTCCTGAGTTACCCACAGAATACTGTGATTTAACTGAGGCCTTCAGTAAAGAGAAAGCATCTCAACTCCCACCTCATCGTCCCACTGATTGCGCCATCGAACTTCTACCTGGAGCAACACCCCCTAGGGGAAGAATTTTCCCTCTGTCACAACCCGAATCTGAGGCCATGAAGTCCTACATCGAGGAAGAACTAGCCAAGGGCTTCATTAGACCCTCTACGTCCCCAGCATCAGCTGGGTTCTTCTTCGTTAAAAAGAAGGATGGCGGCTTAAGACCCTGCATTGATTATCGCGGTCTCAATGACATAACCATCAAATTTCGATACCCTTTACCCTTGGTTCCAGCAGCACTTGAACAACTACGTCAGGCCAGATACTTCACTAAGCTCGATCTACGCAGTGCATATAACCTTATTCGTATTAGAGAGGGCGACGAGTGGAAAACGGCTTTCTCCACCTCTTCAGGACACTATGAGTATCTAGTCATGCCCTTCGGCCTAGCTAACAGTCCTTCTGTGTTCCAGTCATTCATCAATGACGTTTTCCGTGATATGCTGGACAGATGGGTTATAGTATATATTGATGACATTTTGGTCTATTCCACTTCCTTCAAGGAGCATGTCCAGCATGTTAGAACAGTACTCAAACGCCTGATCCAGTACCAGCTGTATGCAAAAGCAGAGAAGTGCGAATTCCACCAGACATCAACTACCTTCCTGGGATACATCATTAGTCAAGAGGGGGTGGCAATGGACGAGCACAAGGTAAAGGCTGTACTCGACTGGCCTCAGCCACGTACGGTGAAAGAGCTACAGCGATTCCTGGGGTTCTCTAACTTTTACAGACGCTTTATCAGGAACTTCAGCACTGTAGCGGCTCCGCTCACCGCAATGACCAAACGCTCTCCCTCACGGCTCATCTGGTCACAGGAGGCTCAACAGGCATTTAAAGACCTCAAGGCACGTTTTACCTCGGCACCCATTCTCCATCATCCCGACCCCGGTCTTCCTTTCATCGTGGAGGTCGACGCTTCCAGTACAGGTATAGGGGCTATTCTCTCTCAGCGTCAGGGTTCCCCAGCAAAAATGTTCCCATGCGCTTTCTTTTCTAGAAAACTAACCCCAGCAGAAAGGAACTATGACGTTGGTAACCGTGAACTCCTGGCCATGAAGGCCGCCCTAGAGGAGTGGCGCCACTGGCTGGAGGGAGCCCAACACCAATTCACAGTCATCACTGACCATAAGAACCTGGAGTATCTACGTTCAGCGAAGCGACTAAATCCTCGTCAGGCAAGATGGTCTCTGTTCTTCACGCGATTTAATTTCATTGTTACTTACAGACCTGGAACCAAGAATACCAAAGCTGATGCACTGTCTCGCCAACTTGAGGACCCAATTTCTGAGGAGACTGAGGAAAATATAATTCCTGAAACCCTGCTGGTTGCACCTGTACAATGGGACATCATGACCGAGATCACTCAACTCAATCTCCAGAGTCCCCCACCATCAGATTGTCCACACAACCTCACATTCGTTCCTGAACCTTTGCGCGAGAAACTCCTATATCAAGTACATGCCACTCCCAGTTCAGGACACCCCGGAATCACTGCAACTTACCATCTCCTCACAAATAAATTCTGGTGGCCCACAATGTCTCTAGACACCTCAAAGTTTGTGAAGAACTGTACCCTTTGCAATACATCCAAAACCCCTCGACAGATGCCAGCTGGCTTACTGCAGCCTCTACCCGTCCCTCAGCGGCCTTGGTCTCATATCGCCATTGATTTCATCACTGACCTTCCCAGTTCCCGGGGCTACACCACTATCCTGACCGTTGTTGATCGTTTTTCTAAAGCCTGTCGCCTCATACCACTACCCAAACTCCCCACTGCATTCGAGACAGCTGAAGCATTATGTAATTTTGTTTTTCGTTTCTATGGACTGCCCGAAGATATCGTTTCTGACAGAGGCCCTCAGTTCACCTCCAGAGTATGGTCAGGCTTCTTTCAGCAGCTCAATGTGAACATTAGCCTTACCTCTGGATACCACCCACAATCCAATGGCCAGACAGAACGCCTCAACCAGGAACTCACACGTTTCCTCAGAACTTACTGCCAACAAAATCAGTCTGACTGGAGCCGATATCTAATGTGGGCAGAATATGCTCAGAACTCTCTTCGGAAACCTGCCACCGGTTTAACTCCGTTCAAATGTGTCTTAGGCTACCAACCACCTTTGTTCCCCTGGTCCGGTGAGCCTACTGCCCTACCCTCAGTCAATGAGTGGCTTCAGCGAAGTGAGGAGACCTGGAATCGAGCACACACCCACCTCTTACATGCAGTACGTAGACTGACACAACAAGCCAATCGTCACCGGCGCCCAGGTCCAGAGTACACTCCCGGACAATGGGTTTGGCTATCCACAAGAGACCTCCGTCTCAAACTTCCCTGCCGTAAACTCAACCCTAGGTATGTGGGTCCTTTCAAGATTGCGAAACAAATTACTCCAGTGTCCTTTCGTTTAAAGTTGCCTACTAATTACCGCATTTCTCCCACATTCCATGTTTCACTTCTGAAACCTGCTGCTGATCCGGGAGGGGAGTTGGAGAGCGGAGCCGAGGAGCAACCCCCTCAACCCATTCTGGTCGACGGTGAGGAGGTGTATCAAGTTCACGAGTTGCTCGATTCCAGACGCCGGGGCAATACTTTACAGTATCTGGTGGACTGGGAGGGTTACGGTCCGGAGGAGCGATCCTGGGTCAACAGAGATGACATCCTGGACTCCACACTCACGGAGGAGTTCCACAGGACGCATCCGGAGAAACCGGCCCCCCGGCCCCGTGGAAGACCCCGGCGCCGTTTGCCTCCTCACGTCAGGAGCCGTTCGCGGGGGGGGGCTCTGTTACGGGTGAGGCTCCCTCTCCACCTCCTCCTGACCACCAGAGGGAGCTCTCACCAGAATACTAATCGCCTTGGACTACATTTCCCACTGACACTTGCGCCTGAGACTGATTGCGAGCACACTGCAGCTCGTTACTCACCCTATATAAACACAGCACACTCACACCACCTTGCGAGGTCTTGATTTACAGTTGTGATCATTTCTGAGCGTTTATCCTTTTGTCTGTTAACCTGATTCTGACCTTGGACTGTACCCTGTTACTTGAACCTTGCCTGTTGCCCCGACCATTGCCTGTCTATCTGGATTGTTTGTTTGCTGCCTGCCTCGACCTAAGCATATCCCTGTTTATGATTCTGCCTGTCCCTTCTTGTATGCTGACTGTTTCCTGTAATAAACTGCAGATGGATCCTCAATCGGCTGACTCCTCGTTATACATATATACATATATATACATATATATACATATATATATATATATATATATATATATATATACATATATATACATATATATACATATATATACATATATATACATATATATATATATATATATATATACACACACAGCATAATATATATAATATTTAAAATGCAGCATATACAAAACTAATTATTTTTTAAGTGCATTTTTATAATTCTGAATATTTTCAGCATACATTTCTTTATGAACAGCAAGGACAGATCTGACGTACAGCCGCTCTAACCCTACGGCCTTTAGTTTTAAGTTCACGCAGTTCAGGTGTAAACCAAGGAGTTGAATGTACAAATGAAACAGTTCCATTTTTCACAAGTGCAAATTCATCTAAAATCATGCTCAGTCCATCTTTGTAATATTTTACTAGTTCGTCAACAGTAGAGAAATCAGATTTACTGGAGAAATTCATCAGCAAAAGCAGGCAAATCAATGTTGTAAAAATGTAATCGGGCGACAGGTTTACCTTAAATATAGTTAGCCAATAGTTTGGCACAAAATTACACCAGAAAGTGATCTGATATGGATAGACCAGAAATATTAAAATTAAAAAGTGTTATCCCAGAGAAGAAAATTAGATCAAGAGTATGCCCCTTAGTATGAGTGGGCAGTGTGTTAAATCGTTGTATACCAAAGCAATCCAAGCATGATAACAATTAGCTTGAGAATTCATTACTTACATTATCTGTATGACTGTTAAAATTACCCAGAAGGATAACATTTGGAGATATAGAACATCGATAAGTCAAGAGTTCAGATAGTTCAGTTACAAAGGCATTATTGCTCTTGGGTGGACAGTAAATAGTTATGTAGGAATCACACCATTGATTTTTATGGCAATTGACTCAAAAGATGAATATGTAGACAAAGTTAACTGGGCTACTTTCAATTTATTTTTATAAGGTATTGCAAGCCGACCTCCCCTTCCTGTTTCATGAGATTTACAAACATAACTATATCCTGTGGAAACAGACTGGTTTAGATGGAACAAACTGGCTTCTGCCATGTCTCAGTCAGACAGATAAAGTCAGACACATGGACAGACAGTAGATCGTACACCAGGGGTCCTTTAGTGGAAAGTGATTGTATATGCAGTTGCAATTATGAAGAAAAATGTAATGAACAAAGGTTTTCAAACTTTCTTTTTGAAATCTAAATTTTTTCTTTTTCTTTTTTCAGCGTGGATACAGAGGTATGACTCCTTAAATTGATTTAAAACAGCTTATAGATGCATACATGCATTCGTAAGTCCAGGATGATTTTGAAATACTAAAAGTTAAAATTCCTTTCCTGAGAAGTGGCAGCTAATCGTGCCAGCGTTCACCCAGAAGTAATGGAAAATAAATGACTGAAATGAAAATAATATAAATGATTGAGGCTCTATGTTGGAGCCAAAGATGGGAACAGCCAAGGCAGAGCCTAGGGATTTGAGGCAAGAGGCAAAGCAACAGGATCCTCCCACTCAGGTGAGGCTGGTGGTTATGCGGTCTGTGGCTTCCTGCCCCAGAAAGGCATTTTCCAGGGAAAACAATTGACTGCAAGTTTCCAGCAGAGGTGGCAAGTTCCCAACAGGTAACAGAAGTAGTCTCAGTGCTGTCTAGAAAGAGGGATGATTCAGAAAAGACAGATGGTACCAGGGGGAGGCAGAACACTCGGTCATGAACAAACTCAGGTATTCCACGAAGATGAAGATGATGATAAAGCAACACGTCAAAGCATATCTAATTGCGAACATGCACCAAACACCATGACAAACGACAACTGAAGAGTGAAGGTGGATAATTAAATACATGTGGTGGTGATGACAATGATGAATGTCCATGGTGAGTGATGAGTGATGGGAAACAAACAAAGGAACACATGTGACTGAAAGACAACATACTAAAAGTGCATGTAATGTGAGGTTGTGACAAAATGCAAAAAATAAATCAAATCCAAACAATTAAACCAGCATTGCAAAGAAGATTTTTGAATTCAATATGACTCAACATTTAAAGTACTTTTTACTATAACTGTTTAATGAGAACTGTGTAAAATTAAAGAAATTGTTTAAAGGACTGGGATACATGAATTTATTTATTTATTTGGCATGTCAATTTGTGAGCCTGCTATGGAGGAAACTAAAGGATGGGGAAGGTAAAGCTATTACATGCAAACAAACTGTCTGAATACATTGCGTGCTAACAGCACAAAGACAAAGGAGTAAGAAGATGATAGTCTTCTAGTGAACGAAACACAGGCAATTCGAGAATTATACAATACAGAAACGCAACTTAACTTGGACACAATGCAAGATTGACAAGAATGGACAAAGAGTAAGGAAGAACACAGGCTATATATACATGGGTATTAACCAAAGAAACGATACACAGTTGACAAGACTAAATAGATGACTAATGATACAACCATGGAATCCTGGCTGTAATGGACAGGTGAGACTGGAGCAGAATGGGGAACCTGACTCACCAGAGCTGACTGAGTGAAAAGTCTGGGTTGAGCTGGAGCATCCAACTGTTTCCTGGACCCCCAACCACAAAATCAGAACCATTTCGCCAATAGACATGGTTGATGAAATCAGGTGAGGGTACATAATAACAAAGTCATCAGTGGAAATAGCTCATCATCCAGTCAATTTTTCTACAAAATGCTCCAGTCGAAATCCACTCTGGCAGGGGTAGAGAAGGAGATGATTATTTGGCAGCTTTCTCCTCTCTGCCAGATCCATCTACATGTCTTGTTTGGGTCAGTTATTCTGTCACAGTACAGTTTGTGTACAGTGTGTGTGGCACACAGACAGAGGAGTAAGAATATGATAGTCTTTTCTGAACAAAACTCAGGCAATAAGTGAAACGTACAATACATAATTGCAACCTAACATTGATGTTAACACAATACTACACTGACAAGAATGGACAGAGACTAAGGGAGAACACAGGGTATATAATATATGGTTACTAATCAAAGAAACGAGACACAGCTGACAATATTAACTAGGTGATAAATCACACAACAGGTGATTGAACACATTGGGGAACTGGAAAACATAAACAATAACAGTTCTCTGACACATACTCGCAGCTCACGAGTAAGTGATGATGAGTTATTTCCACAATATTTAAGGTACAGCTTCAAAAAAAGAAAATAACCTTATTTAATTATCGTTAAAAACATTTAACTTTAAAACATTTATAAAAATGACTCTGGGGGAAAAATAAAATTATATACGACCTTTCTATTTTAATTAATTTAAATTGGCATGTCCATCCATTGGAAAAGATTTTTAAAAAGTGTTTGAAGGAAGCTCACCAGTTTACCTCACCAGATTTGTTCCCTGGGGATAAGCTTCACTCCAACCATAAAACTACTGCCCATCCTCCTCCTGCTCTTTTCTCTCTATTCCCTCCTCCATCCATGTCCAATATCTGGAGGGGATGCAGGGGATGGAGGGCCTTGCAGAGCCCCTGACAGACCTGAGCCAGTGAAGCAGGAACCTGTCAGGGCTATTTTTGCTGCCGGTGCCCCTGGGGCTTCACTAAGCTCTTCTATACTCTCTGTCTCTCTGTCTCTGTCTCTCTCTCTCTCTCTCTCTCTCTCTCTCTCTCTCTCTGTTTCTCATAGCTTTCTTTCCCTCTGTTATTTGGTTCTGAGACCAAAACAACTTCAATTTTAATACATCTCTGAGAGTTGCGTGTTCATTGTTTCTGCATGACATGATTTGATGTATATTTGTTGACATTCATATTCATGAAAGTTTTTGATTTTTCTTTTCCACTGCATTGTTATAGCCCATAAATCTGGGATTCAAGAAAGTAGTAAGCTGGTTTAAAGAGTCTAAAGTTCATGAATTATTCTGTATTGCTGTATTTAAAAAAAAAATGTGGCACAAATTGCGCTGGTTCTCATGCTAACAGTAAATGCTTATTATAACTGTATAACTTCATTAACCTGTTGTAGCATTAGGCAAATCCTTGACATTTTTATTCAGCTTCATATTAATAACGTTTTATTTTCCTAACCATCCTGGTAATTATGATTGAGGTGGTGTTTTTATTTACATTTTGTTTTTTGAGTAATGATGCTTTCTCTTGGATCTGCTTATTGATGACTTCAAATATGTAATATGTTATAATTTAACTCTCTTCAGATAGATCTGCCACTAAATTAAACCACTTGGTTTTACTGACAATTGTATGGTAGACAATGTCTCAAGTGCCACTCTATCTGATTACCTGGTTTAATCAAATTAAGTTAACCATAATGTTTTCCCTACTACTACTTTGCAGTTTTTCAAATATCTAGAGCAAATAAAAAGTATAATTTTGAAGTGTTAACTGCTTAACACCTTTAGGCATTACTAATTCCTGAAGCTCACATTAAAACCCAAAATAATTTATGCACCCTTACAATCCTTGCAAGCTCTTTCTATCAAATTTTTCACCTTGGCCTGTACTGGTTGTAACTATGTGCCTGGAGTTGGTGAGCAGCTTTGCAGTTAGTTTGTCAGGCAGAGATTTCCATGAAATTGATGCTATAGCTCAGAGACTTGAGCTTGGATGGGAAGAACTCCCTGACAGCTATGCTCAGAGGACAATCTGGTAACTGCTTTTCTACACCTATTAAAAGTTCCTCTCCAAGGGTTAAAACATTGTTTCCATCTGCTCACAAAGCTGTGGAAGAGGGGCTCCCTCACCTTGTTATAACCACACCTGATTCCAAAGGCACTTTTAGAAGTTGAATGCTGGGAAAACTGACATGTGTTATGGCTGTGTATGGCTTGGTTTTCCTGCTGAAACAAAAGCTGAGATCATACCCCCAAGCACCATAAACTGAAGAGAAGATCTCAAAGAACAAAGTTCTAAAGTAAACAGGTCAATTTTCCCCAAAGTGAATTACTAATTAATTTAGAGGGAATTTTGAAGGAATTACTTATTTTAAGCCAGAGCAACTGACTCTTCCAGGAACAGTCGTAGATACGCAGGTAGATCAATCAGCATACAAACCCGGCGAATCAGCATGGATACAGAGGTCAGTCTCCTTAAATTGATTTAAAACAGTCCATAGATGCATCCATGCATTCATAAGTGCAGGACACTTTTGAAATACTAAAAGTTTTAAAATTCCTTCCCTGAGTAGCTGCTGCTAACAGCACCAGCATTCATCCGGAAGTCATAGAAAGTAAATGACTGAAAGTAAATGAAAAGAAAATAAATTATTGAGGGTTTATGGTGGAGCCAAAGGTTAATTGAAAAAAAAAATGTTGCAGAAAGAAAGTAAAGTTTCCTTTCAGGGAACTCGAGCTGTGTCGAAGCACTAGGGGGGAAATAGCCTTGCGTCAGTCACGTGAAGATCTGTGCAACCAATGAGAAACGAACGCGTGTGAATGCGTCACTGCCGGCGGTAGCCGGTGACGTCATGAGGAAGAGCATAAAGGCGCGTCTGAAACCCAGGCGCGTCAGCTCTGAATGCCTTCAGCGTGCTGTGTCTGTGTGAGAGTGATTTTGAGTTGAGATAGCTAAAAATCATCAGAATGAGTGTGGAAGTGTGGCGAATGAACAGAGGTTCACACCGTGTGTTTATACTTGCCCACGTTTCATAACGGGCAGGGATACACATGTTATGTGTGTAATCTGTTTGGGAGTGGAGCATGCACGGTCGGCACTTGAGAATGCCGGCTGTAAGGACTGCAAGAGGTTCTATCTCCATGCTCTTGGTGCCATCAGTATGCTTGTACAACTGCTGTGGTACAGTGGATAGTGTGTTTGCCTATCATGTGGGAGACCGGCCCCGGTGGGATGAACTTTTTCATTGCATGATCTCCGCTCCCTCCTGGCGGTCTGTAACGAGGCCGCCCAGGCTAGTGTTCCCCGTGGTTCGGGACCTGCAGCAGCCGAGGCTTTGTGGCACTCTCGGTCCTGGGGATCACAAATGGATCTCGCTGAGACGGCTGGGGTGGGTCCTTCCTTACCACAGCCCTCACGAGATCAAGCGGGTCCCAGTCACGAGCACTCTGAGTGAGATGCCCGTGCTGTGACTCCAACACTAGCTCTATCAAGTTCAGAGAGTGAGATTGTGATGGCTAAGGCCACACTTTGCAACAGGGCCAGTGTATATACTCTATGTGTAGTGTTATGCTAAGTTTATTGTTTGTTTTACATGTTTGTTGCCCTGAACTGTGTTGAAGTGGTGCTGTCTCTTGATGCGCATTTATTCTATCTAAGAGTACAGCATCACTAACCCCGGGACTAGAGTGCACGCTAGGAGGGAGTAATACAAGAGTTACACAAGTTAGGGGTTTAACAGGTTTCTTTATTGTTTGATTTTGTGTCTCACCCATATTTCCATCCGGTTCCATGGCTGCAGGAAATGGCCGTTTGTCAAAGGGGCGCGCCAATTCCCTGGTGGCTTTTATACCATTTGCCAGGAATCATGGGAAATGTAGTGTGGGGGTTGGTCCTGGGAAAGTGTTTTCTTTCCCTGTGCATTTTGTTTATTTCCATTTATTGTGTGTAGTGAATCATTTTATGTGTGAGGGTATTCATGTATGTTTATGTATTTATTGTCTTTGTTTTGGTTTGATTATTTGAACTGATGTGTATATTTGGTTCTTTGTTTGAGACCCCTGTAATCTAGATAATGGTTTGGTCCATCCTGTTAAAAGGACTAATTTTTCTGGGGCTGGGTTAGTGCTGGAGAGGGCTTTCTGGGAGTAACATCAAAAACCCAGAACCCAATGTGTTGACATCTCAGTTAAGTGTATTTTGTAATATGGTTTTGTTTCTTTTGTATGTTATTTTTGATTTTTTTGTTTGTTACTTTATGAGATTAAGTATTGTCAACATAAAACAGCCATTTTCTGATGACTCCATAACGGTCTCCTGCTAATTTTTGGAAGAACCCTGACAGAGATGGATTTAGCTAGTGTTGACCCGGTCGAGGAGGATTCACCACTCTCCTCGCCGGCGTTTGAGGAGCTTGTTGAGGTTGTGGCGCAAGCGGTCTCGTGTCTGGGGCTTGATTGGCCAGCAGAGACCAGAAGCGCTCGTCCTAATTATGTTAGACGAGCGTTATCTTCTGACTCGCGTCATTTCCCCGCGCCGAGCAATGCCTTTCATACCTGATTTACATGCCGAGGTATCTAGATTTTGGGGTAGGCCAGCCTCTGAGAATTTATACACGTAATATTACTCTTTCCCATCCTTCCACAATAGGAAGTTCCTGTGGTTCGCCTTCAGGGGGGAAGGTGTACCAGTATCAGTGCTTCCATGTTTTGTCCGGCTGCTCTAAGCTCCGCTGTACTTGCAAGGAACTATCGTGTCCTGAACTATGTCGACAACTTGGCTTACCCTGGCTAAGTCGCCGCAGTTAGCAGCACAACATCGAGGTGCTGTGCCCGCACACAGAGGAGCTGGGGTTAAGACTAAAGACCAGGGGTTCTCCCTGAGCGGTAACCCGCTTTGCGAGCAAGGTCACGGGGCGATGCCCACGCACCCTGAGCATGCGGAAGAACTCCTGGTTCTCGTCGATGCTTACGGCGGAACACCAAGAAGAGTGTACTTTCTCCCACTCAGAGAACCACTTTCTTGGGAGTCATTTGGGACTCAGTGGCCATGTCGGCTCGGCTCGTCCCCGAGCGCATCCAGGCCTTTCGTTTAGCCGTTAAGGACGAGTGACACTCTTACGCTGAACACCAAGAAGAGTGTTCTTTCTCCCACGTAGAGAACCACTTTCTTGGGAGTCTTTGGGACTCAGTGGCTATGTTGGCTCGGCTCTTCCCCGAGCGCATTCAAGCCTTCGTTCAGCCGTCAAGAGTATCGAGGGGCAGCCACTCACGTGAGACACTTTAGAGGTGTTAGGGTCCATGCAGCGGCTCCAGCGATTATTCCATGGGGCCGACTGTGTGCGAGACCCCTGCAGTGGTGGCTGAAAACCAGGGGTTCTCCCCGAGGGCTGGAACCCTTGGTCCCCTTCTTATTTGGAGCAGATTTGGGACAGATACGGCAGGCACAGGTCTCCTGTTTGCCTCCGTAAGAACTGCGCTGCCCTCTGTGGCTTTCGTTGAAACATCCAGGGCCTCTGGGGCGGGTTGTTATGGTACAGGCGTGACCGAGGCTACGCCTGTACGCTTTTTCCTCCCATCACTCTACTCCCGGGAGTTCTGGCCCAGGCGGAGGGTTGGTGACCCCCGCCGAGAGCTATTGTAGCTGTGGTCTGGCCCCTTAGGGGGTCCAGCTCATAGAATCCGGTCTCTCAGCTGAGGTTGTAGAGACCATCTTTCAGTCCAGAGCTCCCTCCACGAGGAAACTCTATACCTTGATCTTCATGTCTTGGTGTAGCGAAAAGCAGATGAACCAAGTAACCTGTCAAGTCGGCAAAGTACTGGAGTTCCTGCAAGAAAGATTTGCGGCAGGGCTGTCCCCCTCCACCCTGAAGGTCTACGTGGCTGCCATAGCGGCTTGCCACATACCTCTGGGTGGGGTATCCTTGGGCAGGGACCCCCTAGTCACTCGTTTCCTCCGTGGTACACTAAGGCTGAGACCTGCGGCACAGACCAGGGTGCCGGCTTGGGACTTGTCCGTGGTTCTCCTAGGCCTGTCCCAGCCACCCTTTGAACCTTTAGAGGAATCTCTATTAAGTACCTCTCTCTTTAGACCCTTCTTTTTCTGGCAATCGCCTCGCTCAAGAGGGTTGGGGATCTTCAGGCCCTCTTAGTGGCCCCTTCATGTCTTGAGTTTGCGCCCGGGATGGGAAAGGCATTTCTCCACCCGAGGCCAGGCTATGTCCCCAAGGTTCCCACTGATGTGGCTCGTCTTTCACGCTGCAGGCCTTCAGCCCTCCCCCATTTGATGATCATGAGCAGGAGCAAGAACAAGGTCTGTCCAGTGCGAGCACTGGACGCTTGCGTTCCAAGACTGCCACTTGGCATAGGTTGGACCAACTGTTCGTTTGCATTGGCTTTATGACCCCTAAGGGGGCTCCAGCTTCTAAGCAAACACTAAGCAGGTGGATAGTCGAGGCTATCTGTCTAGCTTATGAGTCGGCCGGATTAGCCTCTCCCCTGAGGGTCCGGGCCCACTCCACTAGGAGCATGGCGGCATCCAAGGCTCTCCTCTCCGGAGTCTCCTTGTCTGATGTTTGTGGTGCGGCTGGCTGGTCCTCACCGCACACATTCATGAGGTTCTACCAGCTAGACCTCGATGCCGCCCCAGGAACCAGGGTGCTCTCTCAGTGAGCTGGGACACACCCGGATGCTGACGTCGCTGAGGTGGCGTTGGCATGGCGTTCCCCTAGTGCTTCGACACAGCTCGAGTTCCCTGAAAGGGAACGTCTCGGGTTACGTATGTAACCCTGGTTCCCTGAGGGGAACGAGACGCTGTGTCTTTGCCTCAGCTCCTGGCGCCTCCGGGCCCGCTTCAGGCATTCATGCTGACGCTCCTGGGTTTCAGACGCGCCTTTATGCTCTTCCTCATGACGTCACCGGCTACCGCCGGCAGTGACGCATTCACACGCGTTCGTTTCTCATTGGTTGCACAGATCTTCACGTGACTGACGCAAGGCTATTTCCCCCCTAGTGCTTCGACACAGCTCGAGTTCCCCTCAGGGAACCAGGGTTACATACGTAACCCGAGACGTTTCTAGCAATATATGTGTACTTTATAATGAACCATCAACCATTAATTTATATATTCAGGATTATTACATTTCATTTCAATTCACTAGTTCAGCTTGAATCGGAAAGGCTACTTTCATTTGTATTCCTTTGGGGAAATCCCTTTTTTTGCGTTCTTTGTTCAAAAAGGAGGTTTCCCAGGTTTGTTGATTGTCTTGAGGTCCTTTTGTGTCTGGAATAATGTCTTGGGTGGCCAGTCAAATTTAAAATTGAAACATTCAAAAGATTTGAATCAAATGATCCTGTTCAACGGAGAAACGACTCGATCCGCAGTAAAAAAAAAAAAGAAAGTCCTTTCGATAAAGGGAAAAACTTTATTAGCAGTTTATAAACTAGCAGGAAATCAATTATTTCATACCTAATTTATCTGTTGTTGGTTTCGAAAGACAATCTCACTTTAGTTCTCGCTGGGAAGGCTTGCCATCTTGCATCATCGTGTTGAACCGAACGTAGTTCCAATGTGTGACAAAGAACCTGACCAAATCAAAAAGAAATATAGAACATGTGAATGTTTCTATATTTGTCCTCTCTGATATATTGTGTTACTCAGTTATTTCTGTTCGTCTCACCAATCTCACAACAACAACAAAAAAACTCACAGAAAATGGCTTCCCCCGACCTGTAACTAATGTGGTGGGGCAAGACTTGAGCTTCATTCTCATGTAATTGGGCAACTATTTGAATGTAAATCAATCATCAGACTGACCTACAGCTCACTAAGTTTTTTTTTTTTTTTACTTTAATTTTTCACAAACTTGATTCACTTTTAGATATTTTATTGCCCTAAAAGACTTAATTAATTCCTTTGTATAATTAATTAAAACATACAGCGTTACAAGCGGAAAATCGTGTGGATGAAGTTTGATGCTGGCTTCACAGCAAAATGTAGAATACAAGACTCAAAGAGAAAGAAAAGACACACAAACCGAGAGAGTAGTTGGGTGGGTTTAATTAAATTGATAACCCATTTTCCACAGTTTGCCATCCTGAGATTTTAACCTGAGGAGCCTTTCCAGTCTCCTGGAGGAGCTCTGACCAATTAGGTATCATCTTTGGTTCAGAGTGTAATTACTCTTAAAATTACACTTTATGATAAACCTAAATTACACTTTGTGTGGATCACTTGGGCTCCTAACTTCCCTACTCTAAGCAGAAAATAAAGTTTAATGTCATATTTTACACAGATTTAAGTAATCACATTGATATATATATATATATATATATATATATATATATATATATATATATATATATATATGTGTGTGTATATGTATACACATACATGCACACACACTCACCTAAACGATTATCAGGAACACCTGTTCAATTTCTCATGAATGCAATTATCTAATCAACTAATCACATGGCAGTTCCTTCAATGCATTTAGGGGCATGGTCCTGATCATGACAATCTCCTGAACTCCAAACTGAATGTCAGAATAGGAAAAAAAAGGTAGCAATTTTGAGTGTGGCATGGTTGTTGGTGCCAGAAGGGCCGGTCTAAATATTTCACAATCTGCTCAGTTACTGGGATTTCCACGCACAACTATTTGTAGGGTTTACAATAGTGATGTCCAAATGAAGCAATGAACCAGTATTGAACCACTTCAACTGTTTTGAAAATGGGTTCATTCATTCAAAGCTTCGTTTCAGTGACATCTAGTGGCGAAATTGTAGATGGCAAATAATGTCAGTTTGAGTGTAACTAGGGTTTGTGTGAATGATGTAAATAAACTAATTATTACATACATCACTATAATGCTTCTTAATGTTGAGTAGCTCACCATCAAGCTCACCATGATGATGATGATCAAACAAATGCAGTGATAACACCAATGCAAGCTCCTACTACAATAAACCCACATCTTGTGCATCATTTTGGGCATCTATATAGCAGGGGCGTAGCCAGAATTTTTTTTTAGGGTGCCCAGATTAAAATGAGGGTGCCAAACTGCGCGCGATTATTGACAGGGGAGGGGGGGTTATGTAGTCGGCAGGATTCGAACCTGCGCGGGGAATCCCCAATGGATTTCTAGCCCATCGCCTTAACCTCTCGCTACATAGTCATATTACGTGCCAAAAAACCTGCTGAAGCGTGCGTGTAGCAAAGTCTCGCGTCACAAAGCCTCTCGGGTTGCGAAGCAGTATCGAATGGTCTGAACCAGTCACGTGATTCACTCAGAGAACCGAAGCAGTTGCTGCTTCGGACGTCATCGGTCACGTGTGTTTTTCCGCACCAAAGCAAGCTCCGAAGCAGTAGTTCATAAAAAATCCTGCCTCGAGTTCGAAGCTTGTGTCGGAGCATCGGTGTCAGACGGCCATCACTAGTTTGCAAAGAATAGTGTGAAAAGGGAAAAACATCCAGTATGAGGCAGTCCTGTGGGCAAAAATGCCTTGTTGATGCAAGAGGTCAGAGGAGAATGGGCCGACTGATTCAAACTGATGGAAGAGCAACTTTGACTGAAATAACCACTCGTTACAACAGAGGTATTTAGTAAAGCATTTGTGAAGCCACAACACAAACAACCTTGAGGTGAATGGGCTTAAAAAGCAGAAGACCCCACCGGACATCACTCATCTCCACTACAAATAGGAAAAAGAGGCTACAATTTGCACAAGCTCACCAAAATTGGACCGAAGAATGGAAAAATGTTGACTGGTCTGATGAGTCTCAACTTGAGGGATGGCAGGTGTATACGATGTGGAAATTGAGTGCAGTTGGTGGTCAGAGAGGCTCATGGGATGTGTAGTCCTGAAGGTGTCCTGTGATGTGACAGAATGCCCCCTCCCGAAAGAGTCCTCATGCCAGAAAAAAAAATGGGTTGAGTTGGATGAGGTGGAGAACAGGGCAGGCACAGGAAGATGAAGGGATGGCTGCCAGGCAAAAGTGAAGGTATGGTGACAGTGGGATGGCAAGATCCCCTGTTGAAAATGGTGTCAGTACACAGACCCAGAGCATAACAAGGATGAAAGCCCATGGTGGACTCGATGGTGGGAGGAGCCAAGGTGTAGAGGTGGGAAATGATGTCCTGGTGATGACAGACGGAGGTGGAGGTGGAGCTGATGAATCCAAGGGTGCACACAGAGAGCTGAGTGTCCAGAGTGATACCGCTGGATCCGGAGACCCAGGCAAAGCCACATCGATGATCACACAAGATGGAGCCGGTCTGACTGAGGACAGAGGCTACACTAAAAGAAAAAAGAATGAACCTGCTGTAGTGGTGAAGGGACGGACCGCAGTAGACAACAAGCAAGTCTGTGTCGGAGGTGGAACAACGACTGACCAAGGGGGAGATGGTGGGAGGAAGGAACTCGGTGGAGCCGCAAGCTTGATGGTCTCTAGCGGAAGAGTGGATACAGAGGTGGCAGGTTGACGAGCCAAAGCAGAGTGAAGGGATCTGAAGTTGTAGGAAGAGATCTTCTCTCTCACTAGAGGCTGGCAGCAGCATGACCTGCAGGATTTCCTCTGTAGCAGGAGTTGCGGGCTCACACCTCTGGTCAGACTCACTCTGGTGATCCTCTTCCGGGGCAATGGTCAGCTCTATCCATTGAGTGTGGTCGCTCGCTCACCATTCAAGGGGCAGGTGACGACAAGACAACAGAAGCGTTCGGTGAAGATGAAGAGATCAGAGATATCCTATGCCACTGCTGTGATCTGTCTTGCCAGTTTCATTCTGTCTTGTCATTTTCCATTAGCCGAGGAGGGTGTCAAAAGGTTTTATAAAACAAAAGAGGTTTCATGACGATGACGGTCCAACACCGTGTTTTAAAAAAAGGCATTACACAAACAACAACCAAACAACGTATGTGTGAAATAGGTATTTATATGTTGAGGGTGAGTGATGGCAGGTGTGCATGATGGGGAAATGGAGTGCTTGTGGTAATCAGGCAGGCTTATTGGGATTTGTAGTCCTGAAGGTGTCCGGTGATGTGTGACACACATATTCATTATCTTAGGAAGCTCTCAGTTATTTCGGATTTTGTAGATCAGGGGTGGGCAAACTATTTGTCTCACGGGCCACATTGGTTTCTTAAAATTGACAGAGTGATAATATACGTAAAAAATGTTTTCATACGGTTTCATTTGTTTTATGCAAATTTATTATATTAGTGAGAAGTTTATTTTGTGCGCCGGCCCCTTTAAGGCAGGGCATGCTGAGTAAAAATAAGACAACAGAGAAGAGAGTGCTGTACCGATTTAGGTGGCTGTTCATGCTTTGATGCCGATGCTTCCGATTAAAGTTACAAAATCCATCACCATTGTGACCAGTGTTTTATTTACGGTACCCACGGAAAGAGACTGGAGTCCTCGCCGACATGGCATCAAGAAATGAGGGTTAAATCTCCACCAAACCTTCAGCACCAATGGTTGCAGCCGCGACAGAATGATGTCACAGGGAAATGTAAAATGCAGGAGGTTTAATACAAGTTCGGTGAGTTCGGCGGGCCGGATTAAAAAAGTCCAACGGGCTGGATGTGGCCCGTGGGCCGTAGTTTCCCCACCCCTGTTGTGGATTATAATTACATGTATTACTAGTATATATTAATACACCAACAATGTTTATTTCATTTATTTTTATTTTTTTCATAAAGTACTACTTATAGGAAAACATACACCTTTTTTGGGAATTTACTTTATAATCACAATACTGATAATATGAAATCATGCCTGGGTTATGTTATAAGACAATTAAATCGTTTTATTTAAATTATAACAACTAATTTTGTGCACAATTCCATTACTTTTTGTCAGACTGGCAGGCTGTAACCACAAAAGTTGCAGTGACTCTTAGATTCATGTGACCTTGCTCCTTTAGCAGTCTCTAAACAACATCTGATCGATAGTGTGGCCTCTCTCTCACCTTGATCAATAACCATAAAGACTGGAGTCAAATGAGGCTACAATAAATCCGCACATTTCCACTTTTTTAATTATTAAAAAGGGCTGATATATAACTTTGTAGATTTGACTATAGATTTTAAGATAAGGAGAATGAAAGATACTTCCAGTGCACACAGATATTAGTACAACATGTCTCTGCAGTTTTCAGAAGACCCTGCAGACACAGATCCATTGAATATTTCTGTTACCTCAGCAGAGTCAAGTAATTGACTCATCTGTAACTGTCGAGTACATTAAGGTTTTTTCTAATGAATTGTTATTTTACAGTGTTTTTTGCATGTCAATCATCCACTGAGTAAATTACAAATTAACCTCATTATATGTTTGGGTTTTAGAATTACCTATTTTCTGTAACGGGAAAATTGTATTATGTAAATGTATTATTTATGTATTATACTTTTATTTAGAAATATATATTTATTTATTTATTTTTTTTTTTTTACACAAATGTAAAGCACTGGCATTTGAGAATGTGCTTTGATGCACCAGTATGTGGAAAAGTCTCAAAAGTCAGCAAATTAAGTAATATTTATAGATGGAATATCCTTATGTGCTTTTAACAGTCATTGACTCCATGTGGCTTTAAAAGCATGTTTGTTTACTCTAATTGTCTTTCTTTAAGTGCTATTAACAGAGGAGCCGTAGTGTATTGTAAACAATTATAAATAATTCAGAAACAGAATATTAAATGCACAACGTGTCAGCCAACCAGTGTCATTATTTTTATTTTTACTCAAAAGTATTTTTTTTTCTTAAATTTCTCTAGACTTTAGTTATTAATCAAATGCAGGTAAAAGAAACAGAAAAGAAGAGCAGCCTGCCCCTCTTGGAGCAGGTCATGCAATAAATGATACCAATAAATATATAAATAAAGGGGTCATGAAGCTCATACGAGCAGGTGTCTGCCATCCAGGTGGAGCCTGCAGCAAGATGAATCACTCTGACAAAGTCACCTTTCCCCACCGCACCTGACCCAGAAGTGGGGCAAGGGAAGAAGAAGATAGATGTTAAATAGTTAACACGCTCAAAGAATCCAAGCTTTATTTTCACCTATGTGTTACCAGCCTGGTCTCTTACCACAATCAGGTTCCAAAAATGAAAATATGACCTATTTCTTATATAACCAATCCAGAAAGTTGTTTTCATCAGAAATAAAACACTCCCCACTCAAGACATTGTGAAATTAATGAATTAGATATTTTTGTAATCAATAATAAAAGAGGACAACAGATTCACTGTTGTATTCTCAAACAAAAAGTTGTTTTGTATAAGCCACACTGGTTGTCTCCCTCTTTCTTGTCTTTACATTATTAATAGATTGTCTTTAACATTGCAACAGGCGTGGGGTGAAGTAGTAACTTTTGGTCTTGAAAGCTGCACTCAGTTACTCTACCTCAAGCCATTTTTAAACGTCTATTGACCTTTCATTTTTGCAGCTGAAAGAGGATTCAAGACACTGAGAAAACAATCTATCATTATATATTGTTCATGTATCTTGCACTGGGAAAAGTAAATCTTTGTTTCAGACCAGTATTTAAGGAATAAAACCAGCATATCCACTAGAGTTGAGCTGGATACTCGGATAAAACGAGTATCCGGTACAAATAAAGCATATACAGAGTAAGAGTATTATACGAGTAATACGAGTCGATATCTGTGCTCGGATTGAATACAAATACTCATTAGATAGCTGACTGTGTCTGTGTTCTGTGATGGGCTAGTCACAGCGCCCCTCCCCTACACATACAGATTTGTGTGTCCTGGTCTGCTCACTCATAAACAGACCACTGAGAAGAGAAAAGCTCTGTGTCTGTCACTCTGGTTTGCGGTTCTTTTCCATTAACATTTAAGGTTTCTTCAGCTACAGTTTTTTATTTTGGTTTGTTTCTAGTACTTACTTATTAACCAGTAGAGTTCTGGTAAATGTGGGGTTTGTTCAAATGTGGTGCTTGGCAGAATGCATTAGCATTCCGGACGCAACGTCTCTCTCTGTCTGAGTTTTTTTTTTTTTTTTTTTTACCATCTGCTGGCACCAACCAATTTTTTGACTTCACATAAAAAATAAAGTAGTGGTATAAAAACTATATTGAAACTAAATGAATTAGTTAACTAATTAGCTAATTGACTAATTAGCTAAATTAAAAACTAAATGAATTAGCCACAAACACACACACACACACACAAAAACATACCTGGTGTGGAAATAAAACAAGAAAAAAATAACTAAATAAAATATAAAGTTATGTTTAGATGAAAACTCTTGTTCATTACATTTGTCTTCGTAATTGCATCCGCATATATTGTATTCATTGTTGCAAAACTTGTTTTGTACATAGTCTGTTTGTTATTGTGATCAAAACCATTGATTTGAAGCTCAATGCTGATGCTGTCATGTAAATCGTTTTCTAATCAGCAATACGTATAACAATTTCTGATCAACCCATATCAATTGCATGATTAAAAATAACAAAGCCCCGCCCATTTCAAGGCAACCCAACCACTTCCAGGTTAAATCCCGTCCACTTCCTGGTTAGGCCCCGCACAGTCCCAATACATAAACAGATACACATAGTTAATATGGTTAACAGATACATATAATGCTGCATTCACTCATCCCTAATATCCACCATCACATCCAAAATGTGTTTGTGTTTCTATTAAACTTTGTTTCAGACCAGGATTTAAAGCTTGACTTTGTCATTACATTGCTGTACATTGCTTTGACTTTACATTTCAAAGCCAGAGAGCAAACTGCAAGTTATGAATTAAACAATTAAAGGAGACTCCAACTAAATTTCTACTCACCAAACCTTTATAATTGTATTTGGTCTGTAGAACACTGTAACACTGTTCAGAGAGTTCAGAGAGGAAGGAAGCAAAAACCAGCGAATATTTAACAACTTTAATGACCAAATGATCAAATAATATATGAAAGTAATGGTGGCAGTCCATTACGGAAGACTGCCACCCACAAAAACACAAAACACACCATAAAAACAAAGCCCGTTCCTCTCCTTCACCGGCGTCGTTCATCCTTCAATGCTTCAGCTCCTCTGTGAAATACACTCAATCACACCACCGGACTTGTTACACTCTCATGTCCTCTCTTTCAACTATAATCTTTTTTTTTTCAAGATTATACTCAATTATACTTTTTTTCATATTTTCCCCCCTTATCCTACCCAATTAAACTAAATTTTCTCATTAGATGGAAGCAATTTCCATTACAATACATACCAATTTTTAATGTTGCCATTTTGACGTTTTCCTCTATTGGCCATGCCAGTAAATGTTGCCTGCGGGGGATTTTTATATTTCATTCTTGTTTGTTTGTTTTCTTTCTTTTTAATTCCTCTCCTTTCTGAATGTAGGTTCAGAGTATTCCAGTATATTTCTCTTAACTGAAGAGACTATTGTAGCATATGTGGAAATTCATATGATGCAAACCTCTTAACACCTTCACTCTCTTGGATCTCATTTGCTTAAAGGCTGAACACAAACCATTCCCTAACACTAGCAGAGTAAGCAAGATTTTCAAATCTAAACAGAACCCGAGAATGGAAATGTTACAGCATACAGGCATCTATTTTTTGATTATCTTTGCAGTGTACATAAACCACAGGCACTGAACTCAGAGTGCTAATAATTGAACATTAAATGGAATATGGTGTACTGAGGAAATACTGCCCTGCATCAGCTGTGTTATGTGACACTATTGAAAAGAAAAAGACTCTCAACCTTTTCTCAGCCTGAATGGAAAATCATCAGGCCACCTGCATAATGACAGACTGTCTTATCCAGGTTATTTATGTTACTACTTTAGGGCAAGTCATTTACTCAAGAGTGATGAGGATTTTACACCCACCTTCAGGTATCACACAGTATGCATTTGCAGGGACAGAAAGTCATTAATCCCCCCATATTGATAACACAGACCTTACCGGACATCTCTCTTTCCCTCTCTCGTAAACACCTAAATAATTTAAATCATGACCCTTTATTTCCACAGCACAGTTTTATTCCACTGCTAACCTGCACACTGGACACTTGACACAAAATCTCACCAATCACTTGCCAATCTCACTCCCTCTCATATAGTGCAAAAAGCGCTGACAGTGAAATGTAGATATGGCAAGGCTTTTTATTTTATTTCACTACAGTACTTGTAACTCTTTACCTCTAGTATGCATGTGTGGTGACTGTTGTTCTGTGGCCTGTGTAACAGGTAGAAAAGAAGAACAATCATCTTTGATTTATACTTCTGTAAAAGCTGAGAGGTCAGAAAGCCAGACAGTCAGATGTCATTTTCTGGGTTCAGGACCTGCTGTGTTCCTGCAGATGACAAACAAGGGGATCTATAACATTATAGCAGACTATACAATTCCAGTTTTAATCATCTCTTCACATTATGGATCTCACATCCAATATAAATATACACTGCTGCATTGTTAGAGATTTACTATATAAGGTTTTCAGATAACATTATATGTGCTTTCTGTGATAACATTGACGCTAAATGGTTTTATTCAAGAATGTGTTTTTTTTTGTCTATATTTGCAGAACATGATTAATTCCACCCCTAATGGCTGTATATGTGGTTTTCCCTCTCAATCCCTACTTCATGAGACCCCACCAAGGAAATAATCTAGAGAGAAGAAAGGCAAACTTCAGGTACCACCTCAGAAGTGCTCAAATGATAGAGAGAGAGACAAAACTATCCTCATGCTGGTGAATTTTCCACAGAGACATTAACTTGCCTGAGACCACAGACACCGTAATTGTTGCGACATGGATTCTGCACAGCACGTTGATGCACCCAGGTGAAGCAGAACACTGGATCAGAGAGGCATCCGAAGATTTGTCCTTGAGAAGGCTGACTGATCACCCCAACCGAACAAGCCTGGAAGCATGAAAGTTTTGCAAAGAGAAGTTTGTGGATTTCTTCAGCTCTAAGGCAGGAATGTTTTAGGAAGCCCATTGTTTCTGACTAATTAAGTTTTAAAAATCCAAATGCTCTTATGCGAGTCAGAGTACTTTACAGATATGTTTAATCATATGTTTGAACATGTGGTGCAATTCAATTGACAACATTTTCATTATGTTTCTTTATTTGTTAACAGTTCTAAATAAAAGGAATTAATTTCTAATGAAAGTACAATACAACAAATAAAAAATCTTCAATCCACAGTATGTTGTTGTCTTATTTCTTCTAAAGAGCTTTTAATTTGAATCACCTTTCATGCATTCTAAATGTGCAACGCTATGGTCCACAATATCTGTGCATTGGACAAGAGAAGTTATATTAGTCCAAGATTTACTGACAAAAAATTATGTATAAAGTATATTGAGTACCAAAGTATTGGTTTATCACAAAAAAAAAAAAAATAAGACACTTAATTAAGCATGGACCTCTGATACTTTTCGGAAGTTTCTGCAGAGACTGTGACTCTACTGGATAATAAAAACTGGATTTAATATTTTGACCTCAATTGTTGTCAATATAATAATCATGCACTGTTTGGCTGTTGGCCAGAGGAGACTGAGCCTGGTTCCTCCAAAGTGTTTTTTTTTTCCTCCATGTTCTCATGTTCTTCATTCATTCCGTCACCTGCTGGAGTTATGGTTCCTTGCCACTGTCGCCTCTGGCTTGCTTAGTTGGGGACATTTAATATTCTTCAATTTTATTGATTCGCCTGCTCTTTTAGAGATTTGAAACAATCTGTATTGTAAAAAGTGCTATATAAAAAAGATGACTTGACTTGAAATTTGAAGTAGAAATATATTTTTTTTCTTGTAGTCAAGTCAGGTAATTATATAACTCTATATACACTACGTCTCAAAGCATCTTTTCAGCAAAAACAGAAGAAAAAAAAAAGCATTTCAGCTGTTCACCTGAAATCAGTTTAATGTTGATTCAGTTCCTTTTTAAAGATCATACATTTAATCTATAAAACAATTCTAAAAATGAATTAAATCCTCATCAAGCTCAGTTCAGTTCTCATCAAGTAGTGTCAGTGCAGTCAGATCAATAGTATTGTTGAAAATTAAGTGTCCCTGACTAAGCAAATCAGAGGCGACAGTGGCAAGGAACACAAACTCCATCTGGTGAATGAATGGAGTTCCAAATGAAGCCACAGCAGAGCCAAGAAACACACACCTCTGATTCTTTACTGAATGAATCCAAATCAGTCATTGAATCTTGATCTATTCACAATGGCCAACTCAACCTCTTTAGAAATACTGTATGTGACTCTAAATGACTATATTTCTGTAAATCCCTTTCTGCAATCCATACCTATATGAACAGTTTCCAGCTGAAATGAACACTCGAAGCAGTTAAACACCAACAAACTGTTGCCTCTTGCAAATACAGGAACGATTTATCGATTAATAAATATTGATTTTACGTGGTTTATTACATGATGATTTGATATGACCTGAATGTAACTCACCTGCTCAGTAGCTGACCTGATACAGTGTTGCACGTGTGATTCAAAGTGCTCAGATAGAACATCACCTAAAAAGTGCTGTGAAATTTAAACAGAGCCAGAGCCACGGTTTCAGCTTTTTCACAAATGTATTTCCAATGATCACGACTTGTAAATGACAGAGAGACCCCCCCCCCCCCAAAAAAAAAAAAAAAAAAAGATTTAGTTGCAATTCAATGAGTTGCAATTCAAGGAACTAAACCAATGTACCAAACACTTATAATTGAATTATTTTCACTCTGGAAAGAAAATGGTTGAAGAAAATATGCTTTCCTTTCCTTTTCCTTTTCAAAAGTTGTTATAGACATCATACAGTTCTTGTTGGGTTCAGGTGTTTTGCAAAATAAGATGAACAGGAAATTGATATTGATGATACCAATTGACCACCAACAAAACAAGCAACAACACAAACTAAAAACATAAGTATTGTTTCAAAGAGAAGTACAGTAATGGTAATATGACAAAACAACATCATCTGCTTAAAATGAAAAATACAATTCATCCCATGGTTAATTAAATTAATTTTTATATTGTGAAGAAAACGTCTCGGGTTACGAATGTAACCCTGGTTCCCTGAGGGGAACGAGACGCTGCGTCTAGCGCTAGGGGAAATAGTCTTCCTCGGTCACGTGAAGATCTGTGCAACCAATGAGAGACGAACGCGTGCGAATGCGTCACTGCCGGCGGCTGCCGGTGACGTCATGAGCTAGAGCATAAGAGCGCGTCCGAAACCCGGCGCCTCAGCATGAATGTCTGAAGCGGGCACGGAGGCTCAAGGAGCAGAGGCAAAGACGCAGCGTCTCGTTCCCCTCAGGGAACTAGGGTTACATTCGTAACCCGAGACGTTCCCTTTCAGGGAACTCGAGCTGCGTCTAGCGCTAGGGGAACGCAATACCAACGCCACCTCAGTGACGCTGGCCTCCGGGTGTGTCCCAGCTCACTGAGAGAGCACCCTAGTCCCCGGGGCGGCATCGAGGTCCAAATGGTAAAACCTCATAAAAGTGTGCGGCGAAGACCAGCCAGCCGCAGCACAAACATCAGATAAGGACACTCCGGAGAGGAGTGCCTTGGATGCTGCCATGCTCCTAGTGGAGTGGGCTCGGACCCTCAGAGGAGAAGCATGTCCGGCCGACTCATAAGCTAAGCAGATAGCCTCGACTATCCACCTGCTTAAGGTTTGCTTAGAGGCAGGAGCCCCCTCAGGGGTCCCAAAGCAAACGAACAACTGGTCCGACTTACGCCAAGTGGCAGTCTTGAAAACGTAAGCGTCCAGTGCTCGCACTGGACAGACCTTGTTCTTGTGCTCCTGCTCATGATCATCAAATGGGGGAGGGCAGAAGGCCTGCAGCGTGATAGACCGAGCCACATCAGTGGGAACCTTGGGGACATAGCCTGGCCTCGGGTGGAGAAATGCCTTTACCATCCCGGGCGCAAACTCAAGACATGAAGGGGCCACTGAGAGGGCCTGAAGATCCCCGACCCTCTTGAGCGAGGTGATAGCCAGCAAAAGCAGGGTCTTAAGAGAGAGGTACTTGATTGAGATTTCCTCTATAGGTTCGAAGGGTGCCTGGGACAGGCCTTGTAGTACCACAGACAAGTCCCAAGCCGGCACCCGGGTCTGTGCCGCAGGTCTCAGCCTTAATGTGCCACGGAGGAAACGAGTGACCAGGGGGTCCCTGCCCAGGGATACCCCACCCAGAGGTACGTGGCAAGCCGCTATGGCAGCCACATAAACCTTCAAGGTGGAGGGGGACAGCCCTGCCACAAATCTTTCTTGCAGGAACTCCAGTACTTTGCCAACTTGACAGGTTACTGGGTGCAACTGCCTTTCAATACACCAGGACGTGAAAAGTTTCCACTTCAAGGCGTAGAGTTTCCTCGTGGAGGGAGCTCTGGACTGAAGGATGGTCTCAACAACCTCGGCTGAGAGACCAGATTCTATGAGCTGGGTCCCTTCAGGGGCCAGACCCACAGTTTCATTAGTTCTGGTTGCGGATATAGAATGCAACCCTCCGCCTGGGACAGAAGGTCCCTCCTGAATCTCCCAAGGGAGTCCGTCCAGGAGGGATACCAGGTCCGAGAACCATATCCTGGATGGCCAAAGGGGGGCCACTAGCGTGAGACGGACCTTGTCCCGGCGAATCTTGGCCAGAACTCCCGGGAGCAGAGCGATCGGGGGAAAGGCGTACAGGCGTGACCTCGGCCAATCCTGTACCATGGCATCCCGCCCCAGAGGCGCTGGATGCGTTAGTGAAAACCACAGAGGGCAGTGGGTTTTCTCTACTGAGGCAAACAGGTCGACCTGTGCCTGCCGTATCTTTCCCAAATCTGCTCCACCACATCGGGGTGGAGCCGCCATTCCCCTGGTCTTGCCCCCTGTCTCGATAAGGCATCTGCTCCCACATTCTGGACCCCCGGGATGTAGGCTGCCCTGAGAGACAACAACTTCCCTTGGGCCCAGAGGAGGATTTGTCGCGCCATCTTGTACAGTGGTCGCGAACGTAGACCCCCGTGGTGATTGATATATGCGACCGCCGTCATGCTGTCGGTGAACACAGTGACATGGTGGTCGCGAAGGTCCGGTAGGAACGCACATAGTGCTCTGCGGATCGCCAGTAACTCTAACATGTTTATGTGCCAGGTCTGGTGCCGACTGTTCCATAGACCTTGTGAGGAGCGGTCCTCCATGACCGCCCCCCAGCCCGAGAGGGATGCGTCTGTCGAGAGAGAGACTCTCCGAACCAGAGCCCCAAGCCTTGGGCCTTGAGACAGGCCTTCCACATGCTCAGGGCGCGTAGGCATCGCCCCGTGACCCTGATAGTGCGTAGTGGATTCCCCTTCGGGGAAAACCCCTTGGTCATTAGCTACCACTGCAGGGACCTCATGTGCAGAAGGCCCAGTGGGATGATACTGGATGCCGCTGCCATGAGCCCTAACACCCCCTGAAAGTGTTTCACCGTGAGTGGCTGGCCTAGCTTGATGCTCTTGACGGCTGAACAAATAGCTTGGATGCGCTCGGGGGAAAGCCGAGCCGACATCGCGACTGAGTCCCAGATGACTCCCAAGAAAGTGGTTCTCTGAGCGGGAGAAAGTACACTCTTCTTGGCGTTCAGCCTCAGCCCCAGCTCCTTCATATGTGCGAGCACCACATCTCGATGTTGCTCCGCTAACTGCGGCGACTGCGCCAGAATAAGCCAGTCGTCGATATAATTTAAAACACGGATGCCCCGTAGCCGCAGTGGAGCTAGTGCAGCGTCCACGACTTTTGTGAACGTGCGGGGTGAGAGCGCTAGGCCGAACGGAAGCACCTGATACTGGTACGCCTTTCCCCCCAAAGGCGAACCTCAGGAACTTCCTGTGTTGCGGAAGGATGGAGACATGGAAATACGCGTCCTTGAGGTCGACTGTGACAAACCAGTCCTCGGATCTGACCTGCACTACGATCTGTTTGAGCGTTAGCATTTTGAACTTTAGGCGCCTGACCGCACGATTCAAGAGACGCAAATCCAGAATAGGCCGCAACCCTCCATCCTTCTTTGGAACTAAGAAGTACCGGCTGTAAAAACCGGACTTGCTTTCTGCGAGGGGTACATGCTCGATGGCCCCTTTCGCCAGCAGAGTGTCTACTTCTTGCTCCATGACCAGAGCCTGCTGAGGGCCTACCACTGACTGTAGGACCCCCGAAAAGCGAGGTGGAGAAACCCCGAACTGAATGGCGTACCCTAAGGTTACCGTCCGCAGGACCCACTGAGAGATACCGGGTAGCCGTGACCACGCATCCCGGAATTCTACTAGGGGAACCAGCCTCCCTGGGCTGGCCTCTGGTACCAAGAACATATCCCCCACTGAGCCGGGGCTGATTCCGGAAACCCGGGAGGATTGCTCTAGGACCCTCCTTAGAGGGGGTGGTTTTCCCTTGGCGGGCTGACTGTTGAGCTGCTCCAGGGACACACCACCTGGTTGCGGCTTGGCGTCAGGGCCGCTTACTCTTAGCCTTCTTAGCCTCCAGGACAACCCTTAGATCACCTTTACGACCTGCGGCTTTAACTTGTCGGCCCCCCCTCCCGGCATCTACCGGAGGGAGACGGGTTGCGACACTGTATTTTTGAGCGGCCCTGTATGAGGAGCTCTGAGACCTGGCTTGGCTGGCGGTCTCACGTGGAGGGCGGCGTGGAAGAACTTTACTGAACGCTGCCTGCTGTCGTGCAGCCTCCTGAAACTTGTCGACGACGCTTCTCACGGCATCGCCGAACAAGCCCGAAGGGGACAGAGGAGCGTCCAGCAAAACAAATTTGTCTTTATCTTTCATTGTTGACAAATTAAGCCAAAGGTGTCTCTCCGTGGCCACCAGAGCTGCCATGGAGCGGCCGACAGAGTAGGCCGTCTCCCTAGTGGTCCGAAGAGACAAATCCACAGTCCGGCGCAGCTCTGTCACTGCCTCCGGACTAATACTGCCGCCCTCGTTGAGGTTCCCAAGCAACTCAGCCTGATACGCCTGCAACAGTGCCGTGGTGTGCAGGCACGATGCGGCTTGACTCGATGCTGAGTACGCTTTCCCCACCAAGGACGATGTGACGCGCATCGGCTTGGAGGGGAGCGCCGGAGCTTTAATGGAGGATGAAGACTGGGGAACGAGGTAACTCGCGAGAGCCTCATCCACTTTTTTCATCCCTCCATAACAATGATTTTGACCCCCTACTAAATTGTTATACATTCCGCTATTGCGTGTATGAACCTTTTCGGAGGCTGGCCTTCCCCAAGATCTAGATACCTCGGCATGCAAATCTGGTATAAAAGGCATTGCTCGGCGCGGGGGAGTGACGCGAACTGCTAAATAGTGCTCGTCCAACACTTCTGGTCTCTGCTGGCCAATCAAGCCCCAGACAAGAGACCGCTCGTGTCACAACCTCAAGAAGCTCCTCAACTGCCGGCGAGGAGGTTGGCGGTTCCTCCTCGGCCGGACCAACACTAGCTAAATCCATCTCACTTTCTGAACTAGATAGAGCTAATGTTGGAGTCACAGCACGGGCACCTCTCTCGGAGTGCTCGTGACTGGGACCCGCTTGATCTCGCGAGAGCTGAGGTAAGGCGGGACCCACCCCAGCTAACTCGGCAAGATCCATTTGTGATCCCCAGGAACGAGAGCGCCGCAAAGCCTCGGCTGCTGCAGGTCCTGAACCACGGGGAACACTAGCCTGGGCGGCCTCTTTACAGACCGCCAGGCGGGAGCGGAGATCATGCAAGGAAAACCTCTCGCAGTCTTTGCAGCCGGCATTCTCAAGTGCCGACCGTGCATGCTCCTCTCCCTAACAGATTACACACATAACATGTGTATCCTTGCCTGTTATAAAACGAGGACAAGGATGAACACACGGTGTGAACCTCTGTTCAATCGCCACATTTTCCGCACTCATTCTGATTTTTTGATATCTCACACTCAAAAATCACTCTCGCACAAACACAGCACGCTGAAGACATTCAGAGCTGAGGCGCCCGGGTTTCGGACGCGCTCTTATGCTCTAGCTCATGACGTCACGCATTCGCACGCGTTCGTCTCTCATTGGTTGCACAGATCTTCACGTGACCGAGGAAGACTATTTCCCCTAGCGCTAGACGCAGCTCGAGTTCCCTGAAAGGGAACTAATATTATTTATATCTTTATTTATTTGAGTTTAATATTTAATCCTATTTATAGACAAATTATTAGGGACATTGGATTATACTGCAGGAGAGGAATTATCTAATTGGATTTAAATACAGAACTCTGTTAATTTCAGATCTCATAGCACTCTGCAATGACTAATAAATCATTTTTATGGGTTAGATTATCTATTTTCAACTACATACAGTATTGTGACACTTGTCACCTTGTGTGTGTGAATTCATGTATTCATCTACATATTCTAATGTAAGTCTGGCAATAGTTTAGCTCTCTTTCAACTTCCATGTGATTACACAATCACAGAACCAGTGAATGTTTATGATTCCTCCAAACATCTTTGTGGATCATTTGACCAATGATCAAATGGCCATTGACTTCCATTGAAGACCATTGATTTCAACGAATCGCTGTTCCTGCCATAGCATCATACTTCCATAACAACATGTCCAATTTAAAGGCAATTTGTAGGCCCATAAGCTGTAAAGCAGTTCATTATATTATCCAGGAACCAGTTTCTTCCTCTTTTACCGTCAATGGATTATGATGTTGATTAGGATGTAGATGAGGATTACGACAATGTTTTAAAATGACTAGTGAATCATCTCAAATTGGGCGGGATTTATGCGCACATTTAATCATTATGTATTATGATCAACTACACACATAAATTAAACATAAAGATAAATATGTCGATTATTATAATAAATTATATGAAATTATGAATATACATGGCTTGATTCGGCATGCAGAATTTGTCTTAATTTCAGAAGTAAGCAGCTGTCTTAAGGCCACGCAATCTTTATGAACTTTTAGAAAGATTATTCTCATGGCCACAAAGAAGAATCTTTTTTTTCTTTTTTTATCATGTTAAAAAGTACCAAAGCATGAAGCAAAATCAAAAACTAAAGTGACATTCATGAGCATTACAGACACAATTAAGTGTGTAATGGCCTCTTTATATTCATGATGGGAATGTGATGTACCTTTAAGACTGTGTAAATTGTTCTGTGCACGCTGTTCAGATGTGAGCGTGCACACCCTTTTTTTTTTTGGCTGCTACATCTCTATTGTTTCCCTTTTCCCTCTTTAGTGAGTGAGCATTTCTATTTCTATTTTAATTTCCTTCTTGTGTGTTTTTTGTTATTTGCAATGTCCATGGAGTGGACCCGTTTACATTTCACTGCCAGTTGTATATTCTGTAACTGTGTATGTGACAACTAAAAACTCTTTATGAAACCAATATATTGGTATGAAAGCAATCTATAAAGGCTTGTTGGGCCATTCAAATTGCCTTGAGTTTTATTTCTGTTTCTATTTTCATCTGGGCTTACTTCAACCACTCTAACAGCCATTACAAGTGTGAATACATCGGTTGAATACAGAAAACTATAAATACAAACGACTAAATATAAAACACAGAATACATATACATATTAAAAGAGAGAGAAACTAACATAATGGCAACTTACAGACAGTTAACCTTTTGAGAGCCAGCATGGAAATCCTCTTAGTAGAGGCATATACACTTTAAACACATTTGGAGATAAATAGTCAATACTTGCTTTTGGATTCTCTTGATGCGTAGCTGTTGATGCATGCATTCGGGTAGTTCTTTGTGGAATCTTTTGTTACATTTGCGGGAAGTTTGAATACTGAAGGTATTGTCACTGTGATGAGGGAAGCAATGCGTTAATTGCCCAACGAAGAGAGTAGAGCGTAATAGCAAGGAGTAAGAGGACGATCGTCCAGATGTCAGGTATTTTCAAAGATGCACAGGAATGCGCCCATTCTTGGCTAGAGAGCCAATCACAGAATTGGAAATGGGGAGCAGGAAAGTTCCCTTTGATTCTGTTCCCAAGTAGTTTCTCAAGTAGTTACCAAGTATAGTTTATGATCTGTCAGATTTGGACAGACTTTGGCTCAGTAAGTTTGGTCAATTTAAAATATTTCCGTTGATCCTGTTGGAATTTAGCTTTCCCCCCCAGTCCGTTGATTTGCCATGTCAAAGAAAGACGCTACTCGTAGATAAATGAAGTCAATTTAATGGAGAATCAAAAGAGCTCTGAGCTCAGGATTACTGGACCACAATGCCAAAAGCTGACATCTGGGCAGTCCAGAATGTCTTACAAGCATATGCAAACAGTTTATATATTCTTGACTCTCAGTTCATCCCTCGAGTCCACCTCTCCATACAGTGACTGTTGTCAGGTAGATTTCTTCATTGGTTACTTCATAGCAATCAGCAATCTGCACACAAGAATGCAAGAACCCCTTTCCCCATCCCTTTCTATCTGTAACTTTTCTGGTAAACAGATAGCGTCAACAGTTACAGCCTTGGACTTTTCACCGAGTGCATTGTCCTTTGTTTTAGACAGGAAAGATTTGTTACAGAATTTAAACAGTAACTTATGTTAGAACAGAAAAGAACATGTCAATACAATTTGGAACATTTTAAACTATCATTAGAAATAAGCACGTCAACACAATTTCTAACATTTTAAACTATATTTTCCTTCAATCCCCCAGTGTTGTTTTTTAGGCGACCATTATTTTAGAATGTTTCTGACTCTTGTTTTCATTGTGACATGTCATGCTTACCACTTGACACACCACAGCCACAAAAGTGTTGTATGACAAATGTATCGCGATTATTTAGTTTTTGTCTATTTATTCAAAATGTTCACTAACTTGTTGACTGTCATCAACTACATGATATTCCAATGATCAATATATATGGAAGTGAATGTGTTTTGTTGTTTAAAAACACTATTAATGATCATTTTAGCTGATCTATGATGCGTGACAAGCGGCGCCATGTTTGTTTGTGCCGCAGTTCGGAGAATCTGATCTTTCTGATTTACAAAGCGTAAATTCAGTCACTTCTCTGGTAATACATGGCAGTAAGTAGCCGGTGAAGTGGGAAAAGAATACTGTCAGTCAACTTTATAGTTACCTACGCAATGTGTCTCTGATTTTTCTCATCAATTTATAATTTAACTATTGCTATTTCAGATTTTCTTGACATCAGTGTGTGTTCAGTCTTGTCTGGTCCCTGGAGGGTATGATCACATCGGTGTGATTGGAACGTTCATGTGACGCACAAACGTTCTAATCACACCGATGTGATCATACCCTCCAGGAACCAGCCAAGACTGAACACATCGATGTGATCATATGCGTCAAAGGGTTTAACATCCAAAGCTAATAACAAAACAAAACACATGGAGGTCATGCCTACATCAGAATATATTGTATCCAAATTGAAATAGTTGGATTTTTGAGTTACATAGAGCATATAGATGCTTTTTTTGTGTGTTCAGTGTAGGTGTGTGTGCACCCATGTCCCAAGTCCAGTAGATAAAATGCCCTTTTGGTTGCTCAGTTGGGGGTGACTGTTTTCTTTAAAGCCAATCTGTTATGATATGAGCTCTGCGCTCCCCTCCATGGCCACCAGATGGAGCTCACACATATACTGACACTTCACCACACACTACATTTCCCAGCAACCATCACACTGCACTGATTACACTTACACAGCTGGACTCCATCATCATTGTTTGCCACATCACCTGTGAATCTTTATCTGGACTATAAAAGACTGTTTCATTCTTACTATCACCTCGAAGTCTCGATTTGCAATAGCTATCATTCTGAGCGTTTATTTCTATCCTGTTTATCTGGTCTGATTCTGCCTGTTACCTGTTTTTGATCCTGTTCTGCCTGCCCCGACCTTGTGCCTGGAATAACGCTTGTGTTTTATATCTGCCTGCCTCGACCTCTCGCCTGGACTGCCGTTTCTGTATCTGTTCTGCCTGCCTTCCTGACCCCTGCTTGGATTACTGACCACGATTGCTCTCTGTTTTGCCCTGACCCCCTGCCTGTACGACCATTCTTAATAAAGACATTGCGATTGGATCCCTGCCTGTGAGTCCTCTGTTACAGAAGACTTCGCCGCTACAGATCCAGCTGTCTTTCCTGGATATTCGTTCACAGACCAGGTCTACCAGCAACAAAATGGACGCACTCTCACTGAAACTCTCATCCCTTTACCAGGGAGGGCGACCACTGGAGGATTACATGTCTGAGTTTCTGGAGCTCGCTAACCAAGTAAGCTGGGATGACATGGCTATCAATTATTGTTTCCTGCAAGGAATGGATGAGAAGCTCCGATCATTCATTGACCTGGACTTCTGCTTCAGGCCAGCCATGGACTTTTTTAATATTGTCTTACTGCTCTGCGGATCACATTTCATGGTGGATGAGATCCGCCAGGCAGAGCCCGATCCAGAGATCCGCCAGGCAGAGCCCGATCCAGAGATCCGCCAGCCAGCGCCTGTTCCTGCCACGAGCCCAGCGACCGAGCCAGCGCTCACTTTTTTCCCATCACTTAAAATCACGGGGAAATCATTGGGAAAAAGAGTTAAAATACCACCTCAACAGAGTTGTGCAGTCCAGTGATTACCATTGGTTCATCCACCATGGCAAGGTAGTGGACGTCTATCCTCCCAGCCCTCAAGCTCCACTAATACTTCCTTGTTGACTGATGACGTTGCTGGCTGGCTGGCTCATCCCTTTCAGTGGAATGGGGCTGGTGTCATCCTTTGCCTGGATGACAGTGAATGGCGAGTCATAATTTGCCAGCATCCACTCTACATAGGTGGCACAGTCATCCTTTGGACCATTCACTGGAAGGCATGCCTTGGACCGCTCACTCACCCTGGTGCAGTAGAAACCGCTGAGCGTGCAGTCTGGGTAGTTAGTTTGACACACAAGATCTAAACAGTCCCGGGTGTGTTCTTCTAATATTATTTATAAGCCTACTCTTTTAGAGCTGCTGGATAGCCAAAACAAACCTTTCTGCATTATCTTCCTGTTATCTCTATAAAGCTGCTTTAAAACAATCTCTATTTTTAAAAGTTTTATATAAAAAAGTAACTTGACCTTTATTACAACAAGGAGTTGGTAAAGCAGTTCTCACACCTTCATGCTCTGTAAGATCTTTTGTCACTTCCAATTGAGTAGCTCTTTGAGAAGCTCTGTATGGTAATTTGGTTCTGTCTGATGCCAAAGAAGAAATGAGGAGTGTTATGACCATCTAAGGGCATTTATTAACATAAATGAATGTGCGCTCACTCAAAAGGTAATCTGAAACACAATACATTTATTTAACAAAATATTGTGAAACCGAGGAACTTTCAGAAGTGGAAAAAGTCAAAATAACAACCCGTAAAGAAAAACACATAAAAATACAACATAACTTCTCCAACTCCTTCGACTCAAAACATAGAACAAACAATATAGGCAAAATAAATATTATCCACCCCCTACTTCCTATTATCTCAGTATTTACAAATGATATTTACACAACTAAAGTCAAAAAGCAATAACAAGAACTAAAGAGATGTATATCAAAATAAATAAATCACATTTGAGAACCACAAAACGTTTGGAGTGGTCCTTTTCACCAGACCAATCAAGAACAGGTCAATCAGGATCTCTGCTGGCTTGAGTGAAGACCAAACCTTCTCCTGGAGCCAAGACTATTTGTTTACTATAACTAATAACTGTTTCTCTGTTTGGCCTAGTCGTTGCACCATGGAGAGGGAACCTGATGCCAAGAAAGACACAACTTTAATGCCTTGTCGTCTTTTTTTATCTTCAGATAAAAAAACTGGAGCTCCCTTGACACATCGCTTATTGTTATCGGGGATAAAATGACAGGTTTAGCCAGAGTGCTCACTTACTAACAACGGAAAGAGTCATTAAATTTCTGCTGCCTTGGACTGCCTTATGGGCATTGAGGGGAACAAGATCATTAACCATGACAATCTCCTTCCAGGGCAAGGTTGGGGCAGACCCTTTCTTCAACTGTTGACCCATGTCAACGAGAAGCTTGGTCTGGTAAGCCGAGAGGAAATGCTCAAACCTTGAGAAGGGTTGAGGTGTCTGATGATGGGGAGGTTACCCATGTCAAGGGCCTGTTTGAGGTTGAGCAGGTCTCTCCAGCTGTGCTTCATGTGTTTAGGACATGCTGGAAGGGCATAAGCTACTTTCTAGAGCCGGGAGGTGGTCTTAGGAGTATCCCATCATAAACATCCCTCTCCTGGTCTGTGGCACTTTGTAATTCAATATTGAGGTGAGCAACCACTCACTCATAACACTCGATGAGGACAGACTAGGGTGAAGCAGCAGGCGCATGAGCCTGAGGAGGGACGGAAAGCAGGGTAGCCTCCTCATCCTATTAGCCTTGGAGAAGCCTGTGTAATAATCGTTAATAATAATAATAGTTAATAATAATCTGTGTAATAAAAGAGCTGGGCAGCTTGATGGTAAATGAGGGTTCACCCATCAAAGGATGTTGAGGAAAGCAGACTTGGCTTTGTCAGCCCAGTTCATAGGCATACCCCGGGTGCATGACATCGCTTCTGTTTCTCTGTCAGAGTCAGACTATTCAAAGGAGTATATTCAGACTAGTCAGACTATCCACACGTTGAGAAGTGGCCTGTCAGGTTTCTGTCACTTCGGTCTTGTTTTCTAGTGTTTTGGTGACAGAGTTCTAACACTGCCCTCCTGTCGAGTCTGCATGGGAGCGTGCGGCTACGAGTGTTTCAGGTTGTGAGCTCTCTTGTCTGTGTAGCTTCTTGTATTTGAGTCATGATTGTCCGATCCCAGTCTTAGTTTTGTATTGCGATTTGGACATTCATGGCCTGTGTGTTTGACCTTTTTGTGAGTTGTTGCTCTCTACATCTTGTGGGTGGCTGCACTCTCTATTGTCTGTGTACTTTCATGTGTATTGTGTTGTGCACAGTTTTTGTTTTTGAGTCTTGTCAAAGATTGCAGTAAAGTCCAAACAGTGGGCAGCCGTGACAAAAGGAACACGTGAGACAAAAGGAGGACAGAACATATGTCCATAACAAAAGGAGGCTAATCTGAGTGATTTGTCCTCCAAAAGACAAATGAGAACGTCCAAAAAACTCAACGAGCGATTCGTAAATTGATCCAAAGGTCTTGAGAAGCGAATGTCATCTGAAGAAAGGTAGCTGTGAGAACTTTCCATTTTTTTTATTTCTTGTCTCACAGGTACAATAATGGAGTGTTGCGTCTAAGTTAACTATATAGGGAACACATATGCAGAGCTGATACTTTCTGAAAGAATCATGTTGACAACATGTAAATAATCTGCAAACCTACCACCAGATTTGCCTAAATAATTATTATCTGCAAGCTTACAGATAGCCCTCACATTTGATCCAGGGATGCCAATCCATTCAGATGTCACATCATAGACATAAGATATATTGACATGTCAGCAACAGTATTGTCACGACCCAGTTTGTACCGGAGATCAAATTGGCATGTGGTTTGGGCAGCCTACCACCTATGACGCATGGCATTCAGTTTTTCACTTGTTAACACGCAAGTAAAGGGTAGCCATCAGTCTTAACCACGAATTGAGTGACATACAAATAATCATGAAATTTGTCGACCGCTACCCATTTTAATGCTAGAAACTCCAACTGATGTACTGGGTAACTCCGTTCAGCCATACTCAATTTCTGGCTTGAATAAGCAACTGGCCTTAACCCTTCTGGATGATCCTGAATCAGCACAGCACCCAGTCAACTAAAGCTTGCATCCACATGTAATATGTTTGGCTTAGCTGGATCTGCCTACACAAGTACTGGAGCATGTGTAAGGCAAAGAATGTGAAGGAAAGCATCTGTGCATACCTTGGCTCAGATTCCTGCAACATCCAATACATTTTTGGGGTTTCGATTTTGATACTCAATACACATTCAAATGGCTCCATTCATTTTCCTGACAATGACTACTGGTGAAGCATGAGGACTATAATATGAGGTTATAATGAGGTTATAATACCTACTGCCAGCAGATCTTTTAGATGTTGTCTGACATCATCAATGTCTTCTGGTTCAATGCTTTAGATCACTCGTAAAAGGGTTGGCAATCATTTAGTCTTGTTATCTTATGGTTCACATCTTAAGCTTTCTTCACATCCCATTCAGTCACAGAAAACATGATTCCTTGCTCTTACAACTTGAACTGGAACAGGTGACTCACCAAACTTAACCCTTTGATGAGTAGAATTAAAGTCATGTAGGCGTCGCTGTGTGACCTTGATAGTGTGGAAAGGGTTGCCCCTCGGGGGAAACCCTCTGGTCCTGAGACACCATGGTAGCAACCTCAAGCGTAGCAACCCATGCGGGAAAACGCAGGAAGCTGCTGCCTGAGAACCGGCACTCGCTGGAAGTGCCGGGTCTGGGAGTGGCTGGCCTAGTTAAATTATTTTGATGGCTAACAGGACGGAATTGATGCACACGGGAGAAGCCATGCATTTTCTAAAAATTATTTTCTCCTTGTAACAAAATTGTGATTAATAAAAAAAGAAGCTAATAACTAGTATTGCTTTATATATGAAAATGAATAAAAATGAAAATGTGCAATGGGGTTTGCAGACTTTACAAACCTCGTATATTGCATATTTTCAAGGTTTAACCTAGAGAAAGTCTGGGAAAAGTTATATTTAGCAATTTAAAACAGGTTTGCATATAGTTTAATGTTTATTCCATGTGCAATATCTTTTTGCAAAATGAGAAATACAGATTCTAATTTTTGCGAGAATTTAAATTTGTATTGCCAAAGAAAGTGCAGAGTTGCTGTGTACGGTTAAAACAGTGCAAAATGAAAATTGTACAAAAGCAACAATTTAAGAACAAAACCCATTAACAGCATTCTTTAACTACCGGATGAATGTTAGAGATAGGATCCACTGGTTCTCTCGGGAGACAATTTGCTTAATTGTTGGCAATTTGACTCAAATTAACAATTAAGATTATTATCAGAAACATTGTTTCCAGTCGATCTAATTCTCTCAGATTTGTCCTGACAATGAGAGCGCGTTTGTCACAGATACGGTCATGCCCCTTGGACCAGACTCGCACACTCCTCCCACACGCTCCCAGTCACCTGCATACTAATCACCTGCACCTTTCCCTCATCACCAGACAATATATCACCGGCACTCACACACTAGTCCTTGTCTGGTCTTGTAGCTGCAAGTCCTGACTCAACCTGAGAGACTTATGTGTTTACACCATGAGATTCTCCTCCTGTGCATTCCAAGATTCCCTCTCTGTGATTGACATGTCTAGTCATCATTGTCCACACTCCGATAAGCCACCCATGAACTTTTGTCATCCACTCATTTTGTGCATTTTCAGCAGTTTCTATTTTCTTGTGCCTACCACTTATGAAACCTGTTGAACTTATGTCTGTGTCTGTGTAGCGCGCACGTGGCTGACGTGTCGCACTTGATAGTACTCAATATGGGCCTATGAATCAGAAGAAGGGCACTGCCCTCTCTCTCAATTAATATTACTCCACATAATTTATCAGTCCCTTAAAATAACGGTTTCTTTGTTGTGAATCAACAGTTCAAAGTTCAAATAGTAGATTTGATCAAGTCCGTGAACTAAATGACTCAGCTCAAAATCAATCTTTCAAAAATCAGAGAAGGGGAAAAAATAAACACATCTCAACAGGTCCGAGTCCTGCTCTTCCTAATGGAAAAGGAAACCTCTCCTACCCGTTTTTTGAACTCAAATGCACAGTTCACAAATGAATTGGTTCCGGGTGGCTCGCCGTAATCATGTGCTCAAGTTGCATCTCTTGAGGTAAATATAAAAAAAAAAAAAAAAACTGCCAAGGCAATCACACATATTCTATTCAAAATCACTCGCAATGGATCCACATTGGCTTCTATTTTTACATGTCCGCCTCATCTTTCTCTCACTCCGCTAACAGCTCTCTCAAAATATCGCATCCACTCAGAATCAATATCACTATGATATTTAGTCATTTATCGCAGTTTATCAACTATTTTATGGATTTAAACTTCGCTCCACACAGCTGCTTCCTCTGACTCATGCTCCCGCTCTCTCTCTCCTCACACTGATGATTGTGCCCAGTGTTACCAGATTAATATGAAGATTTCCAGCCCAACTACAGCAAAAAACCCGCCCAATCTGGCAACACTGATTGTGCCCGCGCGACCTGGGTGCGCTGCTCTTAGAGGTGTCTGTCAATGCAGCACAATCAGCAAATGGATGAAACTCCTTTTCTTCAGAAACACCAAATTTACTCCTGTTTGTCCCTTTACTGGTAACCTAGATTTCACACTTAAGCACAAAGTGCCCATCATCTACGGCAGTGGTCCCCAACCTTTTTTGTGCCGCGGACTGGCAAACGTGTGTTAATGAATCTTGTCGCGGACCGGAGCCTGCTCGAGATTGTTAACGGAGGGTGTTGGGGTACGAGCGCAAGCGAGACTGTTCAAACGCCTCCACAGTCACAGCGCCATAGCTGCTTGCAGCCGTTTGCAGCAGCTCACGGACCGGTCCGCGAATGCGCTCTGCGGCCCGGTACCATTTCATCTACGGACTGGTCGCAGACTGGGTGTTGGGGACCACTGATCTACGCCATCATAGCAGAAGACATCTTGATTCCGTAATGATCTTATCTGAATTTGAAACTGGGCTGACTTCAAATTTAAATTAATCTGTCGGCATTGCTTCCGTTAATCACTGACAGTGGCTCTAATAACTTTTGAACATGATTTTTAAGAGTTGCCACGAGGTGCACCTAAGTTTCAGCCTTTGTCTTAAATTGTTGGTCTCTAGACTGAGGTTTTCAAGGTAAGATTAATTCTCATCCTCTTTCTTTAATTAATTAAAGATACGGAATTGGGATGTTGGTCTATCCTTTCCCTTAGACACCATAGATCCATCTTCAGCAGTTCCTTGGATCAGTTGTTCAGTCCTCACTTGGTTCATGAAATGTGGTGTCAATCCTCCTCTTTGAACCACTTTGGTTAAGGATTTCTTTATTCCCCTCAGAAAATCAGATAACACTTCTCCTGGAGATTACGTCATTACGTTGATCGCAATCTACCAGTAAATCACAAAGGTAGTATTGGGAAGATTGCATAGAATTAACAAAGTAGACGTCAGCCCATCACCCATCCTCACTATGAAATTTGTCACTTGATTGATATACAGGGCATATTTCACTTGATTGATATACAGGCCCTTCTATCCTTCTATATGAGTCTGCCCAGGCTCGCGCTACCCAGAGCTCGAGTGCCGCAGCAGCTGAGGCTCTGTGACAATCTAGGTCTGGGGGTTTGCACTAGATCTGAAGGAGGGGTGTGAGACGGGCTCTGGCCTATCTTAGCCCAGCAGATCCAATGCCACCTGCTCAGTGGAAACACGACACATATTATATGAGTTATTGTGACTCAACTTAATCTAACTTAAAAGACAAGGACAAGGTCCATCTCACTCTTGTTGCTCATTGCTCCACGTTGGCAGGGCAGAGTGTGGTTCGTGGATCTAATGTCTCTCCTGGATGGAGTCCCCCTGGAGATTCCGATCAGGGGGGACCTTCTATCCGAGGCAGTGGGCTTGATACGACACCCCAACCAAAAACTGTGGAGACTTTGTGCTTGGCCTCTGAGGGGGCCCAGCTCCTAGATTTTGGTCTCTCAACCAAGGTTGTTGACTCTTCACTTCTTGGTGTAGCCAGAAGCAGGTGAACCCAGTTACCTGTTAGGTTTGCAACATGCTGGAGTACCTGCAGGTAAGAATCACTGCAAGGCTGTCCCTGTCCACCCTGAAGGTGTATGTGGCTGCAATAGCTGCTTACAACATACCTCTTGGTGACATGTCTATTGGTAGTGAGCCAATAGTCGCAAGCTTCCTCCATAGTACCATAAGGCTGAGGCCTGCAGTACAGACCAACGTACCTACCTCAGATTTATCCTTGGTCCTCCAGGCTTTGTCCCAGGCACTTTCCGAACCCTTGGAGGAGGTTCAACCTTAAGTTCCTCTCTGTAAAGATTCTGTCAGCCATTATTTTGCTAAAAAGAATATATGTAGTTCTCTCTTGTCTTGAGTTCCCTCTTGTCTTGAGTTCTTGTCTTCCTTGGCCAAAGCCTTCCTCCATCCCAGGTCAGACTATGCACCTAAAGTGCCCACTCATGTGGCTCGGTCTATTGTGCTGCAGACCTTCTACCCTCCCCCCTTCTGTGGCAAGGAAAAAGGAATTTAAGAACTGAATTTTAAGGTCTGTCTAGTGCGAGCGCTGGACACTTGCGTCCATAGGTCTGCCCCTTGGTGTAAAATTGACCAGCTGTTAATTTGCTTTGGGACCCCTAAGGGGGCCCCAGCATCTAAACCAACCTTAAGCAGATGGATAGTTGAGTCCATCTCTGGCTCATGAGTCGGCCGGATTCCCGTCTCCACTGAGGGTCCATGCCCACTCCACTAGTTTGGCTTCCTCTAAAGCCCTTCTATCAGGTGTCTCACTCTCTGAAGTCTGTGATGTGGCAGGCTGGTCCTCTCTGCATGTATTCTTGAGGTTTTATCAGCTCGACCTCAACTCCACTCTGGGATCACAGGTTACGTATGTAACCATAGTTCCCTGTGGAGACACTGCATCTTTAGCCTCAGGTCCTCGCGCCTTCAAAGCTTGCTTCAGACACTTATCTAAGCTGCTGTCACCGGTTTCCGGTGCATATTTATCACCCTGGTTCATGATCTCACCACATTTTGACCATCACTCACACTTGGTCAACATAACTGCTTTACGAGACTATCGTCAAAGTATTCACCTAGTGTTTGACGCAGGGCCTCTTTCCCTCTTTAGGGAACTATGGTTACATATGTAACCCAAGATGCCAGAGGATTTCTAAACTGAGGACTTGGAACACAATCTGGTTCCACCGTTCTGTAGTCTAAAGATACTTACTCTTCGTAAAAAGAAGGGGAGTTTACAGGACACCCAGCAGCAGTGAACCAATTATGTTTATATTTGTTCAAAGCAGAACAAATTAAACTAAAGAAATGCTCTTCAATTTTTTCTACATTAGCTGAATATAATAAGACCAATAATAATTTAATTATTTATTTCTGAATCAATCCAAAGTATAGTGTGACATCACTTTCTAAGCTGAATCAGTCTCTCACAATTTCTCAATTATTTTTCAGAAAATACACTGATAACAGGCTATTCTATAACATATATTTTAATTCATACGCAAAACATTTCTTTGATGACACATTGATGGTCATTGATTTCTAATTGTATCATCCCTTGACCTTGTGTTAGATTATTGACATTTTTTAATATGTTTTATTTATTTATTCATTTATTTATTCAGTGCTTTTTCTTTTTTATTATTAATTTGTTGATGTAAGAAGGATTTAGACATAACCTGGTGTGTATAGTCTACAGCAGTGGTCCCCAACCCCCGGTCCGCTTCACAAAAAAGGTTGGGGACCACTGGTCTACAGCATCACAGCTCTGTGAATCCATATTTTTCCTCTGTAGACCATTTTTCCACCTTCAAAGCACATCAAATAATCCCTATAATGTTTATTTAATTATTAACTGTTTGTATTTGTATGTGTCTGAAACATGATTGATCATCCAACCAGTTACATCTAACTGGTTGGATGATCCAGACATTGGAGCACAGAGAGAAAGGTATCATATTTTGTCATGCAGTAATAAAGATGCATGTAGAGTGGTGAGCTCTTATTCATAAGCCTCCTGTCCATCTCACAGATAGCTAGATGGCTCCAGATGCCATCACAATTTGAATTATTGGTGTATGATACTGCTACAAGCCATTTCTCTTCTCTGACTGATGTCCGCAGACCTCGTTCAGTAGTACACAAAGCCACAGAGATGGCTTTTCAGTGGGCCATTTAAACGTCTCATATTATTTGTCATATCTGAACAATTCCCCATCTGTGATGGCATTTTGATAGATGTGTCCTTCAGCACAAGCCCTGTCGTGTTTCATGTCAGTCTCAGAAAGGAATCTGATGATTAACCTTTTAGCTCTGCTTCAGGGCTGTGATATCTAAATGATATCTCACAATCATATTTGAATGCTAATCAAGTGGTTTTCTTTTCTCTTTTTTTCTTTTAAACAAAACCCATCTCCGCCCTAATTTTTATTACAAAAAATAAATTAACTGAAGTATGTATCTACAACTCTTTTTGACTTGTCTTACCAACTGATGCAACAGTTCAGGACAATTTGAGATTTGTATAGTGGTCTAAAGCATTTTTCATTACTTTTACAGTTATTCCAGAAGCTTGTAAAAGGCACTTGAAAAAAAGAAGCAATTACTTTCTGTACTGAGCATTACCTTTTATCTCCAACAAGGCCTTTTCAATCATAATACAAGGTGTTTCATGCCCTTTCAGAGCTCTATAGTATCAAAGCTGAGTCCATTAATACTGATATGAAATGAAGTGTTATCATTTAATTTCTTCCCATTTGTGATACGTAGATCACTTGAACATGTTATGTAGTGGATACTGTTAAAAAAAGTGTTAAAAACAGTTTGGTAGGTCCAATAATCTTTTGACTTTTAATAACGGCTTTTGTTATATACAAGTAGATTTTATTGCCATTTTTGACAACTCAAGAAATATTTTAGTAGCCTAGATGTATACACAACACAAACGTTGGTCTTCCATGTTTTATGGGGACTTTGCATTGAAAATTATTGTATACTGTACAAAATATATATTCTGTCCCCTAACTCTACCCTTAAACAAAACCCTCATTGTTCCCACTAAATCATCAACAAAAAAAACACCAAGTCCATTAAACTTTAGGGATATCAATCTGTCCAATTAGGCAAATCCATCACAAGGAGGTTTGGTGTGTCTGCCCATTCAAGAGCATTGAGGAGAATGAACGGTTTGTGTTTGGTCACTAATGAGGAATTTCCTTAGTGGGTCACATAGAACTCCACATGCAAGACAATGATTATTTTACTGCTGAAATCCTCAGAGCCATTGTAAGAGCTTATGCTTGAGCTGTGGGCCATGAGTTCCTCCTGGTGCATGGTGATGCTCGACCTCATCTGGCTAGAGTGGTTTTTAGAAGATGAAGGCATTGATGCCACTGACTGGCCCTCCGATTCCCCAGACCTGAATCCAATTGAGAACATCTGGGACATTATCTATCTGAAGCATGCAGCACCACAGATGTCCAGGACCTCACTGGTTCCTTGAACCAGGTCTAAGAGGAGATCCCCCTGGACTCAATCATTCATTTTATCAGGAGCATGCCCAGATGAGCTCATGCAGGCCATAGACACTACTATTTACATTGCTGTTATGAACTCTGTGCAAGTTGGATCAGGCTGTAACTTCAGTTTTTATTTTTATTTCGACCAAAATCTAGAGGAGAGTAAAAAATGTCTATGTAAAAGAATTGTTGTCAAAGGTAATATTATCAGCTTTGCTTCAATAAGCACTATGTGCATTAGTAGCAGGTACAAAAAGTATTAATAAAAAATATGGATTTTTGTGCTGAGGCAATTAAAACTGAAGCCCACCCAGCCATTTATGGATCAGTGAATGCCATGATGCTTCTCCTCCTCTTTTTCCTCCCATCCTTCCTTAAACACCCTCAGTGGCATTTGGGAGGCAATCAGAATGGTAGACTCTCACACGCTGTGCATGCCAACAAGGAGCCTTTCTATTACACTCCCACTTCCTTTCCTCCCTGTCTTTCCCTCCCTTTCTTTTTTCTCTCAGCTCTCATCTTAATGATGATGCATAATGGGGTTGTCCATGGGGGTCTTTGGTATTCACATTAGGCCCTGACATCCTTCAAAACAGCTCCTTCTTTAGAAACAAAGAAAAAAACAAGAGTAAATATGAAAACAAAATAACAAGACACACAATTTGGTAAACGTGCTGGTTCATACATAATGTCAAATTTAAGAATGAATTAAACCATACTAACATATTAGCAGTGGGTGTGTGAGAGTGAGCGGACATATATTAATGAGGCCATTTGAGAGGCAAAGCGTTGGTAATGCTAATTACCCCAGACTAAATGGCACAGAATAGGTTTGGAAACTCCTACACTGTCACATGAATACTTAATTTCATGTTGTCTGTCTTGTATCAAAGAGCATGGATTGGTCGTGTCCTGCAGCCACTGCTAGTTATGTGTGACAGCAGGGTGTATGTTGAGGTCATTCAAAATGATTTGTGCTTCCATAGAGACAATCAAAATAGCAGTGCCCATAGTTTTTTTACTTTCCGACGGATGTCATGACATCTTTCTGATGCATAAAGATCACACACATCCACGTGTCAGTTCTGTTGTGTCAAATTTCGAATCAGACTTCATGTCTTTTAAATCACAATGTACTTTAATAAAGACACATCATGAGCTATGACGGAAAGTGAGTAAGATACAAGGAAAGAGAGATGGAGTGAGCAAGAGAGAGGCAGAAATGAACTATTTGGACACAGTGGTCATGACGGGTGAAATAAGTTGTCACACTGTGTTCTGGGGCCAAGCCTCAGCTGTGTATTTGCCAGGCTGTAGAACTGACAACTACACCTGCTGGGAAACCCAATGTCATATTGCCCTCAAACTAACTCCCAGAGGAGCTGTCAAAGCGTTCAGTTCGCATAGTCCTTTTCCTGTATCACTTTAATCAGCTCTGACACCACTACAGCAACATTTGTAATGGCCAGTTCATTTCAAAAGTGTTTTAACAGTTTTATATTTTATTTTATTTTTATTTTTTAAATTTTTTTTATGGCAGACTACATAAAGGTAATATTCTTATTTCATAAATGAAATAACATAAATTGAAGTACAAGCAAAACATATAAATACAAAAAAACTAATAAAAAGCATAAAACAAGATCACTTTACAATAGTATTAAAACTATGGAACACACACAAAAAAACTGAAGAATTTTTTTTTCCCCCATACATTCTTCCATTCTTTTTCAGAATACATCACAATTCTGCTGGGAGAGCAAATCAAGCACGACTGTCCAATATAACCAGATTAGAGACCCTCCAGCAACACCTCTCTCAGGTACAGTGTGACACGAGTGCACTCGCTTGGGTCCCCAGTGACTCCTCCTTTCATGAAGCAGGATTAAGAGTTCCCTTTCACTCTCTCTTTTGAAACACACACATACACTGTCTTTTATTTTACTTTATTTCCCCACAAGAGCACTCTCTCTCTCTCTCTCTCTCTCTCTCTCTCTCTGCATCTCATGTATCCACTGCTCTGTTCTTTTTCTTCCCTTTTCACAGCAGAAGAAAGAGGATATTCATTGATAGTAATTAAACTTGTTTTCGCCTGTGTGAGGTGCAAGATGTGATATATGGTCATATGTTCTATTCATGATATATTGTAAAGAGTGTAGCTCTCACAAAGTTGTCTTTGATAAGAGAATACAAAGTCAGTTCACCGTTGTCACACTGTTTTCTTGTTTAGCTGTTCTGTTTAGTTTTTTTTAATTGTTTTCACTGTTTATGCTTGCCGAATGTCTTGATTCTAGCTTGTTGTCATAGATTTTAATTGTGTTGTTTACATATTTCTTGTCTCATTGATTGATTTTGTCTCATAAGCTTTCTGCTCTCATTCTTCTTTTTTTTGGAGTTGTTAAAGCTTCTTCTAAAATTTAGCTTATTTTCAGAAATTGTCAAGTTGTTTTTGTATGCTCCTTGTGACAATGAAAAAAAAAAGTGTGTATGTTTTTGAAAGAAAGTCTCTTATGCTCACCAATAATTATTTTATTCAGTAAAAAATGCAGTAACAACTGTGTTAGTGTGAACTATTAGTATAGTTTCTAATATAAATAAAAATTAACATTTAAAAAAAGAAATATAAGTATATTTTATTCCTGTCATGTTTTGAGTTTGTTTTTATGTTTTTTTTTTCTGTCAGTGTTTTCATTAGCTCAGTCCTGCGTTCCCTGCCTGTTTGCCACTAGAGTTTCAGATTGATTTGAGTTTCAGTTCAGCGTGTCTTGTTAATTATCTCGTTAGCTTCATTGTTTCCCCATGTACTTAAGCCTTTAGTTTCTGCCAAGTCTTGGTCTGGTGTTGCTTGTGTAATGATGGATACTGGATGTTAATGTGTGGTTTCACTTGGAGATAGTCAGAATTGTGTTTGTTTAATGAACGTAACCATTTCTTTGTAATGAACCAATAACCATCTCGATTTTCTTTAAAATTTCCATCATCATTCTGCAATTATTATTTTTGTTTTAGATCATTTTTCTAAAATAAGAAAGATTTTAGATTATTTAATTTGAACATTTTTGGTAATGAAAATTTGTAGAAACAATTATATAAAATGTATCCAATTGGAAATAATTTAAGATGTCACACTTTCAAGAACACACAATTACACAACAACACACACGCTTGTGCTGTAAAAATGTTTAAGTTAATGTCCCTGAAATAGCGCATTGCAAGAAATGAAAATACATAAAGACTTTAAGGAATGCAATACACCCAAACATGAGCATACACAGAGGCACAAACCATTTCATGTGTTTGCACACTAATTCACTATACTCTCTTCAGCCCCTGGCCTGTAACATTCCCAACCCAATAATGGGTTATGTGCAGTGACAGTAGAACTCATTACATCGGCTAGCTGACTTTATATACACAACACAGGTAGACTCCACAGAGAGAGCTAGGGCAGGTTTCATATTGACCATGAAATATTTAATGTGGAGGATGACAATTCAACACTGCAGCCCCAGCAGTTAAAGCCACTGCAGCAATCCCCTGCCTCACAACGGTTCAGACAGGAAATAGAAGCACTTATCGTTGAGACGTTTCATAGCTCACAGTTTATCACACGCTTATTAATTAACTGCTGTGAATTAAAAGGCCCACTGTAACATAAAAGGTTCTCACAGGCAGAGATCCAAATATGTGTCTTTATTAAGAATGGTCGTACAGGCAGATGTTCAGGACAGACAGAGAGCATATGTAAACAACAATCGAGGCGGGGAAGTCAAGACAGGCAGATAACATACACAAGTGATAATCCAGGCACAGGTCGGGGCAGGTAGATCAGGATCAAAACGCGAAAATAGCAAAAACAATAATAGGCGATCAGGCACAGGATTAAACGCTCAGAAATGTTAGCTATTGCACAACAAAACTTCACAATAAAGTGCGATTGACAGTCTTTTATAGTTTGTGTAATGGTTTGCAGGTGGTGCGATAATCAGTCCAATGAACAGCATCATGGGGAATGTAGTGAGTGTGTGTGTGTGTGTGTGTGTGTGTGTGTGTGTCAGTATACGTGTGAGCTCCCACCGGTGGCCAGAGAAGGGAGAGTGGAGCTCATTTTCATGACACCCACACTTGGCAGGAATTAAAGAGGAGATTGAGTTAAAGAGGAGTTTTTTATATGTTCTGTCCTACTGTAATATTTTGTAGTGATTATTGGAAAGATACAGGATCTAATTAGTGTAAGCTGAGGTTGGAAATTAACTGTGCTGGTAGAATTCAGAGAGTCAATGAAACCTAAATCTGAATGCATTCTACAGAGCCCCTCATATTTTTTTCAGCACCTTGTCCCTTTAAGGGCTTTGTAGAATGTGTACTTTCCAACATAATGTGCACTCACACCATGTTGTGATTACTATAATTATGATATTTCAACTTGTAAAAAGCATCCACTTACTTGTAGTGCTTGTAATTACAGCTTGTACGATGGGAATTTTCTGAAAGCTCCTACTTGTACCATAAGAACGTGCTATCTTACCGCTGCAGATTAATTTAGGCATTGATAATGATGCCATTCCCAGTCCAAGGACATGAACAGGTCCGAAAAGAACATTAAGTGTTGGCTGCTTGAGACTACAGTAATTATGGCATGGATTGAACCCAGCAATAGTATTCAGCTTGGGCATGTTAGTTCTTGATAGAAACAAAGTGAGCAGTAACCTTCATATACCAATCAGAGCATTCAACTTTTGTTAACTTTCACTTTTAACTAAACTAGCAAATACGTATATGTAAACTTTACCTTGGAGAAAAAAAAAGTTATCTCTTATGCTCTTCCATTTAGTGAGAAAAAAAGTGCTATACACATACTGTAAATCTAAGTATTAGGTATTCAGTTTTAGATATTATGATTCTATGCAGATAATCATTGGTGTGAGGAGAGTGAAATTTAATTTAGGGCTTAAGAAATGTAACTCAGCTAAAATGGTTGCAGTTTCAGCGGCTCATCATGTACAAATACTTAACAAGCGTTATATTACAAATGAGACATTAGTTTGAAAAATAATGTTTCAACTTCTGTGCTTTTTACGTCTTGCCTTTTTTAATCTTTTCGTTTTATTTGAATAAACATTTCATTGCATCAGATGCAGTGTTTGTGCAATCGATCATGCTCGTTCCAAATGTTAAATAACTGTATCTTTTAATAATGTTAACACATTATACATTTGTAAAATCTAGTAGATAAAACCAATATGAGTTGAAAATAGACAAATCAAATCATTTCATGGTGACGTGCTTAGAGATCATTTTAAATTGTTCTTGAGTGTGATTGCAGTAATGTCAAGGAGAGGGGTCACTCATCTTTACATTTGGCCATTATGGAACACAATCATGCGTTCTCTCAGGGACACACGGCCCAGATTCAAGCACTCACTGTTATCATGTCTCACATTTTCTCTTCATTGCATTGCTTGCTGCATTGCGTAGAGATGTATATGCCAAGGGCAGATGAAGTCATGAAGCTTTTTCAAAGCTTGAAATGGCAATTTTCTGCGAGTTAAAGGTCAGTTTCATGAAGATCTCTTAAATATCACAATGCAGGAAAAGAAATGTTGGCTGCTACTTCCCAAGTGTCATCTGAATCATCTTGGTTTACAAATCATTTTCCATCTTTGCAAAGTAATTAATGGTACAGTTAAACCAAAATTGAAAATGTCCAAATTGTTCTGTTAATCTTTGGAACACAAATATAGTTTGCATTAAATCTGAGAACCAATGAGATTCATTCTCATGTGTTGTGCAACATGTTTGGGTTTCTGAAATAACCAATGAGTTTCATTCTCTAGTTATGAGGCACATTTGAGCTTCCACAAGAACCAATTAAATCTTATGCAGCATGTTTGACTTTCAGCAAGTACCAGTGAGGTGTTCTGCAGCACATTTGAGCTTCCTCAAGCACCAATAAGGTTCATTCTTGTGTTTTATGCAGCACGTTTGCACGTCACATTTACCAGTGAGGTTTGTTTTCTCATGCAGATATGGTAGAGCTTCTGTTTATGTTCACTGATCAATACCTATAAATGAATAAAAGCTTAAAAATCTGTTCATAAAGTGATTGTGAAAGTGAAATATTTAATTTTGATATTTTTAATCTGCATAGCCCACTCTTTTTGCCATTTTTCATTTCATTCTGGCATATTTCACATTAAATATGGCCTTAAAAACGAACCAACTATGTTGAATGATCATGAGAAATGTAATTTCATGGTTCATAAACATAACCCACATGTATACACACACTAACATCTTGTAGTGTGGGTCATGTGTGAGTCTCATTGCTTGCATGTATCTGTGAAGATATTGAAAAGATACGTTCTGGCACATTGCACCCACATTGTAACCTGAGAGCAGATGAAGGCACAGAGAGAGGCCTTTAGGGCATCATTTCAAAGCCAGCCATGGCATGGGTGCTCGTTTGAAGCAAAGAGAGAGAGAGAGGAACCTGCCTGAAGAGTAAAACAGCCGGTTGTTAAGTGTTCCCTACCTCCAAATGAAAAGCAGATCCAGGGTTTGAGCCCTTGGGTCATGCAGCCCTCCCTCTGTCAATATCTTTTTCAAGCTTAAGTATCCCTGGTTCTCAGTTAAATTGTTTATGCCACATTACTTACAATAATTAGAGCAAATTGAGTCGGCTCCTCATTAGGGCAGGATTTGTTTGCTGAGGAGTGTGGTGTGAGTCTCAAAGTTCCCCCCTTTCTTGGATGGGAGTTATGCACAGCAGAGCTGTTTGTAAAACCCTTGGGGAAATGCTCAATGTTGCAAACTATTTGCTTGCAGTCTTTGTTCTTTATTTGAAACTGTGAGTGAAGAAAATGCACTAAGCAATTAAAAACAAAGAGGATTTTGTGGCAATACTGTTCAACAGATTTGCATATAGCTTTAAAATGTGTATGCCTTATAGGAATGTTGTGATTTTAGACTCAAAGCAAATCTTATTTCTGCTAGCAAATAGATAAATAGGCCTGCATTTCCATTCAATAATAACACCATGTATGCCCTGAATTCCACAATATAAATGTAGTGACAATGAAAAAACAATCTTTGTTATGTATCAAATGACTTGACAGTATTTTCAAGGGTATGGCCGCGTCTGCTTGTGGAACGCAGAGACTCAGTCATGCTTGGCCCTTTGAATTGTCAGTTATTTAGGGAAGGCAGCTGTAATCATTGCATCGGCAGTGGATGAAATTGACAGTAACTTTGAGTGCCAGATAGGCCTTGATGAAAACTAGCATAGGATTTCATACACTAACACTAAGGCAGAATGACAAAATTCAAATTGGAAGGATGACAAATAGACAGAGCAGCACAGTGGAACAGTGAAACTCTTGCTTTCTAGTTATTTTTCAGATGGTACAAACGACAGTATGAAGTAAAATGCCTTGTCATGGTTTATGTTTTTTAATAGTTCACCCAAAAACGTACATTCTGTTTTAATTTACTCACCTTAATCTCATTCCAAACCTGTTTGACTTATGTTCATACAATGAAAATCACTGAGGTCAGGTTATTTGAACCACATCGAACTTCACTAAATAAAGAAAACATATATCTTTATTTGTGTTTCATATAAAACAGAAAATATGTGACAGAATTTTAATTTCTGGATGAACAATTATTTTTTTGAATTTTCATTGCTGCCAATTCAGTTCTTTCATTTCAGTCTAGTATATTCTTGGTTTTATGACAGAGCCCTGATTCTCCTGTATAGTCTTCAATTAGGCTCAAGCCATGCGCTCTCCTGTCCACATGAGCTTGTGTGTGGGGCGTGGTGTTTGTATCTCAGTACTTCAGTTTTGTTTGGTTTCATTCTGTTATTGGATTCGTACTTTCATGCTCTGTGTGATTGTATTCGCTCATTCACAGTGCTCTTTTTTTGTTGTGTGAGTGTGCATTTTCGAGTTTGCTTGGGCTCTCCTCTCCACATATGTTCTTGAGCAGCATGCTCCTGTTTACGTAGGCTGATTTCTTGTCGTGTGTTGTCTTTTGTTACGTAGAACACAGCTTTTTTGGTGTCGGTGTGCCTTTATTCTGTCATGTTTTGTGTGAACACGTGGCTTAAGAATGTTCTCATTAGCTACATATTCATATCTCATTTTGTTTGTGTGACAATAGGAGGGTAAAGAGAAAATCAGTAAACCAGAAGACCCAACCCCCCACTATTTGGGATGCATGTTTTGTGTGCAGCAGCTTTAATTATCTAAACTTTTAGATGGAGCTCTCGCCAAGGTCTGCTCAAGTTCGCAAAATATAACAGTTAACTGAAACGAGTAGATGACGTACAGCAATTGTAATGCTCTGTAATAGTTAACCTAAAGTGACGCGAGTTCAGTAACACATGAAGTTCATTGGTGTCCTCCATTTTGTGTAAACTGTGCACTGTGGAAGGGGTAATGAAACCTCACACGAGGTGATATGCTCAATAATGAAACTTGAAATCGTCATGGTTGATGTAGAGCATACATTTCAAGTGAAGAAGAGTGTATATGTTCAATTTAAGTTCAAGACTGTTTAGTTTGAATGCTATTGAGTAATATGTGAGTTCATATGGTTGATATTCAAACTGTATTATGAAGTGAATATTAATTTGTCAACAAGTAAGGGTTATAGAGCATTGAGAAATTTGAGTTTCAGGAAATACTACAGTTAACAGAAATGAGTAGATGATGCACAGCAATCGAGATGCTCCAGTTTTCATTTTACTCTACACTGTTATCTTTCTTTGCAGTTATGTGACCAAAACCCCAACCTCATTAAATGTGTTGCACCAAAAGACACATTGACTCCTTCATCATATGTGTAACATTTTGCTCCCTGTTTATTCTCTATGCGTTTGCTTTCTTGTTCCAGGTGCAAGCAAGAGGCAACAGTGGCAAGGAACCCAAACTCGATGAGGTGAAAGAAAAAAAAGAGAAAAAAAAACCTTGGGAGAAACCAATCTCAGTCAGTTCTTCTCTGGTCAACAAACAGACAGACAGCAGTGCGTGATTATGATATAGATAGTATTTCAGGTCAGAAGTCAGATTGAGATCTGGACACTCAAAATACAGTAGAACCCTGAATTACGAAAATAATCCGTAAATCGATCTTTTCGTAAGTCGGTCAGGCTTTTACATGTAAATTGCCTAATCCGTTCCAAGCCCTACGAAAACACCACATTTATTTTTATAATAAAGCTATGTTTATTCAGTATGGTATGACAAGCACATCCTAGCTTCTTACTTCTCAATTATCTCCCTTTTCGTCTCCATGGAGAGCATCCTCTTCTTCCCTTTCACTTTCATCGTGAAATGAAATAGGAGAGAAACGCCGCTGCGCAGAGGCTGGTGGGAGCAATGCTGACCAATAGGAGAGCATGATGCTGCAGCGAAAGCTAGCGTCAGAGCTGGGAGTAGTGTTGCCAGATTGGGCGGGTTCCCGGCGGGCTTTAAGCTGTAGTTGGGCAGGAAATCTTCAGTCCAATCTGGCAACACTCACCGGGAGCCAGCCAATGGGAGAGTGGGACGATTGGTGCGAGTCAGTGGTGCGCAAATTTCAAAACAAAACTCTGAAATCGTCGCCTCGGCCGAGATTTCGTTTTTCGCATCTCGATCATTTTGTCATTATGCGGGCGAAAACCCCCCAGAAATCTTTTATCGTACGTTGAACTTTTCGTACGTAGAGCGTTTCGTAAGTCGGGGTTCTACTGTAATTAACCCATTTCCATCTGGTTGAAGATACAATCCATGAAGACTTCACAGGGGAGGGTCTAGTATAGGCACTCTAACTGCATATACTTCAGGCTTGTGTTGTGGACGTGAGTAGGTGTAGGTCCTTCATCTGTCCACATGAGCTTGTGTGTGGGGCGTCGTGTTTGTATCTCAGTACTTCAGTCTTGTTTGGTTTCATTCTGTTTTTAGATTCGTACTTTCATGCTCTGTGTGATTGTATTCGCTCATTCACAGTGCTCTTTTTTGTTGTGTGAGTGTGCATTTTTTTTGTACCTAATCTAAACACAGAATACATACCCAGATAAAGAAAGAGAAAGAAAGAGGGAGTAAGAAAGTGAATGCCTTAGGTGACGTATGTGACCCTAGTTCCCTGTTAAAATGCTTAGCGAAACGCTAGGGGGAATGCTTTAGCATATTGTCTCATGAAGCACTGTCAAATCGATCGAGCGTGAATGTACATCACGGACTGATGATGTCATGAGCCAGGATAATAAACGTGCATAGGAAATCGGAAACAGCAGCTAAAAATGTGTCTGACGTATGGCGCCCAGCAGGCAAGTAGGAGAACAATGCAGCGTCTTGGTCTCTCCTCAGGGAACTAGGGTTACATATGTGACCTGAAACATTCTCTTTCAAGCGAACTTGAGCAGCGTTGAAATGCTAGGGAACGAAAATACCAATGCCACCAATACCAATGCTATTGGTATGTCTTGCACTCGAAGGTGAACCTGAGGAACTTCCTGTGCTGTGGAAGGATGGAGATATGGGAGCATGCATCTTTGAGGTCTATGCTAACGAACCAGTCCTCAGATCTAATATGTATCACAATTTGCCTCAATGTCAACATTTTAAATTTTAACAGCATTACAGATTGGTTGAGCAAACGTAAGTCAAGAATGGGGCAAAACCCTCCATCCTTCTTGGGAACTGTGAAGTACTGGCTGTAAAAGCCTGATTCTCTTGCTGAGAGGGGTACATATTATATACTCCCTTTCCACAGCAGTGAGACCACTTCTTGTTTCATAACCAGATCCTGCTTGGGGTCTATGAATTGACATGATGTAATTCCGACAGATCAGATTCTCTGAATTGGGGGGCGCAAACTAACATGGTGGCGTCCATCGACGGATTATAGATCTGCTAACATGATCATTATTAATGTTTTTAATTGAAAACAAATATGTTTTTCACCTTCAAATATTTGAAAATTGGAATATCAGGTGTTTGATGACATAGTCAACACGTTTGTTAATATTTGGAATAAAAAAAGAAAACTAAATAAAAGCAATATATCTGTCACACAGTATGCAGCGATTTTACAGTAATACCTTATTATAATAGCATAATGCGTTCCAGGACCGAACTTGACTCCATAACTCGAATTGCTCGAATCTCAAAAAAAAAAAAAAGTCCCAGAAGAAATAATAGAAACATAATAAATAAATCTGTTCTGGCCCTCTAAAAGACTCAACACTTCCGCACCCTCTAGTATAACACTTGACCACAGGAATACTTGCGGGAGATGTGTATGGAACTCGACAAGTACATGAAGTGAACGAGTGAGGTGCATGGGCTGCTCCAAGTGTATCTCAAATCTTTGCTCGCATCTCAAATATGTGCCCGTATCTCAAGGCAAACAACTGCTCGAAGGCTTGCTCATATCTTGGAATAATCATATGTCCAGACACTCATATCTCAACGTATTACTGTATTTTAAATGTACTTATGAACTCACACATGGCTACAAGTATTAAAACGTCCAAATGCATCTAAAAACTAGGGTAATTACAACTTAGGAACATGCATACGCACAATAATATATCTTATACAATCTGGAATAGTTGGATTATGACTTAGATTCAGAGTTTTCAAGTTTTAGGTATGTGCGTGTGTATTTTTTTGTATCCCAAATGCCAGATAGCCCTTTTGGTGCTAAGCGTGGGATACTGAGAGTATCTACAGCTTATTGTCTGTTGGGCAATTAACACGAAACTAGGGGCAATTAAGCACAGCCTCAGTGATGTTTGATCTTTGAATTTTTATGACGTGTGTAATACTAAAGGGATACTGTGGTTAATCTCATTTTTCCAGCGCAATATACTACAGCACATATATAATGGCTACTAAAATGTCATAATTCAACTAAGCATGTATTCACATTTATTGTTGTATGTAGGACCGTTTGGTTTGGGAAAAACGTATTCCTGCTTGCCATTCACATTGTTATTTTAACACTGACCCAAAAGATTGCAAACCTCAAGGTATAAGGATATGTTCTATTATATTTTGTGATAGAACTTACCGTATATCCAAAACAATGCTGTGTGGTGGGCCAATTGTGCTCTTTGTATGCACATAGCCTACATATGATGGCTTTATTTTGTCCATCCGAGAACTCATGAAGAACTTATAACTTGATAACGTGTGTCAAAACCAAGGAATTAATTCCTCCATCACACACAAATGAAGATCTGCTGCGAGGAGACATGGCTCTGATTTTTTTTATTACTACTTGTACTGAAATGTGATGTGCAACATAACGATTATAAAGAGAGAAAAACGTCTAGGTTACTATAGTAACCCCCGTTCGCTGAAGGAGGGAACGGAGACGTTACGTCGGACTGACGTCATGGGGTCTCGCTTGGGAGCCCAATCACCTCCCAGTATAACTAAACGCGCCAATGCACATTGGCTAGTGAGATTTGCATTCCGGCTTCCGGGTATAAATAGGACCGGCATCACTCACTTCATTCATATTTTGCTGAGGAGCCGAGAGTGTATCCTGGTCTCAGCGGTGGCTCAGGCCTGTGGCCGGGGGACGTAACATCTCCGTTCCCTCCTTCAGGGAATGGGGGTTACAATAGTAACCTAGATGTTCACTATTAGTCAGTCACGTTCGACGTTACGTCGGACTGACGTCATGGGGTCCCTATGGAAAGCACCACAGGCACTAAGCCGTGTTACGAGAATCGGAGATGCAGATGTTGGCAAGCAGTGGCGTGCCAATGAAAACTGCCTCCGCGGACGTAACCTACCCAGCGCCCCGCGTAAGCCGACTTAGGCCTCCACGCCGCACAGTGCTGACCACTGGGGCATGCGCACAAGTACTAGGCCTGGTGTCAGACGCCTCCGCCGTGTTCGCGACCGAAGGATGCAGGAGGAACTCAAATCAGGGTTCGCCAGACGGGGAAATCACCAGAGGAGTCGTTGTCTTACCCTCCTTGTTGTCTTACCCTCCTTGGCTTACCCTCCTTGGCCGTTGTCTTACCCTCCTTGGACGGGAGGCGCGGACGATTGCGCCAGGTGGCAGCATTTTGCGGGCACAAGTGCACCGCAACTGCACGCTCCACCTGGGGAACGTCCGCATAACCCTTGGCAGCCCCGCCATCGAGGGAAGAAGGGCACCGGGGTGGAGCGAGGCTGTGAACCCCCGCTCCGCACCCAGAAACCAAACGTCCAGCTGCGAGCGCTCGGGCGACGGCGGAGGGTTCCACTCGAGCACGATGCCCGCGGCAGCCCGGGAAAGCATGGCCATCATCTCCTTATCTGATTCCACACGAGCAGCGACGCCCGAGGGGCGCTGCTCGACTTCCTCACTCGAAGATGACAGCCCACTCTCCAATGCAGCGATCGACATCCGATCCTCATCCAGAGCGCCAAACGAGACCCGAGGCACCACACATGTGGGACCCGGCGGCTCGTCTGGCAACTCGATAGCACACGGTGTGCAAGAGGAGTGGGAGGTTCATGGGGGCTGGCCCGACGAGGTAGCTCCCACTGTAACCCTCAGGTCTCCCAGAGTGCTAACCAACCCCTCAGCTCTACCATGAGAAGCAAAGGGAATATGGGTAGCAGCAGAGGGGCCTCGAACCTCTGTATCAAAGAGGGAGAGCCGCGACCGCAACACCGACATGGTCATGCTCCCGCAATGAGAGCATGAACCATCCACAAGCGCTCTCTCAGCGTGCTGTCTGCCCAGACACGAAAACAGTGCTCATGGCCGTCAGATGAGGTCAGAAAACGACCGCATCCAGAAACACACGGACGAAAAGGCATCTTGAAATATACGCTGATCGTCTTTTAGAGGAAAAACTGCTCTTTTTCCGACCAAGGCACAGGGGGGTGACACGACAGCTGGGACACGCGCACCACCGCTGAAGCACTGTATCTTCCAGTCGAATAAAGAAATTCTGTTTGGCAGGTGATCAGAAAGGAACCGCTCGGCTCCGAAGCAAAAGTATGAATGAAGTGAGCGATGCCGGTCCTATTTATACCTGGAAGCCGAGCGGGGCGGGACTCGGCATGCAAATCTCACTAGCCAATGTTCATTGGCACGTTTAGTTATACTGGGAGGTGATCCCATGACGTCAGTCCGACGTAACGTTGAACGTGACTGACTGATAGGGAACATATGTATATTAGTACTCAGTCATTTTTTTGGTCACATTTCGTGACATCACCCATTTTTGATTTATTTACTTGGCTTTGGTCTGTGTTGTGTTCATATTTCAATTGAATCGCACCAGAATTTGTTTTAATCTAACCAAACATGCCAGTTTTCAACACACCCTAAAGGTCTCTTCTGCTTAGTCTAAAAACTGCCAGTGAAACCAGGCCTTTGCCTCCTAATCTTGTTTTTTTCCTTTGCTGTTTAATGTTTAGGCCCCATACTCAAATGTCTCATACATTTATGTGCTTGCAGAGTGTTCAGAACAAGGTGTCTGATCAACCATGTAGTCTGAATGATAGGAAAGAGAAACAGCATTCAATAATGGTATCACTACTCTTTTCTGCTGCACTGCTATGTAGATGCGATGACATTAAATATTAAGTTAATATTTTAAGTACAAAGAAATGCATGTTTGTGCTAAGAGGATTGTTTACAGTCCGCCATACCGATCGGAAGATAATGGGGATCATTTGTAATTACAAGAGCCACCAGATGACCTAGTGTGCAGAACTGAGCACTAATGAAATAGATTGATTCTGCTGCTCTTATCTCTCATATTTACATACGAAATAAATAAAACACATAAACAGACACAACTGACAACTGAATGACAAATTACTTGAGGCATAATAAATGCATTTAATGCTTTCATGATGCACCAACTGATACCTTGAGACACTGCATTTAATCTGCATTTAATTGTAAAACTCATTTTCTCACTCATGAGTCATTATGTAAGTCAGGTTAAATAACTATATTCAATCATGCTCTTTATCCAAGTGAAAATATCATCTCCAATCTTGTATTTGAATGAAGTGCAAATTATTATCATTACCAACAAGTTATTAATTTACTTAGTATTATTCCTTCAACATTCTTCTCTTCACTCTCTCTTCTATTGATTTGCCAGAAATGTCATGTAATCATAGCTTGTCATAACATAGAGAGAATGACTTTTTATTTAACAGTGCTGGAACCAGAATATATGGAAATTTAATCAAATGCATATCCAATTTATTTTTATATCCTAAGTCCCATGATCATGTATCAGTCCTCAATGCAATCTCTCAACATTTGTTTCTGTAACTTTTAAATTGATACATCGAAGCAACAATTCTTTTATAAAGGTATCGTTTGCTGTTCTTATATTTCCATATTTTCAATTTTCACCTCACCGTGGTCAGAAGTTACCAAACCAACAAAGACAATGCATCTCTGACATGTACTCTGAGAAAGTGATATGGCGCTAGTGATCACACACTTTTGAATCCATCGCCTCCTTCACCCCTGGGGATTGAAACTCCTACCTATCGAAATGGATCTTGGTATGAGATAAAATGCTCATTGAAAGATATGATTGTTAGAGTATAAACCAGTCACATTTTCCCCACACCATGTAAGGTAGACTTTGTATAGCCTTACCCCCTTTTCTGTCTTCTAGTTTGTATTTCCAACTCATGAAGTTAAAATCTTGAGAATTGAATGAACCAATTGTGTTAAAATATTCCCGGTCTATAGACATTTCACATGACATCTACTTCAAACATTACAATACAAGATAACTATTGCTAAATCCAATTATTCACCAGCTAATTACCCTTTGTCAGAGATGCCATAGAAATACACATAGTTACTTTTAAACTGATTAGACAGAGACAGGAGCGTGTAAGACCTGGAAAATACACAAAGCGACCCGGATGTGACAGACGCGACGAGACAAGACTGTGACAAACATAGTATTTGTGCACACTAAACACATCTAAGAAAACTATTATTAATTTGAGTTCATTTTCACCTTTAACAATAATACCTGCTGACAGGGTTCCCTGTTATTTGGAGCAAAACATGATGACTCTTTAGCAATTACTGAAATCATTGTGAGCTTTTGAGGTTTGTGTAAGCACATGGACCTTCACCCATTTCCTACTTTTCCCGGGCCGCACTGAACCCCCTGGCGGACCGGATTCAGCCCGCGGGCCGTACATTTGACACTGGTGTAAAGTAACGTGCCACTCGCAAAAGAGGCACAAGGCAATGCATACAGTTTGAGCTGTTGTTAATGCCCGTCTATGACGAGTCAAACTTTTTACATAAGACAAATAAGACCCTTCAATGAAAGACAACATCTTTCTGACAAAATACTGTTCCGCTCTGCCAACGGATCCTGTCTATCCCGCAATATGCACTTAATCCTAAAAGCTCTCAGAATTATTCTTTCAGCTTCAGCACCTTCTTTCACTTTCACCAACAGTTTGCTCTCGTAAAAACGGACAGGACATGGCTGCGACAAACTTCCCATATCACCTTATAAAGCCGTGAACTAATCCTTCTAACATTAAGTAAACCTGCTCCCAAACAGTGTACTAATTAGAATTACTTGCTCATTCGTTAATCAGACTTTCTTGATTAACGCATTCAGTCATTAATTACGGAAAAGTATAGCATTCCCTACTACCACAAGGTGTTGCTTATTTACACATGAACTGCTCAGAAAACGTTTTATACTTTAATTTTAAACCCTATATCTAGCAATGGCCACTTGTGATCTGACCATTCAAAATGGATTTTAATACCAGCTGGAAGTGAACAGATAAACTTTTGCATTTGTTGTTCTAGGTCATTTACAGTTTTAAATGATTTTCCTATCTCTCATTTTCTCAAGCACTTCCTCGTTCAAGCAGGCCCACTGCCATTATAAGCCACTCTGACTGATATTTGCTTTGGTTTGACTTTGAGTATGCTGACTGAGTATCTGATGCCTGTGATTACTCCTCAAGTTGTTTGGAGGAGTAACAGCCTACAGCTGCTGATAGCCACAATTCCGCCCACCCCATTCTGGGGTTAATTTGGTAGATTATGGGTTTCTCTCTCCATTGAAGTGGATCTGTCATGGGACTCAGAAAGCTATACCATTTTTGTCCCTAAGATTACTATAATCAAAGCAAAGTCACAGTTTCAGAGTTCATTAGTGTAAAGATGTGATGACGGTAACTTTGCATAGAAAAGATTCACTCTTGTCGCTTCTTGATGTCGCACATAAAGAGGGATTATGTTCAAACAGCGAGGACATAACTGATAATCTACTTAGAGCTTCACTGAGTTTTTCCTATGCGCTAGAACAGTTTCATTTCTTTGAACCTGGTGGATGCGTGGCTTTCTGACCCCACACATTCTAATTAGGAAGAATCCACATGGTTTCTATTCAAGAGAATATGAACATGGATGCTAAAATGTAACGCATAACTGATGCAATTTTCATTAGAGTCTTATAAACAGTCTTCTGCTTTTAAATGTTCTATTGAAATAGCTTTGATCCTCAACTTGGTGCTACACAGTTCGTGTGGCAGAATAACTTTTCAAACCCTCTTTGATCTGAAATGTACCAAAATGTGGAATTGCCAGCACTTAACAAATATTACAAAGTATTTTGTCACTAATTAATTTCTTATTTAAAATGTGCATTTTTAAGCCAGACAATGTTTAACTCTTTGAATTCACCCACATATAAATGTAAAATAAGAAATGGGGTGAAAATGGGAAATGTCAAGTCTATTTTTTAGTTTTTTTGTTGTCACTTTTTTGCCTTTAAATATAGAAAGTAAAAACAGTGCACTCTCAGCATTCAACAGAGTTCCCTAGAGGGCTCTTAAAGGTCTGTAAACTTCTGTCCTTCCCAAATATTTTGAGCAATGAACATGTGATAAAGTGTGTCAGTGGAGTTGTTGTAGCAGCACTACCACTAATAGCAGTGGAAGGTCAAGGCCAAAAAAGGGGGGAAACGAGAAAAACAACAAAATAGACCTCAAAAGGACTGTGGGATGATACGCCTTGGTTTATAGAGCTGTGGCATCATTAAAGATTCACATTTGATGATCATAAAACATCTTCACTAACCCTTTAATTAATTAATGCTAATCTGGACACTTACTGAAAATCCATTATTCCTGGTCTATAAACATAGATAATTTTCTGTTGTACCACAGATTATTCATTTGCAATTTTTTCTTTACTTTTCGTTTTTTAAATTGTAATTATTTTTCTAATAATGAAAATAAAACACAAATATGTATGTCTTTATTTAGAATAGGTAACCCCATTGTATAAAACAAAACAAAATATTGTAATATGTGTTTTATATACACAGTTGTGAAAAAGTGTTTCCCCTTCTTGATTTCTTATTTTTGTCACTGTTTGAGATCATCAAAAAAATTAAGTGTTTTTTTAAATGAAGATTTCTATTATTAAGGGAAAATTGAATCCAAACCTACATGGCCCAGTGTGAAAAAATGTTTGCTCCAGCTGTTAAAGCACGTCTCGTTTTATAGCCTTAGCTCCCTGAATAGGGAACGAGATGCTGTGCCAAAGTGCTATGGGAATGTGTCTGCATGAATGCGTCATTAGGCACGTATGCAGTCCAACTAATCGTGTGAGATGACGTCAGAGGCGGGTGACGTCAATAACCAGGACACTGCCAAGCCAAACTGCTGGAAGCTAAGTGTCTGAAGTAGATCCTGCTGGCACTCACACAGGAGGTGTGGTGAAAGGATGCAATGTGTCATTCCCTATTCATGACATTAAGGTTAGATACACAAACAAGACGTTCCCTTTCAAGGGAACTTGTGCTGCGTCAAAGTGATTTGCGAATGTTAAACCGTTTCCAAGAGCATGTCAGATGTGATCGCCGTCACATGATATCACCCGAGCCCTGGGAGTAGAGTCTAGATTTAGGTTGTAAAACCTGGCAAATGTGTGCAGAGAAGACCAGTCTGTTGAAGCACAAACATCGCAAAGGGAAACTTCTGACAGCAGCTCCTTAAAATGCGGCCATACTCCTAGTCGAATGGGCGTGGACTGCCAAAGCTGAAGACAGCCTGACCTAGACTAACCACCTGCTCATTCTCTGTTTGGACACTGCTGCACCTTTTGTAAGGGGGTCCAAATCAAATGAATAAATGGTGTGACATATACCACTGGGCAGCTCTATGGATGTAGGCGTCCAGTGCCTGCAGAGGGCAAACAGAATTATTTTGTTCCTGTTCCAGAGCACCATGAACAGATCCCAGGTTGGTATCCTCGTTTGTACTGCAGGTTTCAGCCTCAGGGTGCCACGGAAAAAAAACAAGAAACAAGAAACAACCAGAGACATACCACCTAAAGGGATTTGGTAAGCAGCTACGGCTGCCACATAAACATTTAAAGTAGACAGAGACAACCCAGTAGAAAGTTGTTCTTGCTGGATCTCCAGCCTTGAACCAACCGGGCAGTTAACTGGGTCTTGATGACAATCACTGAACCATAAAGTGAAGAGTTTATATTCAGGGTACACAGTTTCCTTGTGGTGGGAGCTCTGAAGTGTAGGATGGTCTCAGCAACCTCAGTAGAGAGACGAGACCTTATGAGCTTGGCCCCCTGCGACAGAGGGTCCCTCCTGATTGAAATCTCCAAAGGAGAGCAAGGTCAGGGAACCACACTCTGCCTAGCCATAGGGGGTTGATCAAGGTGAGCCGGACCTTGTCCTGGGAAACTCTCTCCAGAACTTATGGGAGTAGAGCAATCAGGGGAACAGTGTACCGGGTAGCCTCGACCACTCCTGAAACATAGCATCTAGGCCGAAATGGGCTTGATGAGAGAGGGAGAACCAGAGTGGACAGTAGGATGTCTCTCGAGACACACACAGTTCCACTTGTACCTGGCCAAATATCTGCCATATCTGCTCCATCTCCTCGTGCTGGGGCCTATATCCCCTGCCTCGACAGGATATCTGCTCCCAGATTTTGCATCCTAGGGAAATGAACTTCCCTTGGTGACAGCAACTTCCATTGGCACCACAGGAGGATTTAGTGCAACAGTTTGTAAAGAGGGTGTAAGCGCAAACCCCCCCCCCCCCCTGATGATTTATGTAGCAACCACCAATGTATTATTGAATGAAACAAGTATATGATGGCTTCTGAGATCTAGGAGGAAGTTCCTCGGAGCCATAAAGACAACCAACATTTAGAGAAAATTGATTTGCCCGGTGTCCCCTCCATAGACCTTGTGATGAACAACCATCTAGGACAGGGGTGGGCAAACTACAGCCCAAAGGTAATATACGGCCCATTAGGCTTTTTAATCTGGCCCGACAAACTTGTTCAAGTTATATTATTAAATGAAATTTTATAATAATAAAAACTACTTCCTTTTACCTTTCACTGTAATGTCCATGTTTCTCCAAATGATGGCACACTCCAAAGACATTGACCTTTGTTTGAGTGTGATGCGTTACTCTGCATTTTGCAGATGCTTTTATCCAAAGCAATTACATTGCATTCAAGGAACATATTGAATCAGGTCTTGCTTTCCCTGGGATCAAACCCATGACCTTGGCATTGTAAGCATCCTATTGATTGAACTACAGGAAAGTTCTCTAGTTCACTTTTTCGCTTTGCACTTTGACCCCTTCATTAAAAATGAGGGTAAACAGTGAGTGCCTTGTTTAATAAAGAGTGGACAACAAAATATTTTTGTTCGCTGAAATCCGATCAAGGGCTGTATGTCTGATCTGCCAAGAAACTCTAGCGCAGGGGTGGCCAACCTGTTCAGCATGATGAGCCACAAAATAAAGCTCATAACTGCGGAGAGCCGCATAAAAGATTGTTGACGGGGGGGTGAAGACCTATTCGCGATTGTTGACAGGGTTAATCAGCCCAATGCTTTTTCCCGGTCGGTTAGAAAGCCACACTAAATTGCGCGAGAGGTTCTGTTAAAAGTAAATTGCGATTGTACACAGAGAACATTGTGGAGACTGAAGAGCTGCAAAAGAGCATTCAAAGAGCCGCGAGTAGGCGACCCCTGCTCTAGCGTTTAAAAAAACAACAACATCAGCCATCATTTTGCCACAAGACATGCTAACTATGCTAGCAAACAATCTACACAAGAACGGGCGGCTACGGCTCAGAGATTGACGGTTAATTCACAGACAAACTGCGATTCAAGAGTCAAGTCCAAAGGCAAGCACTCATTTCAAAGTGACCTGTGACATCCCATGACATGAATTTCATCTAAATTTAAATTATCTAATGGAGCTGGCTATTAAATATAGGTAAATATAGTAAATATAGCTTTTTTACATTTACCCATTTTAATTGCATATTGCCCATTTTGCACAGTTTCCCTGAAACCTGCTCACAGATATATTTTAAATATTTGCCTCACATTTTTCTTTTGTTTCTCGCGACAAGCAAGCAGTGTCTCTCTGAATGACATCTCACAGTTTCTTTCGCAAACTGAATGAGTCACTCGTCCCGTTTTTAGTCATCTTAATAAATGTTTTCTTATTAACTTAAATTACAAAATGACTTTAAACAATTTTTTTGCATATTTTCTGTATTTTTATTAGAAGTATAATTATTGGAAATTATATTCATATTATTATTTTTTTGTCAGTTAAACTATGTTTGCGAGGATGAGATTTGTTTTGTCCTGTGACAATGCATGTCCTAGCAGTACTGTGATGCAGTGTACTGTGATGCAGCTGTTGAGTGTGTGGAGTACAATTTTAATAGGTGCAACTGACTGCATTCAGTGACCTGTGGAGAGTGAATTGACATTTGAAAACTGAAAATGCATTCACTCCATCAATATGCACAAAATCTTTGATGTACAAGTTTCCAAAACAGCTTTGATAAATCCATTGGTGATGACTTCAATTCAGGCATTGCAAAATGATTGGGCTATTTGTGAAACATGTGTGCTGTAATGTGTGATTTAACTGATGACAGTTTATAGTTAATTCATCTCCCATGTGACAGCTGACAGAGACTGAGATCCTAGCAGCTCACATTTTCAAATCTCAGAGAGAGCCCATCAAGTACCTCTATCCTCAGACCATGTGTCCATATCATCATGACCATATCCAAGTCTATGACCATCCCAGGAGTCTCAGAACATGAGCACTAGAGGCCTTTTTTAACCACAGCAGTCAATTCTCCACTGATTCCAGAGATGTAGGCTTCACCTTCCTGCAAGTATAAAAATTATTTGTTATCTTTGTTATTTTCCACTGAGCATGTACCTTTGTTTTAACTTTCACATTGTGCTTTTATTTTCCATTTTTAAGGTTTGAGATGTGCAGTCCGTCAATTGAGGCACGGGGAATGCTGACATATGGATGCCCATTTCCGCCACAGTTGAGAAAAAAAGATTATTTAAGTCATAATAATCAGAAAGTTTCTCAAAATAATGACTTAGAATGTCAAAATAATGACTTAACTTCTGATTTAACCACTGGTTTTAACATCTTTCATATGAATTTCAACCCTCTCAGTTTGGCTGGTTCATTGTTTTCTGCGTATTCCACAGAAATGTGATGTATATTGTAATTCAGCCACATTTCAGGTGTGTGTCATTGTCCTACTACAAAACTCAAGTTCACTTCAGCTTAAGGTTATAAACAGATGGCTGGACATTCTCCATCAAGATTTTTTGGTAGACAGCAGAATTTGTGGTTCTGTTTGTCACAGCAAGTCTTCTAGATCATGACGCAGTAAAACAGCCGCAGATCATCACACTACCACCACCATGTTTTACTGTTGGTATAATTTTTATTTTTATTTTAGTTTTAGACCAGATCTACTTTTATGCTGAAAAGTAAGACTGATTACCCCAAATGAAATGCCAGCTACTCATACTAATTCTAAGGCACAGCCTTAACATAAGGGCTATGTAAATGCAACTGTCACCTGGATGTCACAGTGTGGATTGTGAAAAGGGTCGGCTGTTTCCAAGGATTTCTTGATAAATCCTCAGTTCTTGTGAAATTTCCTTGTACCTGTTTAGTATCATCTTCTGTACTAGGTTCAAAATGTTGAATGTTTTCCCCTTTGCCAGAGTCATATTTTGTTTTTGTTTTTGTTTATGTTTAAAGACAGGGAATATTTCAACTTTCTGTTAACAAGGTGGGTTACAAATGCATAATGGAAGGTTATTACCAGAAATTGTTGAGTGTTAAAAAGTAGTAGTTGAACAAATAATATCTGAACTGGTTTAATCACTGAGCTAGGTTTAATCATGCTAGGAGGGTGTCATTTGTGTTGACTTGACGTAGCAGGTTTTTCTAAATGAGCAATTTCTGAACTAAAAGAAAGTGCAGAGGATGACAATTGAACAAGTCAAAACTTATATTTTCTTTTTTAATTTCAAAAGAAGTGAAAGTAATTTATTGATTGAGTGCACAAAGTCCTGCGGGCATATCTTTGCTACACCTCTCAGCACTCAACACGCTTGTCTTGTGGACTCATGGGGTGTAGGTATTTAAGGCTATTGTGCGCTCGTTGATTGTAAGATGTACTGTAGTGATTTAAGCAGGTTATTTGAGCTGTCCGTAATTCACCTGAGATTAAATAAAACTGCATAAAATCATGACCCATAGGTTCTAACAATTTCATTAGACATATTTCCCCTGAGAATGCAGTTGATGTTTACCAAGGTAAAAGATGCAATCATTGCTATAGCAGCAGGTACTATACATTTCTACCCTAAAGGATGATGATGGATAAAAAATGTCTTCCAGAGGTGAAAAGTTTTCAGGGTCTGAATGGAAAAATACTGCAAACATATATACAGTAATACCTCGGTTTATGAGTTTAATTCGTTCCAAGCTCGTAACCCAAAATTCTCATACAACTAAATAATTTTCCCCATAAGAATGCACAAAAAAAAAAAATCACTTGATTCGTTCCACTCGATCATAAATGCCTATTTAAAAAAAAAAATGTTTTACCATATTAATTACAAGATCTCATATAAATACTAATTAATATTTGACAATTTACTGTAACGCGCACTGAGTAGCGTCCTGCTGGTGTGATGAAGACGAGAGGAGGGAGGAGAGGGGTGGGGGTTTACTGCTTAGAGGGGGAATTTTGTACCTTATTTCTATATGCTGTACTGTATGTTTATATTTCACTACGTGAAGAATAGCGATCACAATTAATGCAACAACACGAGGTAAAACCGCTGTAAATCACTTCTGTGGATCATTGTGAAAAATTATCTGCACAGAGTTATAACTGTGTTACAGTATGCTGTTCTCTAAAAGTATATGGCCCTTTAAGAACATCATTACCCCCTGGGTGTGTTGTACTTATTAGTATGCAATGTGTTGTGTTGGTAACACATGCTCCGTTAATAAAGTTTCATCATATTCACATGTAACAGTCGTTGTGACGATTAATGGAACGAACACCAACTTATAAAACAACGTACTGTGGTGAATGATGCAACTAAACCGAGCGATGCTGAGAGAATGAACGAAAGAAGGGGTGATAAAAGGGGTTGGAACCACGTGACTGTTTTGTGAGACGCTGTCGTTAGGCACAAAATGCACGTGGGCGAGGGAATATTTTTCTCGCACACAGGTACAATGCTCGTACACTGATTTGACTTTCCATGCTCGTGCACCGATTTGCTCGTATACTAAGTCACTCGTAAACCGAGGTATTACTATATATATACTATATATGGTGGGCAGAGCGAGGCTTCATGAAACATTGAAATAGTTGAAGTAAATGTGCCTTATTGTGTTGAGGCTTCGAAATTCTACATCGACACCCGTCTCCACGGTGACACCTAGTGGTCAATTGCACGTTATCTGAAACAACTTTGACAATTTGCCATTTAAAAAAAAATACAAGTGTTGTTTTTAACATCACAATTTAACTACAATATATACTAATAACAACAACTAGGTTATTTTGGTCATGAAGAATGAAAATTAATAAAACAAATTAATCCACAATGGTCTCATTTTTGTTTGTTTTTTACAGATTTTTATTAAGAAATATGAATTGCTCTGGTGTGGAAGGGCTTAGCCGCCTTCTTTTTTTTTACAAATCATTTCTCCAGCCAAGGACATACAATACATGACATACATGAATCTATACATCTAATCAGTATTAGCCTATATTGTCACTATATATATATATATATATATATATATATATATATATATATATATATATATATATATATTTATATTTGTCACTGTCTCTAGTTTATCAGTAAATACTACATATTTAATTTAAATTTTGCATATATCTAAATCGCACTATAAATGGCACTATATCGTACGTCAGTGGTTGCCAACCCGTCGATTGCGATCGACCTTTATTACCATCCTGGAAGCTCCTGAAAATAAAAATGTTTCAGTTGCCAACAGGACGAATGCTCCGCTCCGCACAAACATCTACGCTTCGGGATCTTGACACTGTGTCTAAACGTTAGTTTTGCATCAGCCATCCCTACCTCCAATGCCCTTCCCACACCTGTCTTATTAATCAATTACCCTCTTTGTCTTGTCAGTTACTTCATATTTCCTCATCTATAAATCCCCTCTCGTATTCCTGTGTCTTTGTCTTTCGATAACAGTGAAGTGATGTTGTTTGATGCTCCTTTGTGTCTATTCTTCTTCCGTGTTTGCACCAAAGCGTGCCGCTTCGTTTATATTTAATTGTTTATTTTTTATATTTGTTTTGCAAATAAAGAGAGTTTCTGTTTAGAAACCTACAATTCCTCGTCTTCATCCTTGCCTACGCTAACATATATATATATATATATATATATATATATATATATATATATATATATATATATAATATTATTTGTATTTTTTTGTATCATGGAATCCTCCCATTTACTTGGAAAATTATTTATATCTTATGACCAGACTATAAAATCTGATAAGAGTGTAAACGTAAATGTAAACTTCCAAACACATACAAGTTGTATATGCACCGCAAACAATAATCACTGCCATCATAGGCAGATTAATGGTTTTCGCAGAGTAGTAAGTGGTTTCACGCTATAGTGATCTCCCCATCCTTCATCTCACATTGTGCTAATTAGATTTTTCTCTCATATACAAATTTGCAGAAAGGACATACTGAGACGTCCTGTTGGGGTAAATTAGCTGTGAATTTATGAGCATCTTGGCTTGTGATGCTTAGTTTATGGAATCTGTATGTAGAAATATGAAGCTCAGGCTATGAATAATGTTCTCATTTCCATCATTCTCAGCTGGAATTAATGTTTCACTGCTTTTTTCTACTATTTCAATCATACCTGAGTCACCTTGACAGATTAGGGCAAAGGATGTGATTTTCTTCCAGATAGTCTATTCTTTATAACCACTTTAATCAGGAGGAGATGGCATTCCAGCAACAATTTTTTTCCATGGATTTAGTTGCTGGACAAAGGAAGTACTTTCTTTTACATGATAATCTATAATTTTCTAAACTTTCTGCTGAACTATTTTTTGACTTTTGAGCATGAGTGGCTGTGTGACAAGTGAGTGTGAAACTAAATGTGCAGTTGTTCAACTAAATGTGACCGCAGTATGCTCTATGCAGAGACTTTTTTTTAAAACTCAAAAGGATGCATTGTCCAACCACAGGGGTTCACATAGAGAGAAATGTCTGTTTTGAAATTTCAACAGGTGTTAAAATCTGTCAGTGATATATCTGTGAACATGAAGGTCCAAAGGGAATGAAGTGCAAAATGTGACTTCAGTGTGTTTTTGAGGCTTTTGAGACTGAGACCATCTGTTTTAGCCTCTATGCCTTGAAATCTCTGAGTTTAATTGATGTGGATATTTTGGAGCTCAAGATACAATTCAATTATGAATTAAAGCTGAACAACTTCAGTTGAGAGACCAGAGTCCATGAGCTGGGCCCTCTCAGAGGCCAAGCCCACAGTTTCTACCATTCTGGGAAAGAATGGGCAATCAGGCCCCTTGGCTAGGACAAGAGGTCCCTCCTGAATGGAATCCCAAGGAGATCCGTTGATGAGGTTCAATAGGTCAAATAACCACATCCTGCCCGGCCAGCGTGGGGCGATTAAGGTGCGAAGGACCTTGTCCTGGCAAACTTCTACAGAACTCCTGGATGCTGACCGATCAGAGAAAATGCATACAGATGTAACCTTGGCAACAATCTAAATTGCTTGCAGAAAGAGAAGTTTTCCTTGAGACCAGAGGAGTGTCTGTCGCACCAACTTGCAAACACAGACCCTCCTTATGATTTTGGAGACCACCAATTTATTTGTTGTCTGTCAGCATTATGTGGTGACAGAGTGCTCTCAGTATGGGCTCTTGGGATAGAATCCAGGGCTTTTAAATTTAGAAACTTGCCTGGTACCTCGTCAGTAGTTTCAAAGGGGGTCCTGGGATAAGCCCTGGAGCACTAGAGACAGATCCAGGTTGAAACCTTACTGCATGCTTTAGTCTCAGTGTGCCACGGAGAAAACTAAGGTGTCTATTCCTGACCCGAACTGCATAGTATAACCCTTTGTGATGGTGTGCTGAAGAGTTTGAGAGATATTTGGCAGACGTGCCCAAGCTGTAAGGAACTCTACTAAGGGATCCAGCCTCTTAACCCTTTCGCACATAAGTTCTAAATATTCTCTCTGTCCCCCCAGCGAGAGTTTTTTTAGGCGACTTATTGTTTCCATGGCGACGCGTCATGCTTTTCACGTTGACACACCACAGCCTCAAAAGCGCTGTATGACATGTGCATCTTATTTAGTTTTAGTGTATGTCATTTTTATTCAAAATATTCACACACTTGTTGGCTATCTTATTGTAACAGAGGGTGACTCACAGGCAGGGATCCAATCGCAATGTCTTTATTAAGAATGGTCAATAATCCAGGCAGGGGTCACAAAGGCAGGCAGACAGTAGCAGAAACGTGGTACAGGCGGTGGTCAAGACAGGCAGCAGACAATCATAGGCGTAAATCCAGGCACAGGTCAGGCAGAACAGAATCAGATAACGGGTAACAGGCAGAAATGGCAACAGGCAGACAAGACAGGATAAATAACGCTCAGACTGATAGCTACGGCAAATCGAGACTTCGCGGTAATAGTAAGAATGTCATATCATTATCTTTTATAGTCCAGATAATGATATACAGGTGGTGTGGCAAACATTGATGATGGAGTCCAGGTGTGTGTGTAATCAGTCCAGTGTGATGGTTGCTGGGAAATGTAGTGTGTAGTGAAATGTCAGTATAAGTGAGTGAGCTCCTTCTGGTGGCCATGGAGGGGAGCGCAGAGCTCATAATCATAACAGAGCCCCCCCCCCTACGAGCGCCTCTTGGCGTGAGGCCGCTAAAAGGCACCGCGCACCACCATGGCGGCGCCCAAAGTTCAATGTTCCAGGGTGGTGCCGGGGGCACGGACCAGGCTGGTTCAGGCAAGGCTGGCGGGTCTGGGAGGTCTGTCAGGTCTGTAAGGTCCCAGGACGTAGCCGACGAGCCGATGGACCCGATCGACACCGCTGGTTCCGGAGACCGAAGGCCAGCCGCAGCGACGAACGACCAAGGCGGAGTCCAACGGACCGAGAGCAGAGTCGGAGACGGAGTGACAGAGGACAAAAGGTGCAATCCGGAGGGAGAAAGGAGCCAGCTGAAGCCGCAGGTGTAAGCAAGGCGACGCATGACCAAGGTGGAGCCTGGAGGACGAGGGAACCCGATGGAGATGATGGTCGAGGGACTTTGGTGAAGCTGAGGGAGTGAGAAGCCAGGCTGTGCCGAAGTGTTGACGGACCGAGGTGGAGAGAAGGGGTCTGAGGCTGGAGGCGGAGTCAGGGGTTCCCCGACTGCCGTCGAGGCTGGAGGCGGTAGGACCTGCGGCGGTACCACCCAGCAGGATGCATCCAGCGACGGCGCAGGACTGACGATCTCCGGTGGAGACAGGGCAGGAGGGCTGGCAGACACAAATAGGGACAGAGATGATAATGGGTGGGATAGGGTGGGAAGCCGTACCTCTGGCTCTGGTTGACGGGTCGTTGCAGGCTCTGGCGGCTCTGGCTGACGGGTCGTTGCAGGCTCTGGCGGCTCTGGCTGACGGGTCGTTGCAGGCTCTGGCGGCTCTGGCTGACGGGTCGTTGCAGGCTCTGGCGGCTCTGGCTGACGGGTCGTTGCAGGCTCAGGGAGGTCCGCGAAGGCCGGCGGCGGCTCTGGAATGTCCCGGAAGTCCAGCGGCGGGTCGGGCCACGGCAGCTCGGCCTCTGGTTCTGGCGGGTCGGGCCACGGCAGCTCGGCCTCTGGTTCTGGCGGGTCGGGCCACGGCAGCTCGGCCTCTGGTTCTGGCGGGTCGGGCCACGGCAGCTCGGCCTCTGGTTCTGGCGGGTCGGGCCACGGCAGCTCGGCCTCTGGCTCTGGCTGGCGGATCTCTGGATCTGGCTCTGGCTGGCGGATCTCTGGATCTGGCTCTGGCTGGCGGATCTCTGGATCTGGCTCTGGGGCAGTGGCAGTGGCAGAGGTAGCCCTGTGCATCCTCCAGGCACGTAGGGTTGCCAAAACAAAAAAACAGTCTATGGCCCTCTTGGCCATGGCTGGGGAGACAGGTTGGTTGGTTGGATCAGACATGGCTGGAAAAAGAAAAGAAAAAAAGACAGCTGGATCTAGAGCGGCGAAGTCTTCTGTAACAGAGGGTGACTCACAGGCAGGGATCCAATCGCAATGTCTTTATTAAGAATGGTCAATAATCCAGGCAGGGGTCACAAAGGCAGGCAGACAGTAGCAGAAACGTGGTACAGGCGGTGGTCAAGACAGGCAGCAGACAATCATAGGCGTAAATCCAGGCACAGGTCAGGGCAGGCAGAACAGAATCAGATAACGGGTAACAGGCAGAAATGGCAACAGGCCGACAAGACAGGATAAATAACGCTCAGACTGATAGCTACGGCAAATCGAGACTTCGCGATAATAGTAAGAATGAAACAGTCTTTTATAGTCCAGATAATGATATACAGGTGGTGTGGCAAACATTGATGATGGAGTCCAGGTGTGTGTGTAATCAGTCCAGTGTGATGGTTGCTGGGAAATGTAGTGTGTAGTGAAGTGTCAGTATAAGTGAGTGAGCTCCTTCTGGTGGCCATGGAGGGGAGCGCAGAGCTCATAATCATAACAGTTATCAACTACCTGATATTTTGATTCTCAAATATGTGGAAGTTAATGTGTTTTGTTGTTTAAAAAACTTTTATAATGATCATGTTAGCTGATCTATGATGCGCGCAGGGCGCCGCCATGTTTGTTTGCGCCACAGTTCGGAGAATTTGATCGGTCTGATTTATAATGCAAATCCAGTAGCTTCTTCCGAAAAACGTGACAGTAAGTGACCAGTGAAGTGTGAGAAGAATACAGTGAACTTTATAGTTACTATGCAATGTGTATCTGATTTATCTGATCAATTTATAATTTAACGATTGCTATTTCTGCTTTTATGGACGTCAGTGTGTATTTTTCAAACTATAGATGTATTGTATTGCGAGTATTTAAATGTCTGAAACCGAAATAAACCTTATGTGGTTCAAAACACTGAGTAGTTGTTATATATGACAAGCTCTGAGTGCTTCCATCTCTGGATCGGTGCCAGATGATGCGCGAAAACTCGTTTGAATTTAGAAGTTGATGACGTGAAGCACGAACGTTCTAATCACACCAGTGTGATCGTACCCTCCAGGGCCCAGCCAAGACTGATCACACCGGTGTGATAGTACGTGCGAAAGGGTTAAGGCTAAATAATAACTATTCAGTGCACACCTAATTCATTTGTTTTATCATTGTAGTGTATCAAACACTATGATGGCATTATTCATTCTGGAGGTGGATAGCACACACTCATTCCCTACAACCTCTCCAAAGGCCAGACAACAATCATCCACACCCCCCTGATAAGACACCTTAACAGCATGGCACTGCATAAGTGAACTCAAACTCTGCATATGTGGGGACGACATACTTCTTAAAGCAGATAACAGATTAAAACATGCAAATTAATTTAAATACAATACAATTTGGCAAATTCTTGCTTTAACAAATGGTAAGGTTTTGCGTGAATTATTCATCAAACCCATTTGTATTTCTTTTATAGATCATGACACACAAACAGACGTCAGACATTAGCCCCGTCTTAAAGCACTCACCACTACCACCTTGCTCACATGTCAGTTTAGCAAGCCAAATGAGGTTATCATGTAGTTTTGAGGAGGACAATCTATTTCAGAAAGCTTTTAGGGTGCAGGTGTGGGAGTCTCTTGCCTGATTTTGTGATCCGTGGCACAGCTTGGTTTTACAAGGTGCTCTTTTCACTGTCACCCAACTAGAAAATGCCTGCCACCTTTCATGTACTCATCCTATTTTTCTCTTTCTCTGTCATTTTGGTCTGGCTGCCTAGCTAATATAAAAATACTCAATGTTTCCTCTGTTTCTTCCACATTCTGAATGCATTGCAAAATTCTTATGGAATGGTGAATTCAGAAGAGCACTTAATTTCAGGGTAAAAGCAAAAATGAAAGCAAAAATGCAGGGGATGGTGAAATGCCTGCCACTTATAAAAAAAAATGTTGTTGAACTTAAAATGGACAGTAGTTAAAATATGAATGAGGGAACATCTAAACTAAATTTAGGGACTGTCTAAAAGCCCACAGGGCTTTTTCACTTTTTTTTTTTTTGTTGTTGCATGGATACAAACACAACCTATGGTGGGAGCCAGAACCACAATGTGTTTTAAAACCAAAATGTTCTCTGTTCTGGTTTATATATCATACAACATGCATGACATGCAAATGGGACAGAAAAATTTAATGTTTGGTTGCATAACATGTTGAAAATGTTGAGCTTATGGTATCACGCAAACCATTCACTTTACAGAGTACAATGCAAAACTAAGATACAATTTAGTTGAATTGACTTTGTAGATGTGCCAGTGGCTCTGCTTGTAGTTTTGAGATGAGACAAAAAACAAATAAATTCATCATGGACCATAGATTGCAACACATAATTTTTGTATTGAACTCCCTTTGCATGACAAATTGTCCCACGATGGAAGAATTCCTAAATCTCTAGACTGCATTCACACTCAGCTATGGATCAGGGAGAACTTAAAGTAAAGTGTTATAAATGTGACATGTCAGTTTCACCGAACTGTGGCGCAAGCTAACATGGCAACACGCATCATACATCTGCCTACCTGATCATTATAAAGATATTTAAAAGACAAATCCCATGCATTTCCACATATTTGTTAATCAAAATATCAGGTAGTTGATGACATAACCAACAAGTTTGGGAATAAAAAAAAGAAAAACAAAATGTAACGAATGTAACCCTGGTTCCCTGAGTGGAACGAGACGCTGCATCAAAGCGCTAGGAGAAATTTTGGCCAGAACTCCCGGGAGCAGAGCGATCGGGGGAAAGGCGTACAGGCGTAACCTCGACCATGCATGTACCATGGCATCCCGCCCCAGAGGCGCTGGATGTGCTAGTGAAAACCACAGAGGGCAGTGAGTGTTCTCTACTGAGGCAAACAGGTCGACCTGTGCCTTGCCGTATCTTTTCCCATATCTGCTCCACCACTTCGGGGTGGAGCTGCCATTCCCCTGGTCTTGGCCCCTGTCTCGATAGGGCATCTGCTCCCACATTCTGGACCCTCGGGATGTAGGCCGCCCTGAGAGAGAGCAGCCTCCCCTGGGCCCAGAGGAGGATCTGTCGCGCTATCTTGTACAGTGGTCACGAACGTAGACCCCCCTGATGGTTGAATGGTTGATGGTTGATGGTTGATGGTTGACCGCAGTCATACTGTCGGTGAAAACAGTGGCATGGTGGTCGCGAAGGTCCGGGAGGAACGCACAGAGTGCTCTGCGGACCGCCAGTAACTCTAGCATGTTTATGTGCCAGGTCTGGTGCCGACTGCTCCACACACATTGTGAGGAGTGATCCTTCAGGACTGTCCCCCAGCCCGAGAGGGAGGCATCTGTCGAGAGAGAGACTCTCCGACCCAGAGCCCCCAACACAGGGCCTTGAGACATAAACCAAGAGTTCTTCCACATACTCAGGGTGCGTAGGCATCGCCCCGTGACCTTGATAGTGCGAAGCGGGTTTCCCTTCGGGTAAAACCCCTTGGTCTCTAGCCACCACTGCAGGGGTCTCATGTACAGCAGGCCCAGTGGGATAATGCTGGATGCCGCTGCCATGAGCCCTAACACTCTCTGAAAGTGTTTCACCAGCTCCTTCATGTGTGCGAGCAAAGCATCTCGATGTTGCGCTGCTAACTGCGGCGACTGGGCCAGAATAAGCCAGTCGTCGATATAATTTAAGACACGAATGCCTTGTAACCGTAGCGGAGCTAGAGCAGCGTCCACAACTTTTGTGAACGTGCGGGGCGAGAGCGCCAGTCCGAAAGGAAGTACCCGATACTGGCACGCCTTTCCCCCGAAGGCGAACCTCAGGAACTTCCTGTGTTGCGGAAGGATGGAGACGTGGAAATATGCGTCCTTGAGGCTGACTGTGACAAACCAATCCTCGGATCTGACCTGCACTACGATTTGCTTGAGCGTCAACATTTTGAATAGAGACGCAAATCCAGAATGGGCCGCAACCCTCCATCCTTCTTTGGAACTATGAAGTACCGGCTGTAGAACCCGGACTTGCTTTCCGCTTGGGGTACATACTCGATGGCCCCTTTCGCCAGCAAAGTGTCTACTTCTTGTTCCATTACCAGAGCCTGCTGGGGGCCTACCACTGACTGTAAGACCCTCGAGAACCGGGGTGGTGAAACCCCAAACTGGATGGCATACCCGGAGGTTACCGTGCGCAGGACCCACTGAGAGATACCGGGTAGCCGTGACCACGCAGCCCGGAACTCTACTAAGGGAACCAGCCTCCCGGGGCTGGTCTCTGGTACTGTGAACATATCCAACACTGACCCGGGTCTTCCGGAAACTCGGGTGGACTTCTCTAGGACCCTCCTTAGAGGGGGTGGTTCTCCCATGGCAGGCTGACTCTGGAGCTGCACATGGGAGACACTACCTTGTTTGGCGTCAGGGCCGCTTAGTCTTGGCCTTCTTGGTGTTCAGGACAACCCTCAAATCACCTTTTTTACCAGAGGACTGGACATGAACTCGTCGGCCCGACCTTCCGGGGTTTGCCGGAGAAAGATGGGTGGTGACACTTTCTTTCTGAGCGGCCCTGTGTGAGGAGCTTTGAGACCGCGCTTGACCGGCGGTCTCACGTGGAGGGCGGCGGGGAAGAACTTTACTGAACGCCGCCTGCTGTCGTGAAGCCTCCTGGAACTTGTCGACGACGCTTTTTACGGCATCGCCGAACAAGCCCGAAGGGAACATCCAGAAAAACAAATGTATCTTTATCTTTCATAGCCGATAAATTGAGCCAAAAGTGTCTCTCTGTGGCCACCAGAGCTTCCATGGAGCGGCCGACAGAGTAGGCCGTCTCCCTAGTGGCCCGAAGAGACAAATCCACGGTCCGGCGCAGCTCTGCCACTGCCTCCGGACCGATACCGCCGCCCTCGTTGAGGTCCCCTAGCAACTCTGCTTGATAGGACTGCAGCAGTGCCGTAGTGTGCAGGCACGCAGCAGTCTGGCTCAAAGTAGAGTGTGCTTTCCCCACCAAAGACGACGTGACGTGCATCGGCTTGGTGGGGAGCGCCGGAGCTTTAATGGAGGACGCAGACTGGGGAACGAGGTACCCCGCAAGAGCCTCGTCCACTTTCTGCATCCCCCCATAACCATGATGTTGAGCCCCGACAAGATTTGTATACATCGCACTTTGTGGTGTATGGACTCTTTCGGAGGCTGGCCTTCTCCAAGATCTAGATACCTCAGCATGTAAATCGGAAAGAAAAGGCATAGCTCGGCGCGGGGGAGTGACACGAGCAGGCAGGTAGCGCTCGTCCAAAATACTCTTTCTAGGACGAGCGCTCCTGGTCTCCGCGGGCCAATCAATATCCAGATGCGAGACCGCTCGCGCCACAACCTCAACTAACTCCTCAAAAGCCGGCGAGGAGGGTAGCGAATCCTCCCCGACCGGGTCAACACTAGCTAGATCCATCTCACTTTCTGAACTAGATAGAGCTAGTACTGGAGTCCCAGCACGATCGTCTCTCGGGGAGCGCTAGTGACTGGGACCCACCTCATCCCGTGAGGGCTGAGATAAGGGAAGACCCATCCCAGCTGCCTCAGCGAGATCTATTTGTGATCCCCAAGACTGAGAGCGCCGCAAAGCCTCGGCTGCTGCAGGTCCCAAACCGCGGGGAATACTAGCCTGAGCGGCCTCATTACAGACCGCCAGGCGGGAGCGGAGAGCATGCAATGAGAACCTCTCGCAGTCCTTACAGCCGGCGTTCTCAAGCACCGACCACGCTTGCTCCACTCCCAAACAGACAACACACATAACATGTGTATCCTTGTCCGTTATAAAACGCAGACAGGGATAAACACATGGTCTGAAAGCCTGTTCATTCGCCATTCTCAAACTCAAATTTCTGATTTTTAAACTATCTTAGTTTTAAATCACTCTCACACAGACACAGCACGCTGAAGACACTCAGAGCTGGCGCTTCCGGGTTTCGGATGCGCTTTATGCTCTTCCTCACGTGACTGACGCAAGGCTATTTCCCCTAGCGCTTTGACGCAGCTCGAGTTCCCTGAAAGGGAACCAGAGTTAGGCACAAAAAAAAAAAAAAAATTAATTGAAAAAACTGAAAAGTCACAAAAGCAAAACACAAGAGGTAGACAATGAATCAGAGAGTATAGCGTTCTTAAAGAAACCGTGTCAGCAGACTGGCCAGAACGAAGTGGGCAGCATGTGTAGCAAGGCAATCTGAGAATGGTGATCGCAGGCAAACCCTGGGCGGCGAGAAGTATGGGGAGAGTAGGGATGTCAGAGACAAAACAAAAGCTAAAAGAGGGAGATGAGATGAGAGCAATGGCTTGCATAGAGCTACAATGCAGTAGACAAGGAACAGGTGATAGGACGAGACCAATAATGAGGTAATGAATGGGATAACAAGGGGGTGGGACCAGATGCTACAATGACAGCAGAAAAGATGGTAAACTGTCAATTTGAGTCCACACACAACAGAGACCAGGAAGGTTAACAGCAGATTAGCCCGAAGATATGACAACGCCTATCATAATAAGGGGAGCCGTTGTAAATTAACAGTTAAAAAAACTGTTGGAGGGTCAGGGAGAATATTAAAAACTTATGTTCGAAACGCTTAAGTATTCCTTTAAAATATGCAATTTGTAATATGTCTTTCACACATGGGTTGCATGCATACACAAAGAAGATGAAGACCATCTTCAAAGACTTTAATATTCAATATGGGTAAACACAAATGCAGGCAGGCATATACACAAGCCTTGACGAAACTAGACAAGTGAGAACTGAAAATACTGCAACCTAAACAAACAGTGATAAACGACAGACAGTTGTGACCATGGTCACCAATCCTTGACCATGAAAACTAATAAGTACTGATACAAAATATATATCTATATGACGGGCGAATGCAAAGTAAAATTCAATGAAAGAGAACCTTACAGAACAGTCAGTGACATTAACTCACACATGCAAACTTACACCATGAGAAGGAAGATGAGGGTAGGGTGGGAGCTTTGGAGAAGATCAAGGAGTTGCCAAAGGGCTGGTGAAGAGGTAAGCAGTCAGAGATTCCATGGAGGTGTAAAGCCCACCCGGTCGGTCCAACAATGGTGTCCGAGGAGCAGGTGAATGAGAATCACTGCATGTTCTGTGTTTTCAGTGTGGAAATTTCCCATTTATTCTCTATATGACTCAATTTTTATTATGACAACAAATTCAGGTTAGAATTGTCGGTCATTTATATGATAATTTGGCTAGTAGGCTTTTGATTATTCTATTGAATGCTGTACTCTTATTGCACTCTTATTGCACTTCATTCAGTTCTCAATGTTGCTTAGAGTCTCACGTCGGCAATTCTTTTACGTGGATCTCACAGTCACAAATCCGGCAGTCTTGGTCACTGGACTGAGGTAATTGACTTATACTGCTTAGAGGGCAGCTCCCATGCTTGCACTGTCTAAGAGTATTTTATTAAGTCCCATCAGATCCATATACACTTGAATTAAAGTAAGACTATCTCTATTCAGAGGTCATGACCACTACTACAGATATAAGCTGACCTATACTATTTTCTCTAATAGCAGCTTTGGGTTAGTTGTGCCACGGTTTCCCACATACACTTAGCAAGAGTAATATTATAAACATTCTGTTGCCCTAAACGGAAATTCCCTTTATTAACCTTTATGGGTGAAAGTACACTTGAACGAGTGCAAATCGTCATGTGGAACTCTAGAATCACAGTTGCTGAATGCTCCACTGGACTTAGTTTGTTACTAACCTGACCCGAAAAAAAAGATGCAATGCACTACTGGAGTCAATCATTTCAGATTAAGTCAGAATAAAATCAATTCATTATTAGCCATGTATTTGTATTATGCCAATTACATAATCAATTCAAACTATAATCAATACCAAACATTGAATGCTCAGAAATAGAGTAAAAAACAAACCTGAGCTTAGAAAAATATTTAAAAAAACAATGCGGTGTGTACAGACACTCAGTATTACGGACTGATCTGGCTACAAATTGAAAATTATAATTATCCTCTTATAATTTAATTGTGAGGTTGAGGTGTTTGCTTGCATTGGGGTGGATATTGAGAACAGTTTTGGTGTGATGTGTCTCGGAGGAATAGTTTATATATTCTTCCTTGCAGAGGAATAGATGATGGTAACAACTGAGGAGGAGGTGACGGGTTCCGTTACCAGGAGTTGCTGACCCAGATCTCGACCAGGATGATAGCCCATGCTGATGGATGGTGGGGGGAGCATTTATGGTGACTTGGTGGGCATAATCTTGGTGATGATCGACAGACAGTAGTAGAAGTAGAGCCGAAGGCGCAATACAATGCTGATGGAGCCGTAGCAATGATGCTCAGGAGGGACTGGCTTCCAGCAGGTCAGATGTGTAACCATACCACTGAGAGGAGGTCAAGGTGACACTGAGGGACTGATGGGGGATGAAGATACCTTGGTGGTAACTGTGACTGAGGATAGGTATCGAGAAACCAGCTGGAAAAAAAAAGAAAAATAAATTTTCACAGCAGGCTGGAGAGGTGGTTGGAGAGAGTGGATGGGTAAAGTTGGCACAACTGAAGATTATTATTCTCCAAACACCTGATGACGGCCAGCCAGTCAAGTCCTGAGGTATCTGTGAGATCTACAGGGGGGTGGTAGTTGGCCCCGAGCCAATACAATGATTTTAGCATTTAATCTCCATAAGAAGTGGTTATTATAAGATGGTACGACTATTCATAAAAGTCCAAGTGAATTTGCAGCACAATCCATTTGTACAGGTTCAGCCTTCTCTCACTTCTCTCACTTCTCTCACGCATGGGTTTCAAAAATACAAGAAAAAGATGAGGTTCAATAGCTTACTATTTCACAAAGGTAAACACAAATACATACAGGCAAAAACAAAATAAGTATTAATGAGACCAGACAAGTGGACCTGAAAAGAGTTCTATGAAAAGACAGAAAATGATAGTGATAAAGACAGACAGCTGTGATGATCATCAGTGACAATGGAAACTAATGAGTTGTGGGAAAACAAAGACAAAGAAACACATTTGATGGGTGAATACAAACTAAAAGTCCATGGAAGAGATACTAACAGAACAGAACCATGACAAAGTGAAATTGAAAGATTAGTTTTAAGTATATTCAATTCATTATTTTTTAAACCTTTGTTATGCTTTAAAGTACACTTATTTTGATGTTGAATATTGTGTAAAGTATTACAGTAATGCCTCGAGATACGAGCATCTCTACATACGAGTATTCCAAGATACGAGCAAGCCATCCGGAAGATTTTTGCTTCTAGATACGAGTAAATATTCTAGATATGAGCACGCATACTGAAGCTGATGCAGACGCATGATCACTTCAAGTGTTCACTGACATCTGTACGCATTGCCCGCCAACAGGTTATTTTTCTCTCTATTTTGGGCTTTATTCTAAATAATAGCGACAAATTCTAAGAAACTGAGTGGTAAGGATGGTAGTGAGAAGAGAAAATGCATGATGAAAATGGAAATGAAGCATGAAATTGTGTATAAATATAAGCACACACTTATGGTCATATGTACCGATATTTACCATCCTAAAGCAGAGGGATGTTACCAAGAATGTAAATCATTCCAAGGGCGTGATGATTATATCGAAGTTATGTTGGAATATAAATGATGACATGGAGAGGCTTCTATTGTTGTGGATAAAGGAGAAGCAGGACAAATCTCCCTGGACAAATATTTCGTTAAAAGCTGTGCGTCAAGTGAAAGTGAAGGTTGTCAGGCGAAAAAAGGTAAGAAAAGTGATTGAAAGTAAAGAATACAAAAAATAAAATTAAAAAATAATAATACAAAATAGAAAAGTTAAAAATATGCAAGCTAAGTTATGTTAATTTAAGTTAGTGTTTGTGTAAGTTACAATATGGATTCAAGTCTGTACCAACCCCCTCCCTCTCTCCTCTGCATGTGCCGCTTCTGTCCTTAAAAATTTGTTTTATATATAAAAAAAAACAATTATATCATACATGTATCACACTGTATACATGTACTATAATTGCGTGTGTGTGTCTATACCAATAAAAAACATTTTTTTTCCCCCATTGTTACAGATCTGGAACGGATTAATTTGTTTACTATTATTTCTTATGGGAAAGCATGATTCGAGATACAAGCAATTCGAGTTACGAGCTCCGCCCTGGAACGGATTATGCTCGTATGTAGAGGTATTGCTGTATTTATATGTAGTGTTATTCAATATTATTTAATATATTTTAAATGCAAATGATTGCAACTTCATCTTTCATTGTTGTGACATGCAATTTCAATATAAATGACATTAAAGTATATTTAAACTTATTGAAAATGATTGTAGCCACAATTCAAAGACAATACAAGTAGTCATTAAACTGCATAACTATGTACTTAAGTTGGTCAAAAAGCAGTCTAAAATTAAATCAGAAAGTTTGAAGAGGTTTGAAAGTCCAGTGAAGAGGTTCTCAGATGCTTCAGGCCATGTACCACCTTTGATTAAACCAGAACATCAAATTACCGTTCAGTCACAACTCTTTCAGCATTAAGCAAATTAACAAATTATTATTATTTTTTTACTGCAAAGCTAGAGCGACACAATGGCATACTTATGTCTATATCTAATATCTATACTTGCTTGAAGTCTTGTCACATTAACCCAAAAATCCAAGAGTCCAAAATCTATTGTGTTTCTGAGTCATGAAAATGACTAAAAACGTCTCGGGTTACGTATGTAACCCTGGTTCCCTGAAGGGGAACGAGACGCTGCGTCAGAAAACGCTAGGGGAAACCCTTGACGTCAGTCACGTGAACATGTGTACAACCAATGAGAGAATTACGCGTGTGAATGCAAGTCGCGGGAAGTGACGTCATGAACAGAGCATAAAAGCGCACCGGAACCCGGAAGTGACAGCAAAAGAATGTCTGAAGCGGGCCCGGAGGCGCAAGGAGCTGAGGCGAAAGATGCAGCGTCTCGTTCCCCTTCAGGGAACCAGGGTTACATACTTAACCCAAGACGTTCCCTTTCATGGGAACTTCGAGCTGCGTCAGAAAACGCTAGGGGAACGTTATACCAACGTCACCTCAGCGACGCCGGCCTACGGATGTGTCTCAGCTCACTGAGAGAGCACCCTCGTTCCCGGAGCGGAATCGAGATCCAATTGATAGAATCTCATAAAGGTGTGCGGTGAGGACCAGCCAGCCGCAGCACAAACATCAGCAAGGGAAACTCCTGAGAGAAACGCCTTGGAGGTTGCCACGCTCTTAGTAGAGTGGGCCCGGACCCTCAGGGGAGAAGCATGTCCGGCCGACTCATAAGCCAGACAGAAAGCCTCGACTATCCATCGGCTTAGGGTTTGTTTGGAAGCTGGAGCCCCCTCAGGGGCCCCAAAACAAACGAACAGTTGGTTTGACTTACGCCAGGTAGCAGTCCTGAGGACGTAAGCGTCCAGTACTCGTACTGGACAGACCTTGTTCTTTCGCTCCTGCTCATGATCGTCAAAGGGGGGAGGCCTGTAGCATGATAGACCGAGCCACGTTCGTGAGAACCTTAGGGACATAGCCTGGCCTCGGGTGAAGAAAAACCTTCGTCATCCCGGGCGCAAACTCGAGGCAAGATGGAACCACCGAGAGAGCTTGAAGATCCCCAACCCTCTTTAGCGAGGTGATAGCCAGCAAAAGAAGGGTCTTTAGGGAGAGGAGTTTAATAGGAAGCTCCTCTAATGGTTCAAAGGGTGCCTGGGACAGGCCTTGGAGTACCAAAGACAAGGCCCAGGCAGGAACCCTGGTCTGTGTCACAGGTCTCAGCCTTAGAGTGCCACGAAGGAAACGAGAGACTAGGGGGTCCCTGCCCAAGGACACCCCACCCAGAGGTATGTGGCAAGCCGCTATGGCAGCCACATAAACCTTCAAGGTAGAGGGGGACAACCCTGTCGCAAACTTCTCCTGCAGGAACTCCAGCACTTTGCCAACGGGACAGGTTACTGGGTTTAACTGCCTTACGCTACACCAAGCAGAGAAAAGTTTCCACTTTAGAGCGTAGAGTTTCCTCGTGGAGGGAGCTCTGGACTGAAGGATGGTCTCTACAACCTCGGCTGTGAGACCAGTTTCGAAGAACTGGGTCCCCTCAGGGGCCAGACCTTCAGCTTCAGAAGTTCTGGGCGGGGGTGAAGAACACAACCCTCCGCCTGGGACAGAAGATCCCCCCTGACCGGAATCTCCCAGGGGACTCCGTCTAGGAGGGATACCAGGTCCGAGAACCAGATCCTGCTGGGCCAAAAGGGGGCCACCAGCGTGAGACGGACCCTGTCCTGAGGAACTTTGGCCAGAACTCCCGGGAGCAGAACAATCGGGGGAAAAGCGTACAAGTGTAGCCTCGGCCACACCTGCATCATGGCGTCCCGCCCCAGCGGCGCTGGGTACGTTAAGGAGAACCATAGAGGGCAATGAGTATTTTCGACTGAGGCAAACAGGTCTACCTGTGCCTTCCCGAATCTCTTCCAAATCTGCTCCACCACCTCGGGGTGGAGCCGCCATTCCCCGGGCCTCGGCCCCTGCCTCGACAGGAAGTCTGCTCCTATGTTCTGGACTCCAGGGATGTGGGCTGCCCTGAGGGAGAGCAACTTGCCCTGGGCCCAGAGAAGAACTTGTCTCACCAATTTGTACATTGGACGAGAGCGATGACCTCCCTGGTGATTGATGTAAGCCACCACTGTCATGCTGTCTGTGAACACAGTGACATGATGCCCAATTAGGTCCGGGAGGAAAGCAAGTAGCGCTCTGCGGACCGCCAGTAACTCCAGCAGGTTTATGTGCCAGGACTGGTGCCGCGAGCTTCAAAGCCCTTGTGAGGAGCGGTCCCTCAGAACCGCCCCCCAACCTGTGAGGGAGGCATCCGTTGACAGAGTCACTCGTCGAGACGGAGCCCCCAACACAGGGCCTTGTGACAGGAACCAGACATTCTTCCACAGGGTCAAGGTGCGTAGGCATCGCCTCGTGACCTTGATTGTGCGAAGCGGGTTGCCCCTCGGGGAAAACCCTTTGGTCCTGAGCCACCACTGCAGAGGTCTCATGTGTAGCAGGCCGAGCGGTATAACGCTGGACGCCGCTGCCATGATCCCCAACACTCTCTGAAAGTGTTTGACAGTGAGTAGCTGGCCTAGTTTTATGCCCTCGACAATTGAACGAATGGAATGAATGCGCCCGGGGGATAGCCGAGCAGACATTGTTTCCGAGTCCCAAATGACTCCCAAGAAGGTGGTTCTCTGAGCAGGAGAAAGCACACTCTTCTTGGTGTTCAACCTTAACCCCAGCTCCTTCATGTGAGCGAGCACGACATCTCGATGACGTGCTGCTGACTGAGACGATTGGGCTAATACTAGCCAATCGTCTATATAATTGAGGACACGGATGCCCTGTAACTGCAACGGAGCAAGTGCAGCGTCCACGACCTTCGTGAACATGCGGGGCGAGAGCGATAGGCCGAACGGAAGTACATGATACTGGTACGCCTTCCCCCCGAAGTCGAACCGTAGGAACTTCCGGTGCTAAGGAAGGATGGAGATGTGGAAGTATGCGTCTTTTAGGTCGATTGTGACGAACCAGTCCTCGGACCTGATATGCGTCACAATCTGCCTGAGCGTCAACATTTTGAATTTTAGACGCAAGATAGTGCGATTTAGAAGACGCAAATCCAGAATGGGCCGCAACCCTCCATCCTTCTTCGGAACTATGAAGTACCGGCTGAAGAAACCGGACTGTCTGTCTGTAAGGGGCACATACTCGATGGCCCCTTTCTCCAACAGAGAGTCTACTTCCTGTTCCATAATCAGATAGGATAGGATCCCCATAAAACGGGGTGGTGAAACCCCGAATTGAATTTTGTACCCGGAGGTTACTATGCGCAGGACCCATTGAGAGATGCCCGGCAGACGCAACCATGCGGCCTGGAACTCTACTAAGGGAATCAGTCTCTCGAGACTGATCTCTGATATGAGCAGAGACACCACAGGGCCGGGGTTTCCGGACACCGTACTGGTGGAATGCTCTAGGACCCTACTCAGAGGGGGCAGTGCCTCCGAGACGGGCTCCCTCGGGAACCGGACACGGAGATGACCGCCTTGGTGTGGCTTGCCTCTGGCGTCAAGAACGCTTAGAGGTAGCCTTCTTGGCATTTAAGATGTTCCTCAGATCCATCCTTTTACCAGAAGGCTGGGCCCGAGAGTGTTGTCCCGACCTCCCTTTATTAGGGGGAGGTAAACGAGATGCAACACTCTCCTTCTGTGAGGCCCTGTATGAGGAACTGTGAGCCCGTGTTTGGCTATTGGGCTCACGTGAAGGGTGGCGGGGAAGGACTTTGCTGAACGCCACCTGCTGCCGTGCAGCCTCCTGAAACTTATCGACAACGCTTTTTACGGCGTCGCCGAACAAGCCCGAAGGGGACAGAGGGGCGTCCAACAAAACGAACTTGTCCTTATCTTTTATGGCTGAAAGATTGAGCCATAAATGCCTCTCCGTAGCCACCAGAGCTGCCATGGAGCGACCGACAGAGAAGGCCGTTTCTCTAGTGGCTCGGAGAGACAAATCCATGGCCCGACGCAGCTCTGCCACTGCCTCGGGACCAATACCGCCACCTTGATCGAGGTTGCCCAGCAAATCTGCTTGGTAGGCCTGCAGCAGTGCCGTGGTGTGCAGGCACGCTGCAGCCTGACTAGAGGCAGAATATGCTTTCCCCACCAATGATGATGTAACCCGCAACGGTTTGGTGGGGAGCGCCGGGGCTTTGATAGTGGATGCCGACTGGGGCACGAGGTATCCCGCAAGAGCCTCGTCCACCTTCGGCATCCCTCCGTAACCATAGGGATGAGCTCCGGTGAGAGTAGCATACATCGCACTGGACGACGTATGCACCCTATCGGAAGCTGGCTTTTTCCAAGATCTCGATACCTCAGTATGGAGATCCTGGAAGAAAGGCATTGCCCGGCGCTGGGGAGCGACGTGAGCTGGAAGGTAACGCTCATCCAACTTACTTTTCCTGGGACGAGCGTTCCTGGTCTCCGCCGGCCAATCAATATCCAGACGAGAGACTGCTCGCGTCACGACCTCGATCAGTTCCTCATACGCCGGTGAAGAGGGTGGCGAAGCCTCCTCAACCGGATCGATGCTAATCACTTCCTCATCCTCAGAGCAGGATAATGATAGCACCGAAGTCCCAGTCGGATTGGAAGAAACCGCGCCTGAAACGCGTGCTTCCAACTTCCGGCTGGAACTGGGATCAACACAGTCGAACTGCGAGACGGGCTCACCCGCCCCGCAACCTTCCGTGAGATCCATTTGCGATCCCCAAGATTGAGAATGCCGCCGAGCCTCAGCCGCAGCGGGTCCAGAACCTTGAAGAACGCGAGTCTGGTTAGTATCCGCAAATACTGCCAGACGGGAGCGGAGAGTACGCAATGAGAACCTCTCGCAGTTCTCACAATCACCGCCCTCAAGCGCTGACCGAGCGTGCTCCGCTCCCAAACAGACAACGCACTGACTGTGTGTGTCCTTACCCGTGATGAAACGGGTACAAGGAGAAACACACGGTGTAAATGCCTGTTCCGCCATAATCACAACGCACGTAATCCAAAAGGTAGTTTGAAACTCGCAAGCACAAACTCTCTGACACACGCACGCTGAAGACACTCAAAGCTGTCACTTCCGGGTTCCGGTGCGCTTTTATGCTCTGTTCATGACATCACTTCCCGCGACTTGCATTCACACGCGTAATTCTCTCATTGGTTGTACACATCTTCACGTGACTGACGTCAAGGGTTTCCCCTAGCGTTTTCTGACGCAGCTCGAAGTTCCCATGAAAGGGAACACTGTATTATGCACAGTATTGGGGTAACACAAGTGCATAATAATTCAAGACATGGAAAAAGATACTAACTTTTGAAGTAAAGGATTGCTTTTCAATTTACAACAATATATCAATGAAAGAAATTAGGAGTAAGGTGCAGAGGCAATGCTCGTTGTTAGTGCAGTGTAAACATGATGGCTATTGTAGTTCTAGACTAAATGTGAGAATGCATTTATTCATCCCACCCTCACAAAACAGAGTACAGTAAAATATTGCTATAATAAATGAATAATTAATAAAAATAGTGAAATGAAAAGTCAGAATATTATGCAAACCTGCATTCATTTAGACAAATCATACAAATATACGTATGTATTTAATGTTTGTATTAACCAATTGTTTTGCTGCTGATCTTCAGTGATCCAAATTTAGCCATACTAATAAGCAAAAATGGCCTTAGCCAAAATTCACATTTGTTATTTATTCAGGAGTAACGTAATATTGTAAATTAAAAAAAAAACTTTCCCCAATACTGATTGTATTTCAGGCCAGTGGTTGGCGGTCACTCTGCACAGAAATCTAATCGCCTACAAATCAGCACACACCTTGAACATACATAAGTGGTGTAAAAATAATTAAATCGTGGAAATAGTTGAATTAAATCACTGAGTTTCAACAAATAGATCAATAAATTCAGTTGCTTCTGACTAAACTTTTATTAGACACTCCACAGAGATGTGGATTAATGGAAACCTTCACAGACAAGTGAAGAATGGGTAAAAATACAGATCATTTAACATAGCTGTTTCACTTTTTTTGTGAATAAAATTGACTGCAGGAAAATGCATCTTGAATTTGTTTATCAGATTTGTTGACAAGGGCACAGCAGTGTTTGTCCTCACAAGGTCTGTAAAAACAGTTGCTCTCCTTAAAATTGAGCCCTGCTTCATTGCCCTTTCAAGTCACTGTGCCAATTAGCGATAGGCTGTGGCTCTTTTCATGTGGATTTGACTTGGCATGCCACTCACGATGAGTAAACAAAAAACAGAGGCATTAAAAAGAAGCAGCTCTCTGCTCAGGTTTGTTTTCGCCATCAGTGCAAGACTCTGTCACTTCTCTGCTACCTTCATGGTATCTTTATGCAGCAGGAATGAACTACAGATGAAGGAAAGCAGGGGGACTACTCACACATCTCAAGAGTCATCATTACCAACGTCTCTGCTTCAACACTCACCTACTCAAATACTTTTCCATGGTTTGGCCACAAGCCTTATCTAGGATGCCAAATAATTGCCCCTTCTGCCTACTGGGAACAGTCATCTGTAGTTAGTTACAGGTCTCTATAGTAACAGGTGCTTATTTGTGAACAAATATAGCTCTAATGAAAAACATAAAAATGAATGCAGTGTATTTTGGAATGAAAAAAACAACCTTTTTTGATCTTTGTTATAGACTTATATTTAAAATTTAATTTGGATGTAACAACAACAACCTTATATAGAATGTGTCATTATGTGTCTTGTTTTTGTTATGTTCAAAGAATCTTATTTCAATTTTCTATTGGCTTGCTGAGCATGTGTCCGATGTAAACATGAACCGTGTGCTATATGACAACACACGTGGACAAGAGTGAGCGCAGCCTGAGTGAACTCGGAACAATGCACACTCAAAGAACACTTGTGCGCTCAGAACAGACGACAAAACACATGGAGGATGAGTGTCCAAATCCCAAAACACAAAACGTCTCAAGTCACTATTGTAGCAATAGTTCCTGGAGAACATGGAGCGAGAAGCTGCTTCCACTGAGGTTCACTTTGCGGAATACTGAAGCATTAATCCAAACATGACAATGAACTTGACATTGACTGGCACCCGCATATGACATCACCACAGGTATGACTGCAGATATAAAAGAGTCACCTGAACAGTGCGTCATCCACTTCTAATCTGAAGGAGACTAGGAGACAGATTATTTTGATGCTCTTGTCGTTTCACCTCCAAGTCTAACTCTTTCAATCGGATAGCTACAGCCGGATCTTGCGGTAGAAAGTGTGGGCTGCTTGGCTGCATAAATGGGGAAGGTTTTTCATCAACACCTAACGCGTCCACTCCAGCTTCTACACCACTTGTAAGTTACAGTTCTGGCAAATCTGATTTTCCACCAATTTTAAGTGCAATGTGTTTTTTAATTTCATTCTTCCTCGCACAACGTGGGACAGAAATGTTAAAGAAATCTGCTATCTGAATCAGATCATCTTTTCTACAGCAATCAAATTCCTCAACAGTAGGTAAACGTGGTTAAATCAAACTCCATGTCTACCTGGAATTCATCCCACCCTTAAACGAGAGTAGTAGCCAAAAAAGGAAAAAGACTTACCCAAGCCAATAGTCTTTTTGCACCCCCACTTTAGAGGGCTGCCGGGATGAGCTTCCAATTATGTTACGCTGAAAAACGAAAAACTGAAAAGATATAACTTAAATTCCTTTATTTCGGGAACAGTCTTTGAGTGTTCACATCACTGTGCCAAAACAATACAAAAAACAAGCTGGCTAAGTTTTGAGATCTACAATGTCCTAACAAAACCAAGAAAAGGAAAATACACAACACTTCCCTTATTTCCTATCTAACAAAAAAACAGGAGAAATCTTTCATAAACAAAAACAGGCACACTCAAAGCTTGGAAGTGAAAACAAATAACTCACAGCAAAGTATTTACAAATGCACAACAGCATTGGGCGGAAGTGTGGCGTCAGCTCACAGGTTACCGTTTAATTACCTTGACAATCACCAAGTGAACAGGAACACAGACAACAACCTGTTCTTTGTTCAAAGTATATGAAACGCGGACAACAACACGTTCCTGCAGGCGTTGTTGATGCCTGCAGGAAGGCCCGAATCATGGGAACGGAATGCAATGTCTCATTCCCTGTTCTCAGGGAACTATGGCTAGAATAGTAAATGAAGATGTCCCCTTCCGAAAGGGAAATCAACGCTGCATCCCTAGGGGTTGCTTTTGATAATAAAAATGGCGCCATACTGAAAGGTTCCTGTTCACCAGAAACTCATGTGCTTCGCCAGGAGCGCAGCGGAGCATGAGAGGGGCTCCTCTTAGAGGCATGATGACACCCTTACGCATCGGATGACAAGAGGAGGCAAGAACCTTTTTCACCTCGCCTACTACTCGCTTAAGGTTGCCGAGCGGAGCTCGGTGAAGTGGAGGCCTCAGTAAAGGACACTCACTTATTGAGAGGAGGCCTACTACACCATAGCGAGGCTTAGTCATAGTGAGTTTGGAGAGCGATTCGTAGGAATGGCCTTCTCAGACTTCAGGCAGCCACGAGGAGGCTAGGCAAAGCCAATAACTTACAAGAAGGTGCACCTGGAGGAGCGGAAGCTAGGTAGAACTCTAGACAGAGAGAGAGAGAGAGAGAGAGAGAGAGAGGAGCTAGACACTCTACCCATAACCCCTTTTCTACAACTAGATTGCTCACAAGTTCAGGAGTCCATGCAAGTTGCAAACACTCAGGAGTGTCTAGATGGGGCTCTCCTCAGAGAGCTACTACCCCCTAGCTGACCGTGTGGAACTCAGGAAAGCAGGGAGGGCCCACCATTAGGGTTTGCAAGGCCCTTCCCCAAATGCTCACCTTTTTGCTAAAATCTAGCAGGCCGAGTACAGGAAACAGCTGGTTGCACCGAGTGCAGACCTTACAGATTCTGGATGGCTTTCCTGCTTCACATATGAACACAATACAGTGTATTGCCTTCCGAGGGTTGTGTCAGTGTACTGTACCGCTCTGTACTCCAAGCCGCCTTGAGAAGAGACTCAGAGGGAGTTATGCCCCAGCCTCAGCTCAAGGGAGCGGTGGGTATAGGACTACAGGAATATTTTTTTCTTCTTTTTATCACCTCAAAGGCCTAACAGAAGCAAAGGCCTCAGCCAAAAAGCACTCCTTTTTATGCGACACACTTAGATGAGGGTGCTCGACTGGAGCCGCCAACTATACACTCTCGTGTAACATGGGCAGAGCTCAGGGGAACGGAGGCCTTGCCGAAAGAAGGCAGACTCTACTATTAAGAGGAAACCTGACAACGCTCCCTGCGCTTGTGAATCTCTGGGGGTGAAGGCCGAGCACAATGGCCAGAGGGGGGCTATACCTGGGGAACTGCCCAAGCGGTGCTAACAAGCACCTACACAGACAACACTGTAACTCCTGAGTGGAGGCCGACAACTTTCCTCTCAGAGAAAATCTGGCAATGCTCTGGAAAACATGCATATGTAGCCTCTTTAGCACTGGGTGTGTAAGGGAGAACTATCGTAGCAGAAAGACACCCCCACTACTTCTACGGGATCCCAAAGAATGGAAGGCTCTTGCTATTTCTAATTGTCTTAGCTATCTCAAATAAGTAAACTTGGGGCCCCAAGGAACAAGGTAACTCTAGATGAGGGGAGGCCTAACTAGTGCTCAGCTAACTACAGCATGGCTGGCTTGGAGAGTGGAAGCTTAACAACTCTCAAAGCGAGAGGAGACTCAAGTGTTACGCTCTAAGGCACTTATAAAGGCTTCAGACTAGGAAGGACCTGGAGCCTACCATGCTGTGCAGGTGCACCATGGAGCCTCCTGAGAAGCTACCTTCTTCTACTGGGCAAAGGCCAGAGACCGTTCACCACTGCTAGGTGACCTTGTGTGGGTGGAGCTTGCTCAGCGCCCAAAGTTATCACACCACTCTCGCCACAGGGATATCGCCTGACATGTTAATCTCCTAATTCCGTTAGAAGGGGGGAGGGACTAAAATGAATCAGCCCCTGAGCCACCAGGACACATGTTCTGATGATTTCCCCGGGCTGCTTCCTGTGCTTACTGACTTCTCGACTGACCCTGGTCCAGGTATTTCAGCAGGTCCACCTGGTATGCTTGCAGTACCGCCTTGACCTGCTGCCAATTATGCTCAGAAATCCGGGCGTTTAATTTGATGCAGCATCTGACATGACATGGGGGTGCCTTCTATACAAAATTCTTTAGATAGCTAGCAAGCGTCTCTTCATGTAGCCATGTTTGCACACCCTTCACATGGGCCTAATTCACCTGAAACTGGTCTATGCATGCTGGATAAAAATAAAATAAAAAATCAATTGACAGCCCTGTAGGTAAGCCCAGTAGATGTAGATAAGCACTATAAAGCTAATACATTATTATTGGCCACTTATATTTACCAGCAACTATTACCTCAATCAATTGGCTTCGGTCTGTGTCTCCCTCATTTTATCCAGCTTTTTCTTAGTTTTTTCACCATACTAACCTGCTCTACTTCTCTATAAACCAATCTCTATTCAAGTAAGAGTGTACTCAGTCATCAGCCTAGCCACTCTTGTGCTTCCTAAAGAAACTTATAGAAGAGAAAAGGCTCTATTTAATCTGCCATTACCTGCAAAAGTCTCTGTATCTCCATTACTAACCTGTTTGTTCTCATTGTCCATCTGCATAATAAAATGCCTATCCAGTTCATTAAACTCTCTGTCTAAGTCTGGTAACCCATTAATACATGTTCATCAATGTATTAATTCTTCAAAATTCAGCTTTGCAATGCATCTTTTAGGTAATGTGGAGTGAAACAAGGCTGATGCAATGCATGAAATCCTTCCACGCTTTTTTTGTTGCTTACACGTTACTGAAGCTCATTTTTGCATACATGAGCTGCTCTGTGTGGTGCTAAGAAAGTATTCAGTAATTTGGTATGAAAACAAACCCTTAATGTTCCAGGCCATGATAGTGGTGTGTGCACACAATGATTGGAATCATTTAAGAATGTTGGATAGAAGCAACAAGACTTATAAACACAATGTAGGCATGATTTTCTCCAAAAAGAAGCTGACCTTTAATCAAGTCACATCACATGAGTGTTTTGTCTGAGTGTGTGTGCATATAAATTTGTATGAGTTTGACTATATAACTGAATGCTCTGAAAGAGATTTCAAGAGTCTCATTGGCCTCTGCAGTGTCCGGCAGGGCAAAACGTAATATAAGGACAGACTTATCTCAGGGAAAATGAGTATCGTTGATATAATTTCAAAGATAGCTGGGGGGTTGGCCATTATCTGAATTTATGTGACAGTTTAGAGCAGGGGTCTCAAACTCAAATGAGCTGGGGGCCGCATGAGGCAGAATTTGAGTGAGGCAGGGCCGCATCAAGTATTCCACGTCATTATTGACAGTTCTTTAACTTCAATGGGTTCTTCTGAGCATGAACTGTCCTGAACATAAACAGAATATTGAAGAACATGAACGGTTCTTCAGAATATGACTTGTCTTGCCTACTTCTTGCTGCCAGAGACCTGCAGCGCTTCCTCTCACACAGCTGAGCCACATTTGGCTCAAGAGAGGAAACAGTTGAGACTCTCGATAAGATCTCGACAAGATAGCTTGAAGATGATCGTCAGTAAGTAAAACTGGGCTTGGACTTACTGAAGGTCAAGGTTGAGGAAAAAGTTACACATTTTTTCGAGATACTAAGTCATTATTATGAGAATCTTTCTCATTATTTTGAGATACTAAGTTATTATTATGAGAAACTCTCATTTTTCCAGATACTAAGTCATTATTATGAGAAACTCTCATTATTTTGAGATATTAAGTCATTATTGTGAGAAACCCTCATTTTTTCGAGATACAAAGTTATTATTTTGAGAAACCCTCTCATTATTATGACTTAAATAATCATTTTTTTCTTCTCTCAACTGTGGTGGAAACGGCTTCCATACTTTCCTGATGACATGAACATCGTAACATTTGTATATGGTAAAAAAATACTGAGATAGACGACTGCTACCGGACTGATAATTATCAGCTGGGACTGTGGGACACCTTTAATATATTTATTATATACAATGGGATGAAGCCATGGAGGTGTTATTTTCTGGATTTTATTTTCTATATTAATCCCATGGGTTCATCTGGACAAGCCGGTCATTAGTTTGCAGATTCGTCATATCATTCGCATGGTAGTGGTGATCATATTGCTATCAACGATCAGCTCTATAGTTGTGAAATGTTTCTGTCTGCATCAAGCCCGGCCGATGCCCCGCCCCCGGGATTCATTTACTCCTCTGTGATTGGCCCCCGGGAGTCATTTACTCCACTGTGATTGGCCACCGGCAGTCATACACTCCACTGTGATTGGTTGGTTTGTGCAGCTCCAGCTTGCACGAAAAAGGAATCTTCCGCACACAACGCGGTAAAGCGCTATTCATTCAAACACTCGCGGGCCGCACTTACATTCAACTTTCATATTGTCACGCGGGCCACAAAATATTGTTTCGCGGGCCGCATGTTTGAGACCCCTGGTTTAGAGTAAGTGAGAAGACAACATACTCATCACTCACCTCTTTGATCTTGGGATATGACATGACTATCATGTGACTGCTCTTCTGTTGTTTAAGCGGTCACTTTGCTAAAAGAAAAAAAATAAAATTGGCATAACCCATGGTCAATCTCTTAAAAAAGTTGATCATTTACCAGAAAATTTGCTCAGATAAATAAATGTTCCTACATGATTTTGAATTGATTATACACATCAAATCCTGCATTTGACTGGCCTGCTGCCTGAACGTTGAAACACTGATAGAGGAAGGCAATGACGGACTGCAGTAGAAAAGAAGCCCATAAATCCTGCCAGATGAAAGCTCTTCCTACACTATTTATCAGTAGGTACTTTCAGCAGCATTTCATGCTGAAGATACTCCCAAAAACAAACCACAAATCATGTTTGCAAAGCTGTACATTCCTTGACTCAGAGAAGGAGGTGGAAACCACAAATGCGCAACACTTACTTAAAAATAAACAAACAACAAAATCAAAAATAATGACGGTAGTCCCTTACAGAAAAATGATGTTTTATTAACAAAGTTCGGGAGTAGCATGTTCAAAGGATTAACGCAATCAACTCGTCATCAGCAATTACACCTCATCCTATCAGCATGAGAGGAAACATGTATATATAGTCATGTTCTACTCACCTACACCTCTTGACGGTTTACGGCATCCCTCCACCACCCCGAATCCTCAGACTTAATTGTTCCTATCAAAGTCAGGATACGCGGGGAGTCCTCCAGGTTTTGGCTAAATACCGAGCTCGGAGCCCTCTCCTCGGACAGCACGCCAAATACGCTTACCATTACTGCTCCTGAATCATTTGTAAGTGTGAACTCGTGAATTGCTGCCCACAAAACAACAAACCAACCAAACACAACGTCAATTTCATGCCTGATCCTTACTCTTCCTTCACGTGCTTAGCTCCTCCTTTTATGCTTCTGCTCCTCTGTGAGATGCAAGGCCAGTGCAGCATGCAGGTGACACTCATTCTCAATCAAACCACCGGCTTCATACCATTTGTGTGGCCCTTGGCCCTGTCCTGCGTATATACTGTTTATATACAGTATAAACACACTCAAACTCATCACCACATTGTGCAATTTTATTAAAACTTTAGTTTAGGGTCTAATTCTCACTAATAACTAGTTGCATATTAGCATGGATATTACTAGGATATTGACTGTATTTATTACTTAAACCACATATTATTCCTTGATTCTACATGACCATATTCTACATCTCTTAACTCTAGCAAATGCCTAAACTTAACTACACTGCACAAAAAAATAAAGAGTAACGTGTAACGAGTAACACTAAAATAGCACATCATAGACCTGAATGACTGAAATAATCTTATTAAATACTTTTTTCTTTGCATAGCTGAACGTGCTGACAACAAAATCACACAAAAATGATCAATGGAAAATACATTTATCAACTCATGGAGGTCTAGATTTGGAGTCAAAATTAAAGTTGAAAACCACACTGCAGGCTGATCCAACTTTGATGTAATGTCCTTAAAACAAGTAAAAATTGCTCAGTAGTGTGTGTGGCCTCCACGTGCTTGTATGACCTCTCTACAACACCTGGGCTCCTGATGAGGCGGAGGATGGTCTCCTGAGGGATCTCCTCCCAGAGCATCCACCAATTCCTGGACAGTCTGTGATGCAATGTGGCATTAGAAATGATGTTGTTTAAGTGTTCCCTTTATTTTATGTTTTACTAGTGTACATTACTAAGTATTAATAAGCAGTAATTATGAGTTTGAGGCAAAAAGTTATAGTTCTGTTTTAACAGAATAAATCACAATAAAGCTATTAGTCCCATATTTGGGCTGTTGCATGAGTGTGTGTTCTGGCCCTGTCAAATCGGAACAGCCATCATACATTATCTGTGGGCCACTGCACAGGGCGATCAAGACCTATTCACATGACATGTCTGGATGTGAACCAGTGGCTTCTATGACCCCTCCGTCAGAGAAGCTTACAAATCTGGACAGAGTTTAGCATTCTAGGCCCTGACTTCCATCCAGATGGCCTGGTCCCAGCAGAACCCACTGACACTGGCCATTATTCTCCTCCTTCATGGTTGGAGGCCTCAGCAATTCATAATGCAAAATGGGGATGAGGATAATTGCTGTTGTTACCCAAGGTTTTTGAGTGGAAAATTAAGTAATAATAAAAAGAGGAGGTTAGAAAATGGAAAAGGCACTGCAATTCTGGTACACTGGATCCAATTTATCCAATTTAACCAATATAAAATTTAAAATATAGACAGTTTAAATAGGCAAAGAAGTGCACACGAAAGGGAAACAGTGATTGCATACGCACTATACAGTTGTATTACTGGTAACTGAAATCTTTATTCAAAATAAAATCTAATTCAATTAATTTTAAAAAGCATACATTGAAAAATGAAAAGAATGTTTTACTGACAAACGCTAGTTAAAATCTACTTAGACTTTAGTTAAATTTAGTCAATTTAGTTAAATAAAAAAAAACCCTATTACTTTAAAAAAACTATTTAAAATGAACTATGAATAGCTTGTAGTATTAATAAAACACTTAAATGAGAATTTAAGTTGTGATGGAATTTTATAAAGGATATGTTTCCTTTCCCTTCGTATCTATGATTATATTTTGTTTCTTGAAATTGATTATTGTGTGACATTACTTATACTTTCTATTCTGTAGAATCTAGAATCTAAAACACATATGGTGTGTAGGGAGCTACACATCACACCTAAAGATATAGAAAGGGTAATGTGTTCCTAATATAGAGAGGAAAATCACAAATGTTTTAGGAGTCTTTCGCATTGAAGATTAGATATATAAATGCAGGAGGACCCCTCCCTATTTTTCACACTTTGCAGGGCAACTTTGGATGTCTGTATGACTGGCAACCTTTTAAAAATAAACCTTTATATCTTTATTATTATACCTTTATAAAGACAATTCTCTTATTCAGAATTGATAAAATATTTTTCCCCCACAAATTAACTCTCTGTGACTTCCAAATAACTGAAGAGGGTACTTGGTAATTTACCCATAGCCATTCAGGATTACTGACTCTCAGAATGCATTGTGGCATAAAAATAAATTAAGCTATTGTCACCGTTGTGTAAGAAGGCAGACACGGAGACGAGAGATCCAATAACTGTTGGATTTATTAGAACACACGGAGCACGGAAGGAGAAAACCCACACAGTATTGACGAGAACGAACACAGACTAAGACCAACACAAGGCTTAAATACATAGAGGATAATAGGAAGGCGGGGATAGCAAACGAGACTGATAAGGGAATTGATGAGAACACAGGTGAGACAGATGACAAGAGGAGCGCACAATCAGGGAGTAAATGGGAACAAGGAAGACAGAACCATGACAGTACACCCCCTCCGACAAGGCGTGACCTCACGGCATAAGAGGAACACCTTGCGGAGGGAGGGGCAGGGGACTAGACAAACACGAAGGACCAGAAAAGGGCGGGAGGGTGGGGACCCTGGAGGCTGAGGAGTCCATAATCAGGGGGGTTTCCAGGGTGGTGCAACCCTCCAGGGCGGTGCCGGTGGTAGCTCTGGCGGTGCCGACTGGAGGGTCGGCGGTGGCTCTGGCGGTGCCGGCTGGAGGGCCGGCGGTGGCTCTGGCGGAATTGCTCTGGCGGCTCCGGGAGGTCCCGGAATTGCTCTGGCGGCTCCGGGAGGTCCCGGAATTGCTCTGGCGGCTCCGGCGGCTCGGGCCACGGCAGCTCTGGCTCCACTGGTGGCGGAGGTTCTGGCCATGTGAGGTCCTCAAGCCCGGTCAGGTCCGGAGTGTCGGGCCAGGGAAGATCTATGAGGGCTCGGGAAGGCTGTTCACTGGGGAAGCACTGTTCAGGGTGGTCGGCCGCTCGGGGAGAGCACTGTTCAGGGTGGTCGGCCGCTCGGGGAGAGCACTGTTCAGGGTGGTCGGCCGCTCGGGGAGAGCACTGTTCAGGGTGGTCGGCCGCTCGGGGAGAGCACTGTTCAGGGTGGTCGGCCGCTCGGGGAGAGCACTGTTCAGGGTGGTCGGCCGCTCGGGGAGAGCACTGTTCAGGGTGGTCGGCCGCTCGGGGAGAGCACTGTTCAGGGTGGTCGGCCGCTCGAGGAGAGCACTGTTCAGGGTGGTCGGCCGCTCGGGAAGGACTCTGTTCATTTTCGGCCGCTCGGGAAGGACTCTGTTCATTTTCGGCCGCTCGGGAAGGACTCTGTTCATTTTCGGCCGCTCGGGAAGGACTCTGTTCACTTGGCGCGGGACTCGGCTCACTTGGCGCGGGACTCGGCCGCTTACCCCTTCTATGGCGGCGGCGTGGTGACTCGATTGCGGCGGTCAGGGGCAATGACGCGGACGATCGGGAGGACCTCCTCTACCTCGTAATCCACTCCAAGTGCAAGGAGCAATAAGACGAGGTTGATGTAATCGGAGAGGGATTCCCCTGCGCACCTTTGTGCTCGAATGACTGATGCATCCAACCCCCACTCAAAACAAAAGTTGAGAGCCGAATCGTCCCAGCTTACTCGGTGACAAATGTCGATGAAGTCCGCGATATACTCGACCAGGGACCGACCGCCTTGCCGGAGAGAGAGAAGGTGGAGCTCAGCCGGTCCAGGAGAATCCATTTTCAGAAGTCTTTATGGGCGACAAACCCGGTTCGTTCTTCTGTCACCGTTGTGTAAGAAGGCAGACACGGAGACGAGAGATCCAATAACTGTAGGATTTATTAGAACACACGGAGCACGGAAGGAGAAAACCCACACAGTATTGACGAGAACGAACACAGACTAAGACTAACACAAGGCTTAAATACATAGAGGATAATAGGAAGGCGGGGATAGCAAACAAGACTGATAAGGGAATTGATGAGAACACAGGTGAGACAGATGACAAGAGGAGCGCACAATCAGGGAGTAAATGGGAACAAGGAAGACAGAACCATGACAGCTATTGTTTATGCTATTTTTGGGGCTTTATTTGCTCATTTTATTTGCTATCTTGTGTCAGATGTAGCACAAAATAGACAGCAAATAAATATATATAAACGATAAATAAAATGTAATCATGACCATTGTTGTGTTTTCCATACTGCATGTCGGTGTCCGATGTGTCAAGCAATGCCAATGGCAAGGTATTGTCAGTATTTACAGTTTAATAAATCATAAGTTTATGAGTGAACTTATAAAGTAAACTACTTCTTTGTTACAAAAGGGACTCACAGGGAGGGATCCAATAGCGTGTCTTTAATAAGAATGGTCGTACAGGCAGATGGTCAGGACAGGCATAAAGCATACATAAACGATATCATAAACAATAATCCAGGCGGGGAAGTCAAGATAGGCAGATAACATACAAGAGCGATAATCCAGGGACAGGTCGGGGCAGGCAGCCAGATTCGGTAACGGGTAACAGAAAGGTCAGACATAGAACAACAGGCAGGACACAAATGCTTTGTAATGTCAGCAATGCTCGAACAAGACTTCGAGCATCTTCGGAGACTTAAATAGTCTCTGTGAATGGTTCATGAACCTAACGGTTCACAGGTGGTGCGATAAGCAGTCCAATGAACAGATTCATGGGAAATGTAGTGCCTGTGTGTTTGTGTGGCCAAATGCAAAAGTACATGCCATAAAAAAGATACAAGACATTTAATTATCATGAAAAAAATACCAAAAGGACACTTTAAGCAGACCAACATCAAAGCTTGAAACATAAGTAAAGCTTTACTAGAAGTATTTATACATGGACATAACCCAACAAAAACGAACATGAAAGGGTGAAAAGGGAATGAGAGTATTGCCAAAGAAAAATAACTAAAGAAAACTAAAAAGAAAACTGGCTGAAAACAAAACATAAAAAACTAGCTACTATAGTTAGAACCAAAATTTACAATGTGTGGCAAACACTGCTTACCTGGGGCATATTCTTTGCACGTCGCTTCTACATCCAAGAACAGATGAGATAATCGCGCTAACTATGATCTGGATGATACAGTTCTTCGAACGCACCTGTTCTTGATGATTAGTATAACTGGATTGAGTTATCTGAGATCATAGCGCATTCATGTGCTGGCTTAAAAGGGGTTTTGTATCGATAGTAGAAACACTGATCAGCAACATTTTGATTGGTCAGCGAGCATGCTAAAAAAGCACTCACAGTGTTTCTCTTGGCAGCGCGTCGCTGAATTTCAGTGTTTAATTAAAACACAAGAAAATACGTCAAAGGCTGCAGAAGCCAGGAGAGAGGACTGGCAAAAAGTTGCAGAAAAATTTAATTTGTGAGTAGCCTAGTGATCGTGTGTGTAATTATATTGTCTTATATTAATTGTATTTCATAATCCTCTTTTATATTAGTCGTCGCAGGACCTACTAGAACTTGGGAAAGTAAAAGTAAAATGCCAAAATATTCTACAAAATGGTAATCTTTACTACTTGCGCTGTTCTGGAAGAAAAAAATAATAATTGAATTGCAAGAAACAATAAAGCAAAGTGTCAGACTTGCGATTGAATTGTTTCACCAGGAACTTCAAAGTTAGTAAAATACACTAATCAACACACTGTACGATTGATGACCTTGCATGATTTATTTTTTTTCATTCCACAGGCAAGAGATGATATATAAACTGTAATCTAAACTGTGTGCAAATTTCCCTCTTTTCAAAAATGATGCTGGACAATTCTGTCCCGTGCAGCTCTACCACTAGGCTGGTCCAAGTGCACTGGCTGGAGGTCATCATCAGGCGAGAGGTCATCATCAAACTGGAGGTCATCATCAGCTGCAATTGGCTGGAACACATGCGGAATAAATGCAACGGAGAACACATGCAAAAAACCCACACTCCTAATGGACGTTACAGACATTTAACTACAATCTTCATCAACTCACATTTTTACTAGCAATTTACTACATGCATCTTAAACATGAAAAATAGTGTCTCTCAACACAAAATATTACTGCAGTATAATCAAAGTGATCACACAATCTGACAGCAGATGTACATGCAACCATGCAAGTGCTAGTTAAACACGATCACACACTCAAATTTAGTTACAATAACTTTTATTTTTGAAACATATAATGATTATATGCAAGATTATAGCATAAACTTTCTTCCAAGTGCATATTAACAAGAATGAACTCATTTTATAGGATTCACACTCAAGTATACAACACTACGGGTTGGATCGGCTCGCATTTATTCTTCACACGAAACCTTGCAGCATAATTTTTAAGAGGGGAAAGAAATCTTAAAGGATCCATGCACGCAAACAGTTTGTACAAGAGGTGTGACCTCAGTGGAGGTTAATGTTGCCCTTGCCCTTTTCTCTCTTCTGTACATCTTCAGGTTACTGTCTGTGTGGAATGCCATGGGACTTCTTTCCCAGAGTCAATGCGGCATGTTATAACTATTGAAACTTCCCCATTAATGACTGAGTTAGGCTAACATATTATAAAATGACGATTGAATGCAGAACAAATCAATTGCAAATTCAGCATAAATGGACTTTCTTCTGAGACTGCACATCCAGACGCACATTCAACAGCTCATACATTGCAAGTATTGTACACTTAACTAACTAAACAGAGGTTAAGCTGCAGACCACATGTTAACAAGGTGCTTTGAACTAAGAAACTGATTCTGTTTAGATGTTTAAATGACTCTTTACGTAGCTTCATTCATTTTAGATTAGTTCTCTTTCACTTTTCCATTTCCCATGCATGGGTGATCTGTGTGTGTGTTGGTGCTTCTGATTTAGTTAAAACATTTGTGTACATTTCACATGAGTATTGATTCATATTTCCGTTTTTAATCTAATTTGCTATTACTAAAAGGGTGGATTCAAACTAAACCATTTTAGGAAATTTGACCATTTAGGAAAAACACCAATTCATGCAGTTTTATTGAAAATTCAACATTAAGATAATTTTCTAAAATGAATGACTGCAACTAAGAAGTCTTTTGGAAGTCTGATAAGAATTGCCTTGCCTCAATTTACCCATTTTGTATTGCTTGACAAAACTAATCTTAACTTGGGTATTCTGTATGTGAATAGTACAAACCACTAGATTTTGACAATTAATGTAAAACACTAAATAAAGTTAACTAAAAAGTGTAAAACAGTGGAACAATAGTTAGACTTTACAGTGTACACACACACGACATAATAATAATTGTGAATTTGTTCTAATTTGTCTATCTGAAAAATAGACCCCCACTGGTATACATGCACAAATGCAAAAAAAATAAAAAAAAATAAAAAAAACTGGCATTATAAACAAACATGAAGAATACTTGAATGATGAAGGCATAGTACAGATTACTAGATTTAACAACAATTAAGACATTAACTAAAGTTAATTAAAAACTGTTAAAACAACTGTTAAACTGTACAATTGTCACGGATCGTACAAGGGAGGACTCAAGTGCAGGGGAGAAGGATTTATTAACAATAAATAAATGAACATAAACACACAAAAGAAACACCCACGAGGGGGGAAAATGATAACTTAAACATTGTAACAAACACTCAAGAGACGTGAATAAACCGGAAGATTGGGGAACAACTGCACACAAGAAACACCGGCATGGAAGACAACGAGACCACAACGGACCGCAAACATCAAGGCAATAGGACACAAGAGGAAGATTTTAGTTGATTCGCTTGTCCATCCATCATCATAAGCAACATTCCACCCATGTGAAGAATTGAATTTAAATTAAAAAAAATAAAAATATTGAATCATATGGTATGTTGAAGCAAAGTCAAATAACTTTGGTACACATGAATTTATTTGGTATGTGCTTCTATTATATTTTATTTGCAGATGTTCTTAATACCTTAAAGCAGTATTACTTTGGATGAAAAATACACTAATGCAATACTCCAGAGCTCATCTAAAATATGTGGATGGAACCCTGCCTATTGAATAGCACAAATTCAGGTGTGCTGCTGTTGGATTTATGTTTACAGTCAAACTCATTATTTATGCATTTGTTTATGTATTTATTTATCTGACTTACTTTCTTCTTTTCTTGTTTATTTATTTATCAGACTGACTTTCTTGGGTGGGGGGGTGGGCATTGATATATAATTAATATGCCTATAGGAAGGATGTGAGGGAGTTGATTCAGCAGAGCCAGTACATCTCTATTGAAATAAGCTTTATGCATTTTATTTTATCTTTAAAAGCTGCATAATCTCTTTTACCAATTAGTGACAGTTTTCATGACATTCAGCCCATTTAAAAGTCAAGAACACTTACAGTTGGAAATAAGTGGTTGACAGAGCTAAATAAATATTGCTTGAGTGATATAAAGTCACTCACTGTTGGATATGTATCAAATAAATAAAGTGCTATCATGAATGGCTCTACTTTTAGAGCTAGAGTAATTGACTTATATTGCTCTTCAGCAAAGCACAATTGCCAAAGCGCTGTCATATGTTTTATGTCTTTCATCTGTAATTTTGTATCATTTGTATTACTTTTCTTCCATTTTGTCAAGAAAGTGGTTCATTTTTCAAAACTTAGAATAGCCAAATTCACACATTTCCCATTAAATTTGGCTATTTTTAGATTGGGCAGCCTTCTCTAAGGATGAATAGCTTTACTGTGGGGTATGAGGATTAAACATATACTGTTAATTATTTTCTTGCATTTTTACAGCTCATTACTGGTAGCATGGTTGCCAGCAAGATACTGTAATTCAATTACAGTTCAGTTTAAAGAATAGTAAAACTACAAAACTATTTTTATCTTTTATTTATGTTTTATTTTTTTTGCAAATTGGTCTGCTTTTGCTCTTATTTACTATATGACATTGTACTATATCTATATTGATATATTACTGCTAAATATTGCTATAATTTTCATTATAACCTTTTCACACGTAAGTTTAAAATATTCTCTTATTAAAATATTCTTATTTAAAATAAGTTTTTTTAATGCAGCCGTTATTTTAGAATGTTTCCCCTTATTGTTTACATGGTGAAGTGTCATGCGTCAAGAAAGTGCTATATGACAGATGTATCACATTAGTCTTTTTTTCTTTTTTATTCTAATTATTATATAAAATATTATGTATTGTATTCCACAAAAAAGTTCTACAAAATATTGTACAATAACTGTTTTTATTTTTATGGATAATGCGCTTGGTTAAATGTTAAACTGAGTAATGGTATTTTTGAAATTGCATATACTACTTAGGTTGTTCATAATGTATTTTGTAAAAGGACAGTTTATCATTTAATGAAGATATTATTATTTATTTATTTATTTACTCCTACTTCTTCAAAGAAAAAAGTGGACTAATAGGAAGTTTCATGTAATTTTACTGTTCTCGCTCCCTTGGCATCAGATTAAGCTGTATGCGGCCCCCAGACCAAAATGAGTTTGACACCCCTGTTCTAATCAGAATGGAACCGTGGTGTTTTGACCCACGACTGTGCCGTCTCACAGTCACATGTAAAGCCCTCACTGGTGACAGAGAATGCTAAATTATACATATAGCAGGCAGTGCAAGTGACAATCACATGAGATGATGATATGATATGAAACATGATGTGACATGTTTTAATTGATCTGATTCAACACAGATGTTGATGAGCTCCTAATAAAGGCACGAGCGAGACAAATCTGAGACTATCCTTACTCTGATAAGGTGAATCACCCACAAATGATTTTTGTTCAACTATTTATTTCATATAATAGTATAGACATATAGATCTATTTATATTTTCATTTTGTGACTTTTTCTCATTAAATATCAAGAATGTGCAAACAAATCTTCAACACATATAGGTGTGATTTGAAATGGATGTACACAGGTTAGTGACACTGATTTTCATAATTCGGACCCCTATTGTTTTACAAGCAAAAAAAGAGGTAAAACAACAAACACACAATTAATGCAATTTGTCAAAGACTGACATAAAACTTAAGTAATTTAAGACTGTTTTCTCAATATTGAATCAAGGATTATTTGCTGTTTCTTCATCTAAATTTCTCATAAAAAAAAAAAAAACATTAACGGATATTTGGGTGTCTGTAATTTCATAATTTAACATAAAACTCATAATTTCACCTGACTGTTCCTGGCTGAACGGCAGCCTTAAAAGAACAGGCAAATTAATACAATTGATGAATATTAAGTGTTAAGTTTTGATGATTGATAGTTTGATTATTATATTGATAACAATTCAAGTCCAATATTAAGTCTAATTTGGTCCGATTGGAGATGGGTTCATAATCTACACAGGGGAGGGTTTAGTAGAGGCTTCAGGGCAGTGCTGTGCTTGTGTCCAGGTGCATGTCCTTCATCTGATCTGGTTACAGCCCGGATCCGGCTGACCACGGTAACCTCGGAATAAACAGAGAATAATATCAGCGTAGATGCCATTCTTCTTCTGATGTATCAAGTACCTCAGATGTTATGGGAATGTTGCGGCTGACCTAAATTATGCAGCCTAACAATCATTTTACATGATTTGGATTAAAAATGTATGTATGTGTTATGTGTATGCCAGGTTGAAGAAATTTGATTTTAACATAGATTTAAACTGACAGAGTGTGTATGCTTCCCGAACTGTATTAGGAAGACTGTTCCAGAGTTTAGGAGCTAAATAGGAAAAAGATTGACCGCTAGTAGTTGACTTTGAAATTCTAGGTATTATAAGCTGGTCAGTATTTTGGGATCGCAATAGACGTGAAGGACTATAATGTGTTAAGAGATCGCTCAAGTACTGTGGAGCTAAACCATTTAATGCTTTGTAAGTAATTAGCAAGATTTTAAAATGTATTCGGTGTTTAATAGGAAGCCAGTGCAGGTTTGACAGAACTGGGCTAATATGCTCATACTTCCTGGTTATAGTAAGAACTCCAGCTGCTACATTTTGGACCAGCTGGAATTTGTTTATTAAACGTGCAGGGCAACCACCTAGTAGAGCATTGCAATAATCTAGCCTTGAACGCATGAACTAACTTTTCCGCATTTGTCCTAGAGAGCATATGTCGCAATTTAGATATATTTTTAAGATGGAAGAATGCCGTTTTACAGATGCTAGAGACGTGTGTTTCAAATGAAATATTGTTATCAAAGAGCATAATTTGAGAGTTAATTGTGAAATATAATAATGCAGTAAGCATTTTAATCATAAGCATTTTTAACAAATTATACTATTTATCATTGAAAGTAAGATACTAAGATACTTATTTATTATTAGACTTAGGGGGCAGTAACATCTTCACTGTTAGCGATTAACATAAGAAATTTTATCAAGCACAATTGGGCGTACTACCCGATAACTTCAGCTTTGGGGAAACGGAAACTTTAACTGAAATAATCACTCGTTACAACCGAGGTATGCAGCAGAGCATTTGTGAAGCCACAACACCCACAACTTTGAGGCGATGGGCTAAAACAGCAGAAGACCACACTGGGTACCACTCATCTCCACTACCAATAGGAAAAATAGGCTATTAAATTGGACTGTTGAAGAATGGAAAAAAAATGTTGTGGCCTACCTGAGCAATGTTTCTGACCATATCCATCCCTTTATGACCACCATGTACTCATTCTCTGATAGCTACTTCCAGCAGGATCATGCACCATTTCCCAAAGCTAAAATCATTTCAAATTGGTTTCTTGAAAATGACAATGAGTTCAATGTTCACCTTTACATGAGTGTAGAGTGCAAAATAATTTTTTGGTTTCTTTATTTCTTTATTTTTTTATATGTCCAATTAGAAACTGCAAAAGAGTGATTCATTAGATAAATCAAAAACAGTATTCAGAGAGAATATAAAGTATTCCTAGAATAAGGAGAAAGAGAGTAGAAGAGTATAGAAAAAAAATCACAACAGTATTTTAGCACATAAAAGGTAATGGTCCTTTTGTCATGGCACATTAATGCTTTGGCTATGTGCAAGCAGTGTTTTTGAACAGTGAATATGTTCTGAGTTCTGCAGTAAATTATTAGGTTTATAGTGAATAAAAAAGGCAACCCAATGGATGGAAAAATGGTAGAATATAATGTCCATCCCTTAGTGAGTGTTCACTTTGTTCAACAGGTGATGTCTGTCTCATGTGACTGAATTTAGTGGCCTATTTATCTGGTAGAAGCTTCTGCCAAGTGTGAAGATATGTAATGCTTTAATAACCTAAAAGATAAAAAAAGATTTAAAAAAGTATTGTGCTGCCTGTTGTCTTCTGTTTAACATGCAGAATGCAAGACAAAATATAAAAGGTATTTGAAAACATATCCTCTTCATTTTCATTTATTAATTACTAAAATGTCTAATGACAGGGAATACAGAAAGCAATAGGATAGTTATTCTTTTGATTCATGAAGACTGAAATGCAGTCATACACTTTCAATATACAATATTAAACACTCATTATTTTTATTGCCGGTTAAGTGTATAGTAAAGTGGTTAGATATAACATTTATCCCACATCTTAATGGATTATGTTCCCTAGTCTTGATAAAAGAGAACTCCCATTTCTGATCATTAAACAAGCACACGGAATCTTGCACTTCACATTATGCTAATCTGCATCACCCCTAAGTACATTTTAGACCTAATTTCCATTCGCAATTTTCTTCAAGAATCAAACAATTGTCCACTTATCAAACTAATGCAACTGCATCCATGTGAAAGAAATCTTTCCCCAGTAAATGTATAATCGCCTTTGAGCAACAAGTTCTGTGTGGTGTGGATAACATGTTTAATTAGTGTTAACAGTGAGCTCACACTTCAGCTCATTAGAATGCCATAGATAAGTTTATGCAAGTGGATGAACTGCAATTCAAGCAATGGACAACCAAGCTAACTGTTTCTTTCATAAATTGTTAATAACGACAAGTGATTTCACCATATGTGGTGTGGAGAACGCATAAATGAATGTATGGATGCTATTTCAGGTTCAAAATTTTAGTAAGATTTTTTTTTCTTTAAGTGAAAAAAGTGAAATCATTTTGTGTTGTGTAGTCTGAAGTCATGCCTACAGGCTGCCCTAATCACTCAGGTCTCTTTTGGAGAGAGATTGTTATTGATCTGTTTCCAAAACAGGAGAACACAGATGTATGGTCTGTTGGATTAGAAGCTGGACACGCTGATATGAACAAAAATGAAATCCATTTCACATGGACATTTACAATTTAAAATAGTTGATGTACACATTTAAAAAAGGGAATAAAACTAAAATCAATACATTCTGGGCTGGAATATAAAACCAACAACAAATGTTTATGTTTGAACCTCTGATGAATTAGGATCTCGCCTGAGAGCCCAACCACCTTTGAATATAAACTAATTGAGCCAGTGCAAATTAGTGTGCAAGATTTACATTGTGCAAAAGGGAGTGCAATGAGAGTTTGTGTAATCCACCTCTTAACTGCCAATGTTTTTGCCAATTTTTTTCATTAACAAAATAACAACTATCAGCAGTCAGTTCTCAGCTCCACACACATAGGAATTGCAACCACTGATGCAACCAGAATTGTTCTCTCCTCCTCTCCACTCACAGAAGCAGATGCATTGAAACTTCTCCTCTCCAGCCACCCTACCACCTGCCCTTTAGATCCCATCCCCTCACAACTACAAGCCGTCTCTATCAGGTTTGGAGTGTAGGCAAGGACTCACTGGGAAAAAAAAGGCTTTTTATGAATAATTAAAACAAAGCAAAAATGCAAACAAAAACTACTTAGAGGGGGAAACATAATATAACTCCACTCGGCTGACTTTACTTGACTTGATAAAAATATGAAGCACCAACGGATGGAATACGCAAGGACAATAGACAATACATAGGGAACAAACAGGGCAGGTAACAAAGGAGGACACGTGGGGAAAATCAAACCAAGGACAAGACAAAACACATGACATAAACAGACAGCCAATGAGAACACCCATAAGCTGCATGTACACACAAAACAAGATGACATGACAGCAAGCAGCCAATGAAAACACAAGCTGTGCACCACACAGCACAAGAAAAGACATGAAAGCATGTGGTCGTTGAAAACATGAACTGTGTGCTACACAACAACATACAGGGACAAGAGAGCTTCTATCCTGAGTGAAATCGAAACCATGTGCAGTCACATAATGTGACATAGCGTAGAAGCATGAATACTTGTCTTGCACGCTTATAACAGATACAAACACAAAGAGAATGAATGTCAGAATCCCAAAACACAAAACCGAAACGGACTCGATTTGGGATAGAACACCACGCCTCACACAAGACAGATCATGTGGACAGGAAAGTGCACAGCTTGTGCAAGCTCGAAAGCACGTGCTCACACAAGAGACTTTCAGGTGTGGGGTTCAGGGAAGAGCGAGAACTCAGTAATGCAGGGATTAGGAATTTTATTTAAAAAAAATAAACAAAATACAAATATAAACAACCCAGAGGAGGAAAAACAAGACTGACTATAAACATAACGGACTGGACTGGGTAGGACACGACTTAGCGCAGATGAGCAGAACAACATGACAGCATGAAAGACAAAGAATAGACAATGACACCGGATAGCAAACACAAAGGGATTAAATAGACACAGGAGGAAGGGTAAATGAATGGGAAACAGCTGGGACAAATCAAAGTCAAACAGGACAACAAGGTGGGAGGGGTTCACAATGACAAGACATGAACACGCAGCCAATGTGAATGCATATCACCGCATTTACATAAAAAAAGAGACAGCACGCAGCTGGTGAAAACCAAACTGTGCGACACAAAAACACAACATGAAAGCATGTGGCCGATGTAAACATGAGTCGCGTGTTCCAACACTGCACAAAGACATGAGAGTACACGGTTCCAGCAATAGCCCGGAACAACGCCCACGCACATAACGTAGAGTGCACGAGAACGAGCAACCACTTGTCTCGCGCTCTCATGACAAGGATGAACACCCGGGTCGTGAATGTCCGAACCACAACACAAAACCGAGCTCTCGGGATCGGACATCGTATCCCGCACACAAGACATTTCACAGATAAGAGCGTGCACGACTCGAACATTCCAAGCTGTGCACACACACAAAACACAAGACATTACTCTGCCACAAAACACCAAGAAAAGACTAGACCCATTGTGGCAGAGCCCTGACAAAGACAAGGCATTACGGTATTGTCAGAGCTCTGCCATAAAACCAAGAAATGTCTAGACCAAATGTGGCAGAACCCTGAGAATCCAGCTCTCACTCATATCATCAACACATCTCTCCACACAGGAACATTCCCTACTGCATTCAAGCAGGCTCGGATAACCCACTGCTGAAAAAACCCCATATTAAACACATCAATTGAAGAAAATTACAGAGCTGTCTATCTCCTACCATTCATGAAAAAAAAAAAAAAAAACTTGAGAGTGTTGTTTTCAACCAGGAATCATCTTTACTCTCAGAGAATAACCAGTTGAACATCATCCAGTCTGGTTTCAACAAGGGCCATTCAACCACGACTGCATTACTGTCAGTCACTGAAGCTCTAAAGATTGCAAAAGCTGATTCCAAATCATCAGTTCTCAATCTCTTGGATCTATCTGCAACCTTTGACACTGTTAATCATCATATCCTTCTGTCAATCCTCTCGTCACAGGAACTTCACTGGTTTGGATCCTATCTCAAAGATAAATCTTTTAGGATTGCGTGGGGCAGTGAACTCTCCAAAGAATGTCAACTGTTCACTGGGGTTCATCTGGGTTTAGTTATTGGACCCCTTCTATTCTACACACCATGTCACTTAGTCCCATCATAAAGGCACACGGTTTATCCTATAACTGCTATGCCGATGACACAGCTCTAACAGCTTGAATTTCTTTTAGGCAATCATTATTTTATAAAGTTTACCTTATTGTTGCCATGGCAACACGTTATGCTTGTCACGTGACATACTGCAGCCTCAAAAGCACTGTATGACAAGCGCATCGCAATTATTCTCAAATATATCCCTTTCGCGCGTACGATCACACCGGTGTGATCAGTCTTGGCTGTGCCCTGGAGGGTACGATCACACCGGTGTGATTAGAACGTTCGTGCTTCACGTCATCAATTGCTAAATTCAAACGTGTTTTTGCGCGTCATCTGGCGCCGATTCAGAGACGGGCGCGCTTAAAGCTTGTCATATATCACAACTACTCAGTGTTTTCAACCACATAAGGTTTATTTTCGGTTTCAGACATTTAAATACTCATAAGTACTCGCAAAACAATACATCTCTAGTATCTAGTATACATCTCTAGTTTGAAAAATACACACTGACGTCCATAAAAGCAGAAATAGCAATCGTTCATTTATAAATTGATCAGATAAATCAGATACACATTGCATAGGTAACTATAAAGTTCACTTTATTCTTCTCTCACTTCTCTGGTCACTTACTGTCCCGTTTTTCGGGAGAAGCGACTGAATTTGCGTTATAAATCAGACCGGTCAGATTCTCCGAACTGCAGCGCAAACAAACATGGCGGCGCCCATCGCGCATCATAGATCAGTTAATAAAGATCATTATAAAAGTTTTTAAACGACAAAACACATTCATTTCCACATATTTGAGAATCTAAATATCAGGTAGTTGATAACATAGCCAACAAGTGTGTGAATATTTTGAATAAATAAGACATGCACTAAATAAATGCGATGCACATGTCATAAAGCGCTTCTGAGCCTGCCGTGTGTCAACGTGACAAGCATGACGCGTCGCCATGGGAACAATAAGGTAAACGTTCTAAAATAACGGTCGTCTAAAAAAAACTCACGCTGTGGGGTCAGAGAAAATATTTAGAACTTACGTGCGAAAGGGATATGGAAGTGAATGTGTGTTTTTTTTTTTTTTAAACCTTTATAATGATCAGGTTAGCTGATCTATGATGTGCGATGGGCTCATGTGCCATGTTTGTTTGTGCCGCAATTCGGCGAATCTGATCGGTCTGATTTACACCACATATTCAGTCGCTTTTTCCGAAAAAGATGACAGTAAGTGTGAATAGAAGAAGAATACAGTGAACTTTATAGTTACCTATGCAATGTGCATCTGATTTATCTGATACATTTATAATTGAACGATTGCCGTTTCTACTTTTGTCGACATCAGTGTATATTTTTCAAACTATAAATATATTGTTTTGTGAGTACTTATGAGTATTTAAATATCTGAAACCATAAATAAACTTTTTGTGGTTCAAAACACTGAGTAGTTATGATACATGACAAGCTCGGAGCGCGTCCATCTCTGAATCAGCGCCAGATGATGAGTGAAAATACTTTGAATTTAGCAGTCGATCACATGATACATGAATGTTCTAATCTAATGAACGTACCCTCCAGGGCACAGCCAAGACTAATCTAGTTGGGATTGTGCATGCGAAAGGGCCAATGAGCGAAGACTTGTGGTACCATCACAGAGAGGCTCAAAATCACTCTCAAGAACATTTTCATTTACAGTTCCTTGCTGGTGGAACAATCTACCTGTCTTCATCTGGAATGCTGAATGCTGAACTCATCTCTACTGTGAGCTCCGAACATAACACACACACACACACACACACACACACACACATTTTCTACCTTGCTTTCACTTTCCCTGAGTCCCTCCATTCTCCAGGTATATAATACTTCAAGTGTAATGGCCTCAGATAATTAGTTAATTTGTTTAATGTCTTTGTTTAGTATAGGGAATTTACACTAATATAATGTAAGTGGAATAATATAAAGAGAAGTCAAACAACTAAGGAAATATGTTTACTGTTGGGGGCGCTGTGGGGAGAAGAAGGGTTGTTGACAGAAATGTGTGTGTGTTTAAGTTGTTCCGCCCTGAATCTGTTACAAAAATCAAAAGAAAAAAACAACCGGGGCAAATAAATCTACAGAAAAGGAACATTTGCTGTCGTTATTGTCCAAGGGGGCAACATAAAACTGGTGTTTCCGCCCGGTTTGTAACGGATTCAGGAGGAAGAGATCACGAAGTGCGAGCAGCTGATCAGCCACGCGAGCGAGGAACGACCCGCGATTCACGGGGAGAGAGAGGACTGTGGAAAAACCCAGAACAAAAGTACTGCAAACGTGAGTTGAATTACTTTTCTGGGATTGGTCATAATGTTGCCTGTGTGGGAAGCTACGCTGGACGAAATAGAAAGTAAATTACTCGACTTGTCCATTTCACAACTGAGAATTTTGTGTGAAATGCTGAAAGTAAATGTGGGGGAGAGTGAAACACACACGCCTCGCACGCTGAGAAGATGCATTCTGCAGCATTTAGAGGGAGAGGAGGTTGTTTCACTTGAAGATGAAGGACTATCTATATTATTAGATATAAGAGAGAAAATCGACAGCTTGAGAAACTGTGACGCAGAGGATACAGATAGTTCATCCAGTGGAGAGCGTGAAACAACCAACGAGGGGCAAGGAAAAGTTGACTTGGAGTGCCTCCCTGTGGGCGTCACGGGAATTGCATCAGAAAAACCTGTAATAATCACTGCAGTAGAATCACAAAGTGTCAAAACACACCGGAGAATCCAAAATTCATCTGTTTCAGGAGAAAATGTCACGCTAATGCATCCAGTATACAAAAAAGAACTCAAAATAATTGGGCAAATTGGTGAACCTGGCCAGAGAGACAAACTAAATTTTTCCAGCCTGGATAGACAGATCCACAGGGCTTGCAAAAGAGGTTACGATGAAAGTGAAATCGTTGAGGCAGTTATCCAAGCCATCATCCCAGGTGTCAGTTTGAGAAGTTACCTGGAGAGTAGAGCAGATTTAACATTGCCTGCCCTTAAACAAATTCTCAGAGCACATTTCATTGAAAAGGATGCAACAGAATTGTATCACTCACTCACTCGGGCAGTTCAAGAACCCAAAGAAACGCCTATCCAGTTTTTAGTGAGGGCCATGGATCTCAGGCAAAGGATTTTGTCAGCATCTGAAAATGTAAGGACAGGATTAAAATACAATCATGAACTAATACAGAATCAGTTTTTGCAGACAGTCCTGACTGGTCTTCATGATGACAGCATACGCACCGATCTAAAACCCTATCTAGAAAACCCACTGGTGGAAGATGAAGTGCTTCTGGAGAAGATGAACATCTCATATAGTCTGGAGCTAGAAAGAAAATCCAAGTTCTCCACCACTCGACCCAAAGTCGCCAAGGTGGCCTTAGTCACTGAGGGGGAACAGACACATGCTGAACAAAAGGAATGTGTTAGTGTGAAGAAAGAGAAACCTCCAAAGCCTAACAGCCTCATGGAAAAGCTGGATGCGAGGGACAAAGTGATCTGTGAAGCAATTGAGACTCTTACTTCTAAAGTGGCAAGCCTCGCTCAAACATCACGACCTCAGAGAGCCAGAAACAGTAACTGGAGATTCACTCGTAATCAGTTTTCTCCTGCCCAGACAAATACAAGACGTTGTACCCAGTGTGAGCGGTCCAACCCAGAGGGAAGATGTGAACACTGTTACAAGTGTGGCAGTAGTGAGCACTGGGCAGCGGGCTGTCGGAAACAAACTGTGACCAATGCAACATCAAGCAAGATTGAGATTACCTCAGACATAATGGACAACATACCAAGAGCTTGCTTACCTGAAAGGCCATGGTCAAACAAACAAGAGAAAACAGCTAGTTTGGTGGGAAGCAAATGCCTGGTTCAATGTTCTTTAGGAGGTGTTAAGACATCAGTGCTCTGGGACACAGGGTCGCAGGTTTCAATTGTGGGCTCAGAGTGGAAGAAGAGACACCTTCCTGACGCAGAGGTGAGACCAGTAAGAGAGCTACTGGAGGAGGGAGAACTCAACCTGACAGCAGCGAATGGGACGAGCATCCCGTATGAAGGCTGGATGGAAGTGGAGTTTTGTCTGTCTGGAAACACAGAGACTGAAAGAAAGGGCAGACACCTGCTGGCACCAATTCTCATTGCGTCCAGTGAATTGGAGAAACCAATTATTGGCTTTAATGTGATTGAGGAGTTGGTACAAGCTAATGCAGCCCAACAAATTCCCTTGAGTTTCCTTGTGAGTACACTGAGTTCATCCCTTGAAGTTAGCCCTAGGAAAGCAAAAGCCATTCTATCACTCCTGAAGAAGCGCAAAAACATCAGCGACTGTCATATTGCAAGAGTGGGAAGAAAATCGATCATTCTTCCAAGGTGCGCAAAAGTGAGCGTCAGTTGTGGCAAACTGAATAAGATGATTCCCCTGGGAACACACGTGATGCTGGAGCCCAATCCAGAAGAACCCTGGCCTGCAGGGATAAGAGTAAATAAGCAGCTTATCCAGATGCCTCTGGAGGCTAATGATAATATCACCCTGATGGTGGAAAATACCACGGATGAAGACGTGATACTTAGTGCACGGACAGTCCTGGGGTGGCTTTATGCAGTGGATGCCATTCATCAGCCGGAAGTGAAACCGCTGCCTCTGACTGGATGCCAACCTCAGCCATCACAATGCGACAATGACTTAACTCCAGAGACTCAGCCCACGGTTCAGAAGAGTGAAGGC